>OY979688.1:13486200-14086200 GCA_963855955.1 Luperina nickerlii | reverse complement strand
AAAAATTGTTTTAAGGTTCTGCCCGTCATGCGTTACAACTTCCGTCTCTAAAATTAATAAATGAAAACAAATAAATCAAGCCGTCTTTGCACTTTCTCAAACTACCAAAAAGGTATTTTAAAATCGCCACACTTCTCCTCAAAAAGACATTCTTCTCCGTTCAAACCAGACGTAATAAAACAAAAATTCTCTCCAAACAGTTTCCTTAAAAGACTATATTATGTTTATTAGACTCGTATAATATATTGACCAATAAAAATGGTAATTTCGCGGACAAAATGAAATTAAACTGTGAGGCTATGTACCAAGAGATTATCTACCACGATGAGCAATTTGATATATTAAAGCAGTTTAATTTATGACTCGCGCAACGTAAAATAATTCTTAAATCTGCTTATTCATCTTAAAATTTTGGGAGGATTATTGTATCGCTGCAGGGAAATATAATGAGGAAACCATGACTTTATGATGTAGCCAGATTATAAACAAAGATAAAATTATGGGTTAAAATAGTTGATTAGTTGGTTGGTTAGTTGGTTGGTTGGTTGGTTGGTTAGTTGGTTATTAGTTGGTTGTTGTTGATTAGTTGATTTCTTGTTATTTTATTGATTTTTATTGCAATATATTATTCTTGCAGATATTTGGTTTTATACACGGGTTTGTAAGGAGGCTGTCCAGTGACTGCTCCGTTTATTATAACAGCCTCTTAAAAAGAGTCTTGAGGAATCTTTCTTTTTAGTAAAGTTTAGTTTTTGATGTTGATTGAGCTTGATCCTTCGGAAAAATGCGGAATTTTAGTCACACCCGTTACCGCCGAAATGTTTAGTAAAGGCATCTTACTCACTTGTTAAATTGCAGAGAGGACTACACTAACTATGTATTTATTACAGCAGTTTTACTAAATAATCATCAATTTTATAAATTCGAAAGTAACTCTGTCTGTCTGTCTGTATGTTACCTTTGCATGCCTAAACCACTGAACGGATTTTGATAAAATTTGGCAGATAGATAGATTGCATCCCGGGGAAGGACATAGAATAGTTTTTAACCCGATATTCCCGCGGGATCGCCACTTATACGGGTAAAATCGCGGGGCGCTGCTAGTAAAAGATATTTAGCTTATGTGTTAACCGAAGTCGTCAGGTCATAACCTGACAATACATGCTGGAGTAACAAACATTTTCACAAACTTTCACTTGTCTAAATACCAGAATAACAATAATCAAAATGAAAACTCACCAACATTCTATTGAAACTCATTTTTGCATACATACACATTTAACATCCGAGCCATATCTGTAGTTACTAACACTTTTCTTCAACTAAACTCAATAGGTCCTTCTTACATTACGTGGTCCTCACTTGAACTAGTGTGCGCTCCATTGGTCCGTACCGTCACACTTATACGGCCAGGGGAAAGGATTTCTGTGTCTTCAACTGAAGGCAAGGTTTTTTATATCGGCTCCTAGGTTCCTCGGAAATACGCGGTTACATAAGCACCGCTGCAGGTACTCACATTGGTAATAGTAGAGATACGGTGATTTAACATTTTGTCCAGCGTCTTTCTAAGTCATTTTGATAAAATATTTGATATAAAAACAAGCAGCTAACTTGCATCTACTGTTAAACAAAGCTGTAAGTACAGACGCCAGCACATCAAGCTACCCGAAACTGTCAAATTTTCTCAAACAACTTTGAACTTTAGGCTTTAGCGACAAAGTTGAGAATCTATTAAAGAAATTTGACAGATTGTAGTAACTTTATGTGCTGGCGTCTGTACCTTAGGTACTCTTTTAAGTATACTATATATACATTGCTAAAAAAATTATTAAGAACACAATAAAAATTAAAAATTGGCGTTTTGTAGGTAAATAATCCCGAATGTCTTCAATGTAAGAGTGAACAGGCTTCTTCTGGGTGAGCTCACTCCATCATAGACTTTGTCTCTGTCATCTCTGACCTAGATTAGAGTCAAGAGCAAACCCATTTCAAATAAAATAAAAAAATACATATTGTATCATGGTGGCATGAAGCATAATCTGCCTGTAATGTTCCCACTGCTGGGACAGAAGCCTCCTCTCGTTGAGAGGGCGTGGGCCTTAACCCACACACGCGGGCCTAGTGCGGGTTGATAGATGTCACACGTCTTCGAATGTTTGGTTCTAGGACATGCCGGTTTCCTCACGATGTTTTCCTTCACCGTTTTGAGAGCAGTGGTGATGAAATAATTTACACAAGGCAAAGCGCCTGGCTGGGTGGGAACCTACAACTCGTAAGTCGCGGCCGTTACCAATCTGTCATCACTGCTCCCATGTGGCATTAAGGCTTAAAGAATGATTATTAATATTATTAATATTGTCACTAAGCACCTTTTGAGTTAGTGTAGTGTAAAAAGTGTAGAAATAATAGTGCTAATGACACACATGAACAAAGTGTTTACATCATCATATCAGACTCTAAGAAAGTGGAACGGACTTGTGTAAAGTACAATAAACACGTAAAAATAATTAACACGTAAAAAATTAAGTTACATTAAAATTGCTTATTAGTCTTATAGGCTAGATTGTAATTAATTATTAAGAACCTGGTTCTTTTTAATAAAGGATAAAAAAAAACTTAGCACAAGGTTTCCAATTTTAATCACAACAAGACGTGTCTTCTAGAGTAACTGCAATTTAATGCATTATCGGCACCTTTGGCTTTCGCAAAAGTCTCACTCGGACAAGTCACTTCATCGGAAACTTTTAATGGCCTGAAATCGCTGAAATGGGAACATAAAATGTGAGCAAGCATAGGCAAGCATGATTATTTTTGCGAGTTCCTTTTCGGTATGAATAAAGGCTTTTGGCCAACATCATCTTCAACAGCCCGACTTGATCCACTTCTGGGCATAGGACTCTCTTTTCTTGTATGAAGGGCGGGCATTTTCGAAGACTGTCTCATGTAATTTTGACGTTCGAAAAGTGCTGATTCTCAGCCTAATTTACATAAACAACTTTTTGATTTTGATTTTATGCCAATCCACTTTTGTCCATAGGTGGGTCAAGTACAAGCAAATTTACATTACGATTTACAACACACAATAATGGAAAATTGTGCCCTTTTCTTTACCAAAAACTATAGTTACTCTTAAACCAATTATAGTCAGAGGCTCTCTCAAAAAACGACCTAAATAAATAAATTAGCGATCGGCAAACATTATTGAGGCACGCATCGAACACAATTCTCAATTAGGCCTTGCTTCCAAAAACGGCTATTAATTTGTGTTGCCAGCTATAAATTCTAGTTAACCCACACACTGCCGTAGTTTCGGCGTTCCTGTTTTTTTTAAAATGGTAGTTGATTTCTTTTGCGGGCAGAATAGGAATGGGTATTTATAATGAAGGCTGTGGGAAAGAAAGGTGCGTGTTTCGAGTACTTTTTTTCCGAAATAGTTTTTTCAGATACAAATTTCAGAGACAAATATTCCAGTTTTTACTTAAAACTAAATAATACGAAATAAAAAGTAGGTAATTAAAAAAAATTAAAATTATGAAATAACTTTAATTTCGGAAGTCGGTGGCAAAAAACTAAAACTGAAATACAAATCCCAAGACACAGTGCACTTTTCAATCCTTCGCATGGAAGTTTTTAATAAGTTTATTTAATTGGATTGCAACATTGTCAACAATGCCAATCAATCACAGAAGTTTACAATAAAATTAACATGTACAACCCGCAAGGGTTATCTTGAGACCCGAGCGGCCCTTCCTGACCCCCGCGCTGTTACCTCTCTCGCCTACTACGCGTCAGTACCGCGCTCTTACGTCATCCGAGCAGTCTCACGTTAAGTCTTGCGGGTTGTATACTTACTAATCAGACTTTCAAAAACCAGGGTAGTCCCAACCCAACCGTACTTATGATGCACTTAATTCCGGGACTAATTAGTCCAAACCCAATTACAAATTACGAATATAATTAAATGAAAGGTAAGCATCCCTACATCAAAAATATCTCTCTCAATTTACCACAGGAACCTTTAGTACAGGTATAGTCGACCTCATTATTTCTTTACCACTTTTGACAACAATTTCTAGTAAATTGAAACCTCACTAAGTTTGAATGTAACTAAATATCACTTAGACAAGTAGTACTTGTCGTTTTACGACATGCAAGTGACATTCAAACTTAAAAAAAAATACAAATTCCGAAATATTTTATTTTACATAAATCTACACTTATAAAACGTCAGAAGCTAGGTGCACGATTCCACTTGGTCAATTCCTATGGAGAAGAGCCGGTAAGAAACTCCACAGTTACTCTTTTTAAAATAATTGATTCTTACAATGTTTTCAAACACTGTCAATAGGTATGGGAGGACAGTGTAGTCCTGTCAACAAGTACTATGTAGAAAATGGTATGCGTAGGTTCATATTAAACCTAGATATCATTCACACCCATAATTAATGCAAATGTCCACTTTATTTTGTGTTCTAATTGTATTTATATGATTATTTTTCTTAAATACTTACGTTATTTTTTGGTGAATGCTGCGAATACTTGAATCGGCATACATACTGGCACGGCACTTATATTTGATTATTGTATTCTTTTAATTCTTTGTATGTATTGTTATTGGAGTATCAAATAAATAAACAAATAGTAGCATCTATGAGTCTACAAGGCCTTATTATAGGGTGGTCTGGGAATTTCGAGGTCGACTATACCCATAGCACAGGTACTTTTAGCTAACGGTTTTTGATACATATTTCATGAGAGCGATCCGTTCACCAGATGGTGAAGTTTTCACTTCATTGCGTTGGATTTCGTTACACCTGACGGGATGGGTATACGGTTCAATTGAAACGATTTATTTTTAGTTTCAAGGATTTAGATCGTTGAATTAGGGCTTTGGATAACGTTGTGTTATGTTATATTTTAGGCGGTAGGTGCGGAGATTTTCGATATAGTCAGAAAAAGAAGATGTTTTTTGTGGGTAAGGCTAGAATTGCATAGGCTTTATTTTACATTAGAAGATAATTGAGATGTTTACACAGGTATTTAATTAAGATGTATTTGTTGATAATGCATTTAAAAACAGATAAAGGTGTCCCTAGATAAATAGCTTATGTTTTACATTAATTAATACCAGCTTCTGCCCGCGTGGCTTGTTCCCGATCCACCCTGTCGCATCGCATTGCCTGCCCGCGCTATTACCTCGCTTATGTTTAGCGTTCTTTCTGACTCTTCTTTTTTTTGCTCGGCTCCTAAGGGTCATAGCGTGATGTTAAATAGCCTATAGCCTTCCTCAAGGATTGGACTAACAAATGCAAAAATATTTTTTCAAATCCAACCGGTAGTTTCAGAGATTAGCGCGTTCAAATAAACTGTTCATCTTTATTATTGGTATCCTAACTAATATTATAAAATGCGAAAGTAAGTTTGTTACCTTTTTACGCCTAATCCACTGAACCGATCATCATGAAATATTTGCTTACACGTTGTCAGGTATAGAAAAGGACGGACATAGGATACCTTTCATCCAGAAAAATATAACTTAAAAAAAGAACAATAACTTTCGACGTCACAATTGCTTTATGACGCTAGATGGCGCTAGGTGTCTTTTTTTTTTAATTTGTTCCCACACTAGGAATTACCTACTCCTGTATCGTGGGTGCGTTTACAAACATTTAAATTCACATACACAAACAGCCAGACCCGGAACAACTACCTGAAGGCAATACAAATATTTGTTCCGTGCGGGAATCGAACCCGCGACACGCAGCGCAGCAGTCGATCGCTCAGCCACTGCGCCATCCGTGTCATCAAATCATATCATCAAGTCTTTCTAATCATGATTGAAATATGACCAGACTTTCTAAGCAGTATTCTACCAAAAAGTAGGTACTAGGATTGCATGAATTCACGATAGTATTTCAATCATTAGTATTATGCTTTTAATAGGATTTGGATGAAATTTTGCACATAGATAGTTTATTATAACCTGCGACGTAATAGGGAATATGCATGAATTTTTTTCATGGCATTTATTAACAAAATATGAAAATACCGTAGTAGAGATGACAAAAAGTGAAATTAAAATTAAAATCGGCCAAGAAACACGGCCGATATGAGCATTTAAAACTATTGATTACACACCAATTAGACAGAGAGATCCGACATAGACTGTGACGTCACATGTCACTACGGCCATATAAACTCCGTGTTAAATTTCGTTTGCGAGAAAGAGATAGAAACAAATCTTCGATGGCATATCTTTTTTTAATTTCATAGTTATCCGAAAAACAGTTTTACTAAACTGTTTATTACATGAATGAGGATTAATTTTTTAAATAAAAAATAATCATGCATATTCCCTATTGCGTACCGCGCTATCACTAGCAATGGCTTTAATTTTGATAATTAAATTAAATTAAAAATTAAAATTCATTTATTTCAGGCAAGTCTTTTTTTTTTATTTTTTTTTTTTATAAACATAATTCAACAACAATGGTTGCGTTATTTAGGTAGTTGAGTTAACAAATTTTTCGAACATATGAAGCAACTAGCAGCGACCCACGGTTTCACCTGCATAAGTGATCCCGTGGGAATATTGGGATAAAAACTATCTTATGTAAGGACATAGGTTAGGTTTTCTCCCGATATTCCCACGGGCTAGCTATAGCTATATTAGCTTGAGTCCCGGGAGTCAACCTATCTCTATACCAAATTTCATCTAAATCTGTTCAGCGGTTTAAGCGTGAAGAGTTACCTCTTCACGCTTAAACCGCTGAACAGATTTTTTGAGACATTCATAATATTAGTATAGATAGTATGGATTTTTTTTTAATATTAGTATCGATTTTTTTTATATTAGTATAGATAGTATGGATTTTTTTTTAAATATTAGTATAGATAGTATGGATGGATTAGCAATATCCTTCAAAATCATTCAAATTTCTATTGAAAGAGTGTTACGCAATTAGGGTGCTGGATCCGGTAATACGTTGCCGTGGGATAATTTCAGACCTCCACGCGGACAAAGCCACGGGCAAAAGCTATTATTAGTATAGATTGACGTCACGATGATGTGTCACTCAATTGACTTCCCAAAACTAACCTTTACAATAATTACAGATGAATAATAAATTGTTACATAAATACAACACAAATGCATGTTAAATTATTCTAATAATAACGTCACTAAATCAAGTCACATTTCCCTATAGAATCTACACCTAAATAACTACCGACTCTAACGAAAACCATCTGTTTTTCTTGTAAACCCTAAACAATTCGACATCGGTAACAAACCATTCATCTCGAATAGATTGTGGGGAAAAAGTAACTGTTTACCTGTAACCGGCCATCCGTGAAGCACATTTCATATTTTTGGTATCCTACCACCCCCCGCCTGGTGTCCAAATACCTTCCCATTTGGTGTAATAAACGGGTCTTTTGTGCCCGTATCAATACAGGGTTAAAATACGAGTGGTATCTATCAAAATGATGTATGGACGGTGGTGGGTTATTTTTTATTTATTTTGCAATTATGGATAGCTGTAAGTAAATTGGGAAATAAGAAATGGTTTTCGGCCTTGGTTCTTCAGTAAAATAACTACATACATAAGTTGCGGGTTTAGTGGGAAATGTGGTTATGCGAAGTCAGGGAAATTAACTGTTAAACAAATTAACTGTTAAACAAATTGACATCCCTACGTTCGTTTTTTTTGAAGTGAAAACTTCTTTAGCGGCGCTGTGTACTTTTTTTGGAATGGGTAAAAACTTCTAAACTCGCGTCAGGTCACGTGACCCTGATCGAAAATTCGTAAGACGTAAAACGTAAGACGCGCGTTGTTGAGGACAGCGCCATCTATGCACATCGGGAAGAACTACGAGGGCCTCGCGTACTAACTACGTAGTTCATCCAACAACGACGAGATGGCGCTGAACCACGGATATATAACTGACGACGAGCTCCATGCGAGCGGCTTGCTTCTCTTACCACTGCCGCGACCAACACCACGAACTGAAGTCTATCCTGTGTGCTTATTTGTAAATCTGAATAAATTCCTTTCACGAGAAGAATAAACCAGTCACTTTGGTCATCATACCTGATTTGCAAAAAACCCTATAAAATAAGGAACACACCTTAACACGCGTGTTTTGTTTATAAGACGATTCACAAAATACACTCGTAATTGTTCAAGTTTTCACTTCTGTCGGCACTACCGGAGTGCCAGTTTTTTTTAGTTGTGATTTGAATATACACACGATTTAAGTTGTTAGTCAATTTTGTTAAACAATTAATTTTCCTGACTTTACCAATATAACGTTTTGAAAGTATAAAAAAACCTTGTCCAATAGTAGGTTTAATATGACACATCAAAAGATCAGGTGCGCAGTACTCGCAATACCAATCAATCCAATCCAAATCCAATCCCAATCTCTTTGACTATACCTACGTAGTGCAGTGTAGAAAAGAAAAACACGGACTGTCTTCGCCATATTATTACGATTCATAATGTTATCCTTTTATGATTCCGCCAAAGTGGCCTTTTCAGGCCCCCAGGTGTATGAACGTAAACCAGGCAAAAGGAGTATGTAAGGCTATGCGCGCACTACGATTTTAATCGTTGCGATTTAAATAAAAAATAGCAAACACAAAAATTTTTCAAGCGAATTCTCCAGCGATTTTTTTCCGCAGTGCGCGGAATCTAGTATATAGTGTAGTAGTGTTATCTACAGAATGGCGATTTTTTATCGCAACGATTAAAATCCGTAGTGTGCGCTTAGCCTATGGATCGAAGCAGGTGGCTTTCTATAGTTTCTGCCATGAGAAGAAGGCATGAGTTTATGTATGTTATACATCGAAGTTTATAGAAACACTGTGACACAGAAATGAGTGACAGAGACGACGCTCTACAAATGAAACATTTTCTAAAACTCAATCTACCAGAATTATGTCTGCGCCCTGGTACGGACGAAAAGTAATTTTTCACTGACCTTCAAGTAAAATAGCAACACAAACTTATTTCTCTTCATTACAGTCCCCGAGATAATAATAACAAACATCTTTCAGACAGATTCCATTTCAGCGCTCAACAATATAAACTTTATTATTAAACTAGCTTCTGCCCGCGGCTTTGTTTGTGTGGAGGTCGGAAATTAGGGGTGTTCCTCGAAACGCACCAGATTTGAAACGCACCAAGTGTATTTCTAAAAAAAAAATATTATAATTTTATTCCTCGAAATGCGTCAATGATGAAACATAGAGACGAGTATGAAGTATTCGTAATACATGATATCGATAGACGTTTCATTTGGTGCGTTTCGAGGAATACCCCGGAAATTATACCACGGGAACTTACTACCGGGATAGAAATATTCTATGTCCTAACGCAGGTCATGGTTTACCTGTGTGCCAAATTTCATCGAAACCCGTTCAGCCGTTAAGGCGTAAAATGATAACTGGCAGGCAGACAGACAAACAGACAAAGTTACTTTCGCATTTAATTATAATACAAGCTCCACCACGTGGTTTTCCCCCTTATAAATCTCGATCCCGTAATAATATCAGTATAAAATGTAAGCTATGTCCTAAATCAGGTTATGGTCTATCACGTGCCAAAATTACATCGAAATCTGTTCAGCCGTATTAGCGTGAAAGCGTGTCGAACAAATTCACTTTCGCATTTATACTAATCGTATAGTTATTAATTAGGATTGGGATAATGTATAGTATGGATCCAGACTAAAACTCAAACAATGCCGTACAAAAAGTTAGTAGTAAAAACTAGTGAAATCTTAGCTTGTTTCTCTGTTTCAGCACTTTTCAGGCTCAAAACTAGGGGTCATGAAACTTCGCTGAATTTCTGTTTGCAGATCGTTATGGAGCTTAGAAGCTAGATATTGTTTTAGTTCAAATATATGACTTGTTTCTGCTATGATTTTAGACCGTGTTTTGTTTCAAATAAGTATTATAACTTTTTTTATTTTGAACTCTTTGATTACGTGATGGCCCAGTACTTAGGGCCTCGCCTCCTCTCTCTCTCATGCACGAGGCTGTGGGTTAAAATTCGGGCAAATACTATTATGACTTTATCAATTCATTCAAATATACTCTCTTGGACAATCTTGGACACCACTGACATTGTTGAAAGAAAACATCGTGAGGAAACGTGAACATAATATAATTTTATTAAACTGATTTCACGAGTACGAAGTCGCGGGCTGACTCTAGTGTGTTATAATTATGCAGAAGACTGAATTAATAATAATTATTATTATTATTTATTTCCAAAAACTTAGTACTACTTTACAATGGCAATGTGGCAATTACTTCCATTTCTTTCTTGTTCTGTCTTCAAAAAGACAAATTGTATTTCTCTCTTACTCCAGCTGCTGCAAAACCGAATTGCAGCTAATACCTTTAAAAAACCCAGAAAAACCAGTGAAATTTTTTAACCGAAAACTCTGTATATCGTATCCAGCCGGCCTGTTTGATCGGAATGGGCAGGTGCTATAAATCTTCAGAGTGTTCCCGTCCTGTGGCCGACATTTATTTTGTTTTGTGTGCTACTGGAAGTACTGGATTTTAATCACTGAGTGAGAATTTTCGACGATTTTCGTCCTTTATTGGGACAATTGAGGGTTGAAGCGTTTCAGGGTTTTTATTTTGGAGGAGAATTTAATTTGTTTAACTTAAAGGCCTTAATTTTTGGAACGAAGTTCTTTAACAGAGCTTGCGGTAAAAGTAAACTTGGAGAAATCGTCACGTAACGAAAATGCGCGTTATGCCTCCTCCATTCGACTTTTTATTACATATTATAGAGAGAGTAAGAGACAGAGAGACAGAGAGTGAGATAGTTTTCATGGTTTTCTAGGGAGCTAAAGCCGATAGTGAGGTCAAAATACATGGCGGCTGCGAATATTATCAAATATTTGCAGCTATCAAGTTGGATTTTCATTTTGAACCTCGTTCCTGCCAGGGGACCCCGTTTTTAAGGTTCCGTACCTCAAAAGGAAAAACGGAACCCTTCTACGATCACTTCTCTGTCCGACTGTCCATCAGTCAAGACCCTTTTTCTCAGAAATGCGCGGAGTTATCAAGTTGAAATTAATATCAAATACTCAAGGCTGCAATCCCTTGAAGCAGTGAAAAAATCAAACTTCTAAGTCAAAGCTTTCAAAAATGCGGGCGGTTATGTTTCAAAATCAAAACCTATTCCCGTTGACCTAGAGTCGTGAAATTTGGCAAGAAGTAATTTCATGTAGCACAAGTAAAGGAAAAAATCCGAAAATCATATATTAGTAGTTACATTACAAAAAAAAAATTAAAACTATTAACATACCTACTTTGTACGGAGCCCTCGGTGCCCGAGTCCGACTCGCACTTGACCGTTTTTTTTTACTAGCGTTTATTTTACTGGTGGTCATGACTAGTATTTTATTATGTAGTTGGTTACCACGTTCTTTCGTGTGACTTTCTGAGGGGAAGAGTAGGCATTATAATACCTACCTACATACCCAGTTACTCCATAATATTTACAATTTCTTACCTTAACTATCTGGCGAAATGTGGGTGTACCTATTATAAGGGCATCTCTACCTAACCCTGCGAAAGTTCCCCGAGATGCAATCTCTCTGCCAAATTTTATGGAAATCCGTTTAGTGGTTTAGGCGTGAAAAGGTAACAGTAACATACAGACAGACAGACAGAGGTACTTTCGAATTTATAATTTTAGTGTCTGTCTATTACTACTTCATACTTATCCATACTATAATTAGTATGGATATTTAAAACAAAGTATAATAATTTAGTCAAGTTATTCTTGTGAAAGAAACAGGAAAAAATTGTCTCGATTACATAACGTCTCAAGAACGACTTGAAATCATTTATCAATATAGTCAAAGCCCGTATCACTGTATCTATTTATGAAATGTCCACTAAATCCAACGCTAATATTATTGAACTTACACTCGAAAGCAATACCAATACACTCGTCAATAAACGGGTTAGTGGCAAAGAGCCTCGTCTTGAGATTCCCCCGCTTAACTGGTAAATTAAGAGCTGAGCGAGCCGTGGATAGGGCACGCATACTAAGGAGGGATTACTCTGTGGTTAGACTAGCTGGGAATAAAAGTAGGATGTCGGTTAACTTTGTGATTACGAAAATTTATTAAGGTACCAAATGCTCTGTATCTGGAAACACAGGAGATCCACTGCGATAGGTACAGAATATTTTGTGGTGAGTAACCACAGATATAGATAGACCAAGATAACGTCGGTATCACGATCTGTATGAAAACAAAGCGTGCCATTTTTTAACTACCTACTATGACGTCACAAGCACTATTTAGTGATGGGAAAATCAAATCGATTCAAAGACGCCGCCGCGTGCGGCACCCGTCTTGCCCCACCCCCGGGGCCTGGCGCCAGCGCTCTCCAGCGCTCACAGGACTGAGTGCGAAAATGGCGGCTTACGATTTTTATATGTAAACTGGTGCGATTTTTTACGTTATCTAGGTGTATCTATATCTGTGCGAGTAACCTGTAGCAGTGACGTATTAACATCGTCGGCACTTCTATACACATTTTGCCAACACCAACGTAACCTAATATTAATATTTTATTCTATCCCTTGTCCACAGGAGAGACAATAACCCCAGACAACTCCACCATCACCAGGGTACTGCCTCTTACGGTGACTCGGGAGGAGTTGGGGGGTGAGCTTACCTGTGTGGTGAGCTCCGCCGCACTGGATGCTGATATTGTGAAGAAGATCAAGCTGGATGTTAGAGGTATGTAGATGATGGAAATAAAATATATAAATTGGATCAAGGCGAGACTGCTGAGGCAGGCTGTCCTGGATTTGATTCCCGGGTTGGGCCAAATGGTAATGTTTTTGGAACCTAAAATATACATGGTGGATTTTTTACCGTTGTAGCTACAGGAAAACGTTCTTAGGTCTGTCCTTAACTTTCTGAGTAATTGCTAACTGTTTCTGAGTAATTGCTAACTGTTTCTGAGTAATTGCTAACTGCATTCTCAGATTTCGTAAAAATCGTACAATCAACTAGAAAAACGTCAATTCTACCGTTTTATTGTGATGTTCCCAATATATTAACAGTTTCGTAAAAGAATAATGCCCTACGCTCTTACAGCTCCGGCTCAGAAATCAACCCTGAATATTAATAATAAGGAAAAAATATCAATTTTACTACTATGAATAAATGTACAAAAAAAAATGAAAATGAAATGTACAATGTACATTAGTATAAATGTAGGTAAACCGCAAGTCAATTTACTCTTATGTATCTATGGAAATTTCTGGAGAAATATTTTACTTCAAAATAATAATATGTAGATAGTTCGAAGTTAATTCGAGCTTGAATACTAATAACACTCTCTCTCTGATTTTTAATTTGCTGCTCTAAAATAACAGGTGCAATCGACCTTTGTTTGTCAACATGACATTATTTAATATATATTAGCTTAGCTTAGCATAATTTAGTCTAGCAAATTATTGTTAAGAGCGTTTAAGTCGTACGGCATTACATACAAACTTTCAAGCTCTTGTTTTTCGAAATGAATGAACCGATTTTAACGAAACTTCATACGCATAAGCAGGATAAATTAAAGGTCTTAAATTTTCCATAGAAACAGAGATTTCGAGTTATCTTTTTTAAATAAAACATTTCAAAATGTTCATAAGTACCTTTTTAGATCTTTGTATTCTGCTTATACGTAGAAGTTTGAAGTTTGTGTGTGTTGTGTAATGTGTATGTGTGTATGTATGTGTATGTGTTATGTAATATTTTGCATCGGTAATGCAAGTATTACCGATGCAAAATATTACAGTTTAAAATCACTGAAAGGATAGGTAAGTACGGAAATTAATCAACGCAGACTTCACTCGATCAACAAAAAAACTGTAATGGCGGTAGCGAAAAAGTCAAAAACTTAGCCGACAACCGCCTTAATTTGACAGTGACATTTGTAAATTATCTATAGTTTTGGCTCCGGGTGTAAGAGAAGTGAAGAACGTTAAAAGGGGGTGAGGAGACCTGTCATGTTCTTTTCTTCCAACCATAGAGTATACGGTTGAATTTTTTTGTTCTAAGTTTGCGTGCCGTGCTTCCAAACGGCAAGTCGATTTTTTCTACTTTTGTAATTGTATAAAAGTAATAAATTCAATCTATTTTCCACGCATGAGTTTTTATTAATAGGTACACAAATTAAAAATCAGAGACTAGTAGGAGTTGGTTTTTTTCTCACAAATAATATAGGTAAGATCGTACCCAGACATAGCGTCACACACGAGTGCACACATCGCGTGGGGTGTGAATTCAATACGCCAGCGTTTAACGCGCGTGAATTTTATTGGAATTTCCAACAGATAGTCGCTTCATTGCGTTTAGTATGTACCTTCTTTACTTATATTTGCCGTTTTTGGTAATTACCATACTAGTAATATTGTAAATGCGAAAGTGTGTCTGTCTATCTGTCTGTTACCTCTTTACGCTTAAACCGCTGAACCGAATTAGATGAAATTTGGTATAGAGATGGTTTGAGTCCTGGGAAAGGACATAGGATATTCGCACGGGATCGACACTTATGCGGGTAAATCCGCGAGGCACTGCTAGTGAATTATAAAGCTAGTTCATTTCACTGAATGAGCTTATTTTGTAAAAAATATTCAGGATGCCAGGGACATCGAAACTCAATCTGTTACCATGGTTTCAAGTACCTGATTCTAGACCCAGCGTAGAAATTTTTCATTGTATATCAAAAAAATCTGCCGTTTCATATTCCTAGAAAACTGCGATACTTATGCGGTCAAAATGTATACCGAAAAATTTCAACCCCCACTGGGGTGAAATTTTTTCAGGATCATGTAGGTACTGAAACTATGGTAACGCGTACAATTTCGGAGCCAGACACGCTCAGCCGAAAATGACACATACCAAACGCGCGTCAAAACGCACGTCAATAAAAAGCCGCTTCATCTGCTCCTTTTCTTAAATTCCCAATACTAAGCCATCTAAGTTTCAACTCAAATTCCATTCAAACCCGCCCAAGAGACATACTTTTATTCAAATCCAAAGAAAGTTGTCTCAAAGTTGGCACAAGTTGGAACTGCGGTGAATCATGTTAAAATTATATGGCAACTTACCCTCGAGTGGCTGGGGGTGATTAGATTATTAGGTATTTGTTGGGTAGAGACGAAACGAGGCTACGTTAGTTGTTTAGTTATGTTTTTCGAGAGTTTTTATTGTTGGTCCTTTGGTACGAAAATACCATATATTGATTAGGAGTGAAAGTAATACTAGCTTCTGCCCGCGACTTCGTCCGCATGAAATTTCTTGCTACCCCGGTCCAACCCGTCGCATCGCAACCTCTGCACGCGCTGTTACTTCGTTTTCACTTAGCGTTCTCTATTTATTTTTTGTTTCTTTTTGCTAAGCTCCTAAGGGTTCTAGCGTGATGTTAAATCATATAGAGCCTTCCTCAAGAATTGGGCTATCAAACGCAAAAATATTTTCTTAAATTCGACTGGTAGTTTCAGAGATTAGCGCGTTCAAACACACACTCTTCAGCATTATTTATTAGTATAGGTATCGATAGTTTAGTATATAAGTGTGTAACAGTTCCACTTGTGAGCTATAATATTATTATGAAAGTACCACTGCTAAGCAAAGACCTAATATTATCATAAATACGAATCGGTAGGTATTGATTATCAATTCATCACGCTTGATCAATAGTGAGTTAGTGCTGTCAAACTGAAAGAGCCGATTTCGGAAATTTAGTTTATTTATTTTGAATTATTAATTTGTTCACAAAAAATACATTGTTTTACTATCTGTGTCATCTTTATTTCAATTTCAATAAAGTAAGAAGATGAAACAATATTTTTCAAATGGCGTTAAAGTAATTTAATAACAATTATGCGAACGAAATATCCCAGGTCCTTCCAAAAAACTAATAATTCTTGCCCAAAAACTCAATAGCTATTACACCTCAAAATTAGCTTCAATTTTTCTAGCAACCGCCATCTTACAACGTTGTCTGTATAATTGAGCACATTAATAAAACGGTATCAGCAGACTAAATGAAAATTTATTCCTTCGCGAAATTAAACACGAAAAAGTTAACGAATTAAAGTCAAGGGCTTATACGATTTAGATGTTTTGGATGAAATTTAGTGGAGCTGGGTATTATCGGTTTTGAATAAAGAGTCTGTGGGAGGATTAGTTTTATTTTTGTTGCAATTTTAAATAACCACTAACTTTTTATAGTATAGTTACCATAAAATATTTAATCGTAACATAAAATCACGACTGTTTTGTCCAAAAGGTTACCTTTGGGGTAGCTTAGTTATGTTTATAACACATTAAATTGTGAGTAAGCTTGCCATTTTCCGGGCATGAATCCAGACTTTGGGCTGCAAAACCCTATAAAACTTTGCTCAAATCGAAGATTGAACCCCAGACCCAATCATCAGCAGTCGTTTGTAACCAATAGACTCATAAAGTTGTAACAAGGATGTCAACAAAACTTTATAACAGGGGTCCAGATATTTTTCCCAAAAATACAACCTCTAATCAGTTAAAAATGCCAATTAAAAAAATGTCAAAACATACTTTAATCCGTCATTAACCAATAATCACATAGTTATAATTTAACAGATAAGATAACTACAAAACATCGGCTATAAATAGCTCAGTCACACTTGTCCAATTAAGACCAAAACCTATTACCTAATCTCGAACAAGTCTATAGAACCCAAAACATGTACTCATTTCCAACATATCACGCACTTTGTACCCTCAGAACCAAGGGACCAGTTTGGGTACAAACCCGGTCTAGTTGTCCAATGGTTGTTTAGCAAAGTTGTTTATTAATTGACAATTTATTGGCTAATACACTGTTATTGGAAAGGGTGGAGGGATGTAGGGATGTTAGGGTGGTTCGCAAGTTTGTTAAAGAGTTAGGGTGTAGGCACACTGAGATAGCAATGAAGCTATTTTGAAAATGCCATTTTTCCGAAGAAAAAGCCCAGAGAGGTAGAAGCAGCCTAAATACGAGATTTGTTCCCAGTTGATGGTAATAGGCCCGTAATACATGGGACTTAAATATAATTGGCGAAAAGTGGGAAAAGAAAGAAAGTACGTTTATTTGCGGCAAACATGACGCATCAAAAAAAATACAAACAAAAAAAACAGAATAACAATTTGGGAGAAAACAACCGTCACATCCACACAAAACAGCCATCGCTCAGCATAATGCCGAGACAGAGCCCCAGCGCTGGGTTTCAGCGACAGACCACTGCCTAACCCTTCGTGAAAACAGGTGTGATGTTATGTTTTGTGTTATGTAAAAATCATAGTGAATATAGTGCTTCATGAATACCAATAAAATTGAACAGCTCACTCCCACATGCACGTAGATCGCATTCATACACTCGAATCGTCTAAAAGCAATTGAATACATTCAAAATACAAAAGAATCTTCATGACAGATGTGAGGTGTCAACTCTCTATAAGTCGCTTCACGTTTTTGCTATACGTTTGAATAGATTTCTTCATCAAATCCATTTAGAAAAGCATCTCTGTAGATACCAAATTCTCCAACATTTTTGTTAAAACTAAAACTACCCTCAAATTACTCTAAAGCAATTAGCCCCCTCCCACACCCACAAAACACAACACCCTATATTTTACATGTAAGGCCACATTGAACCATCGCTTAACTAACTTCAGCACTACACTGGCGAGCAATTTTCAGAGCCCAGCCGATAAATTGCGAGACCATATAGCTAATAAGTGGCAAGATAGTGTACTGTAGTGTTGGGACGAGTGATGTCGATAAATTGAACGAAAAAATTGTTCGAGTAATTAGTGTTGATTGCTTAAATTGAAAAAATATTGGTAATTATAAGCTTAAATGAAGATCAAAATCATCATCTTAGACAAAAAACATTTAGGTACTATTGGATCCGCCGAGCTGAGGCTGCCTGCGAATTGCGCGCTTGTATAAAAATAATCAGTATCTAAATCAGAATATTAACAACAGAAACTTTAAACCATATCAATCAATAAAATTGCCAATAAATCTATACGACATAATTACTTTTATAAAATTACTTTAAATAAATCAAACAGATAAAATTCTTGCAGGTCAAATCACAAAAGCGGCTTATATTCCAGACCTAATTTGCCCAATCGCTTTTACTTATCACTATAAAAAATAGGTACAAAACCAAGGCTGAAATCTCACAAAAAATGGTCTAAATCTTATTCCTTAGATCCCTGGACACCGCTATCCACAATAATTTGGTTAAGTAATGCGTTTCTAGAACGTCGGTACCGCAAGTTGACGTTTAAGATCCTTGCCTGTCATCCCTACGTCTTGTGGCCTCTAAGCGGCCAGATTATGTCCCTTTCTATATTTATTAGTTGTAGAACGGTAGTGTTTTGGAGGCCAATGTAGGATAGTTCAACTTTGTGAATCTTTTAGTTTTATTATGTTACTAACAAAATCTTATTTTATAGGTAAAACGTTTTACAAGGTATCATTTACGCGAAAAATTCCATTCATACTACAATCAGATTGTAATCTGTGATCTCAATAATAAAAAAATGAATCAGATAAGTCAGAAGTTTCATTGATACCGTCGTATATTGTATTAATATTTTTTTTAGATTTTAATCTAGAATACTGCAAAAAGCTAAAAGTTACAATATTTTTGGCGTATTAGTATAATTGATAAAATAATAACGTCTAAAACGACAGTAATATTTTACTTTTTTCTAACCACACTGATATCGATATTTCCACATCACTTGAAGTAATGGGGTCGGGAATTTTACCACCTTGCAATATTGGGGTTCGATAGGATCTCAGGGGTGGGTCGGCCAATGTTGGACACCACACGAATATGTATGCACGAATATTTGAGTTGTAGCGAGTAATGAGTGTTAGGATTGCGGAGAAGTTACTAGACGGTGATTAAGTTCGTTGTTTGAAATTACTATAATCGGTTCCAGTGATGTATGTAAGTCTGGGCTATGAAAATGATGTAGGTATACATCTTTATCTGTCGTAAAATAGATGAAACTTTAAAATTTTAAACACGCAATACAATAATAGATTTAAACAAAAACTTTTAAGCCAAAACTATGCAATGCAAATAACATGTTCAATTGTTCAGGCGTCATAGTATAATTTTTTTAAATATAATAATATTGTCACTATTGGATACATATTTATAAAAACATAACACTTCTTTTTTGGACGGTCGTGTAAAAAGCCACTCCATTAAAACGATATGACTATAAAAATCCCCATACACTGCAGTTCCAAGAAAAAACTTAAAACATTTTCCTCCACGAGCTCGCACATTCTTCACAAAGTTATCCCGCCTCCAGAATACTTATTAGCAGTATCCTTGCTAATTATGCCACGTAAATTACCCTTTTGCGAGAAATAGGGTAATAGTGCGCACGATGGAAAGGCTACCTGTTACTTTAGAGGTGCTAGGTTTAAAAATGGAACACTTGAGAAGGAATTTTGGTGGTGGCGACTCCATTTTAAGTCTTAGTTGTAATGATGTAATTGTGTCTTCCTGTGCTTTGTGTATGATGTAGTTAATGCGCGTTCTGAGTTTTAAAATGTATTTTTTTTATAATTAACCTCATTTAGACTCTAACCCCCTTACTAATAAACGTCGTATATCAGATGAATAGTTACACATCGACTTCTCTCTTTCAGTCGTCAGTAATTTGACTTTTGAAAGAAGAAGAGAAAGCGTTGAGTAACTATACAGACGCTATACAACGTTTATTAGTAAGGGTGTTAATGAGTTAGTATTTTGTAAAGATACAAGTACTACCTTTCTGCTGTTGGCCCGTGTATGGGTGACTATCTGAACCCTTCTGTGCCTCGGAAAGCACGTTAAGCCGTTGGTCTCGGCTGTCATTCATGAATCTTTGGCAGTCGTTACGGATCGTCAGAAGCCCGAAAGTCTGACAACCAGTCTTACCAGGAGGTATCGTATTACCCAGTAACTGGGTTGTGGAGGTCAGATAGGCAGTCGCTTCAGGTAAAATACTGGTATTCAGCTGCATCTGGTTAGACTGGAAGTCTACCCCAACATAGTTGGGAAAAGGCTAGGCAGATCATGACATACTACTTATACTAATGCTGGATGCGGAAAGCACAGAACTGGTCGAAGTGGCGGTGCTTGAGGAGGCCTAAGCAGTGGACATTTTTCACCTGAAATGATGATGATGATGAAAGATACATACTTTTTTTACAAAGATACGGGTTTCTATTTTTTTTTCAATATCAATTCTTATTTTCAACTCATTCGTTATCATTATTCAAAAAGGTCTACTTTCCATTTCCAAGAGTCACAGGCAAAAAAATACCTACATTATTTTACGCTTGCTAAAATTTACTACTTAATTTCGAATAAATCTCAGAACAGTAAATTAAGAAAAAAAAACAGTCAAGTGCGAGTCGGATTCGCGCACCCTACAAATTTGTAGGTATTTAACTACAAATTAACGGCTTTTGGATTTTTTCCTTCACTTGTGCTACATGACATCACCTCTTGCCAAATTGCATGATTCCAGATCAACGAGAAGTACCCTATAGGTTTTGATTTCGGAACATAAACGCCCGTATCTTTTGATTGCGTTGACTTAGAAGTATGATTTTTTCATTGCTTCAAGCGATTGCAGCCTTGAGTATTTAATATTAAATTCAACTTGATAACTCCACGAGTTCTTGAGAAAAAGGGTCTTGATCTCTCCGTCTGGACAGACAGACGGACAACGAAGTGATCTTATAGAGGTTCCGGTTTTTCTTTTGAGGTATGGAACCCTAAAAACAGGTAAAACAATACTTAAGGCTCCTTCAAACAAGCCAGACACGATAAAATGACACGCGACACAAAGGCACCGCAAGTCGCGCAACGAGCGGTGCCTTTGTGCCGCGCGCGAAACGCGTCGCGCGTCGCGCCTGTTTGCAGGAGACTTTAACTAGAAACATACCCCAAACTCCTATTTCCCAGTCAACCTGCGACGTAATATAGGATTAGGCCCCTAATATACACCAATTTGTCGTCAACCTAATAGATTCCTCCTAGTTCCTATCGGCCTCACTTCAAAATTATGTTACAGACTGAAGCGGGAAAAGTAATATTAGTTTGAGTTTTAGATTGTAATATGAGATGTGATAAACCTCTTTTAAGAGCACTGTTGACCCAGTGGTAACGGCCGCGATTTACGATGTGTAGATTCGAATTTAAGCAGACACTTTACTTTGTGTAAATTATTTCATCACCACTGCTCTCAAAACGGCGAAGGAAAACATCGTGAGGAAACCGGCATGTCCTAGAACCAAAAAACTCGAAGATAATTATTTGGCATCTACCAACCCGCACTGGGCCTGCGTGGTGGATTATAGCCCACTCCTTCTTATAGAGAGAGGAGGCCTGTGTCCCAGCCGTGGGAACATTATAGACAGATTATGCTAAACCTCTTTTATTGATGAGATTTTTTTTCTTTATCCAAACTAATATTATAAAGAGAAAAGATTTGATTTTTGTATGTTTGTTTGTTACGCTTTTACGCTAAAACTGCTAAACGGATTTAGATGAAATTTGGCACATGACCTGCGTTAGGACATAGGATACTTTTTATCCCGATATTCCGGACATAGAATACTTTTATTCCGATATTCCCACGGTATTGAGACATGCATATTTTCTTTCTTTCTTTTCTTTCTACGCGGGTGAAACCGCAGGGCGCAGATAGTTTTATAATATACTAGCTGCGCAACGCGGTTTCACCCACGTAAATGTCGATCCCGTGGGAATATCGAGATAAAAAGTACCCTATATGTTAATCCAAGGTGTCAGCTACCTCCATACAAAATTTTATCAAAATTGGTCCAGCCGTTTGTGCGTGAAGAAGTAACAAACATATAAACACACACACACACTCACAAACATTCGCCTTTATAATATTAGTGTGACTAGCAGCGCCCCGTGGTTTCGCCCGCATAACTGTCGATACCGTAGAAATATCGGGATAAAAACTATCCTATGTCCTTTCCCGGGACTCAAACTATCTCTATACCAAATTTCATCTAAATCGGTTCAGCGATTTAAGCGTGAAGGGGTAACAGACAGACACACTATCGCATTTATAATATTAGTATGGATTGATTACATCTCAATGTTAGTTAAGTATTACATATTATTCAGTTCGTTCTATAACATTCAGGGTACGGTAAAAAAGGTAAAAATAAGGGCATAAAACCTTTAAGGCTCCTGCAAACAGGCGCGACGCGCGACGCGAATCGCGCGCGACACAAAGGCACCGCTCGTTGCGCGACTTGCGGTGCCTTTGTGTCGCGTGTCGCGTCGCGCCTGTGTGTACGAGCTTTTATTCTCCGCCCAATTTCTCGTTCAATATTCTGCTCACAGAATATGATGAGGTATTAATTAACCTTTGAGGTACCGAAAGGTATTTCTTGTCTTTCAATAACACTATATTATGTCACGCTACTGATTGGTGATCACAGTCAATCAGAGAGACGATAATGGGTGCCGCTACCCTATTAGTTTGGTATCTATTACTGATATTGAAGGCGTGCTAGTTTTGTCAAAGTAATAAAAGGTAGTATTGTGGAAATGAAAGTATCTTTTACTTATATTTCGTCAAAAGATAATATTAGTGTTGTAGTTTACAGATCGCAAATACCATGCGTCACATAATAAAAATTTTAATCTCATTTTTCAAATTAAATACTGAGTTATCACAACTTTTATAATGGCATACATATGTAATTGTGTAATTGGAAAAGACACCCATGCCAGGAATCATTTTTCTATGAAATTCTATGTGCTTTTAAAAAGTTAGATTTAGGTATTTCATTGCACCTATAAATTTCCCAAGCCTATTTTAGTTACTTCAAATAAAATTCTGATCTTCTTTCTGATATTCAGGTGTTTCACCAAATAATAGATATACATATATTATTCAGTGAAACACCTGAGTAACTAAAACATTCACTTATAGAAAAGAAAATACAAGCGAATTAAACGACATAAAAAACTTAGGGTACTACAAAAGTTGGTCCTTTTACTCCTGAAGGACCAATCCCGTCTGAGGACGAACGATGAACCAAATGTAATACTCTCCTTATATAGTTTAAGGGTTTGTGCACGGGACAGGCGTTTTTGGATCATCATCGACATTATAATAATCACCGTTAAACGTAGACCTTCCAATGACAGCAGTCAACAGGAAAATTGACATATTTGGTAGCACGCTAGGTAGGTAAGCTTTTGATCAAAGAATGATTTGACTAGCAGTCATGAGGCCGTTACTATTACCTATTGTAATCTAAATCCCGTGCTTGCATATTTTGTTTACACCCTAACACCCGTTGGTCCCCGGCTGTCATCTTTGACAGTCGTTACGGGTAGTCAGAAGCCCGAAAGTCTGACAACCAGTCTTACCAAGTGGTATCGTATTACCCAGTGACTGGGTTGTGAAGGTCAGATAGGCAGTCGCTCCATGTAAATTACTGGTATTCAGCTGTATCCGGTTAGACTGGAAGCCGACCCCAACATAGTTGGGGAAAAGGCTCGGCAGATGATGATTAGGCACGTAACTATACGTTTACGCACGTAACTACAAAACGATATCATAATGCAAGCCTTGTCCAACTGCATCGCAAAGGCTTCTTTTCATACAGAGAAGGCACGAGCATTGATCACCACGCTTGCTCAAGACGGGTTGACGATTTTACACTTGTACTCAGATTTCCTCACGATATTTTCCTTCACCGATGTCAGTGATGTCCAAAATAAACACAGAAAACATATATATATGAATTAAAAAAGTGAAATTGGTCCTTGCCACCCTCAAAACACCACGTTATAAAGAGGAAATTAAAAACGCATTTGTAAAAAAAAGACTAGAAAAGCGTTCACACATAACCCCGCTAAACGCTCCGCTATCTCACAAACACAGCTTAAACCATAAACCAAGACACTGATCAAGCATATTTTTTACAACCGCCTAAAATTGGATAGATCGGTGTAAAGATATGGTCTCAGAATTATTTGCCATAGTAGGTCTTTAAAATAGTTTTCAGTAAAAATGCTGGCTTGAAAAAATTATTTCATTCTCTGTGAGAACAAAGGCAGCAGAATTTATTTTTAAAATTTAAATTGAATTTTGTTGGATCTAAAATCAATTTGTTAGAAGTGTTTTTTCTGATCTTTTTTGCTGAGTTAGTTCGCATATCTTAAATGGCCAGTGCATTCATGAATGTAATATCTATTAATATTGCTTACTCGTGTATGAAGAGTATATTACACGCTTAATACACGAGTAAGCAATATTTAAATTGCCAAATTCAGTTAGAAATTTCATAGAGAGTATCATATCGACGGCGAAGTGCCAATAACTCCTAACTGACAAAGTCAAAAATTTACACATACTGGAATAAAACGTTCAAAAATAGACACGTTGTTTGAGTTGGGAGGTACATATTTCCACATTTTAATTTAATGATGTTGCAACTAAAAGTACACTTAGGCGATTTCACTAAAACATGCGAATAACGCCTTTAAATTCAAAACGAAAGAAAAGAGAATTTCTCAAAATAAAAATCAGTTAGGAGGTATTGGCACTTCGCCGTCGATATGACAACTTATAGCTTTTTACATTGATAAACTCGCATTTGATCACTATTTTAGTGATGATAAGACACAATATCATGTAATAATTGTAATGCAACAAGCATTTATATCAGCTTAAACATAGCATAACCAGAGTATACTGTTCCCACTGCTGGGACACAGGCCTCCTCTCTGTGAGAGGGAGTGGGCCGTAATCCACCACGCGGGCCCAGTGCGGGTTTGTAGATGTCACATCTGCGATTTACGGTTCTAGGACATGCCGCACGTATGTGCCGCATATTGTATCTATGTATATTATTACAGGTTATTGTCACTTATAGGTATCATAAACTTTTGCGAGGAATCCAAGCATAGTTGACTGTCATCATCATCATCATTTCAGCGAAAGACGTCCACTGCTGGACATAGGCCTCCCCCAAGCACTTCCACTTCGACCGGTTCACGGAACCATAGAATATTTTAATCCCAAACAATTTATTAACCATTATTTATTTCCCTCTTCCAGTACCACCAAACAAGACAGTAATCTCCGGAGTAAAGGATCACGCCATACAAGGAACTCTGCTGACCCTCAGCTGTACAGCATCAGGTGCCAAGCCAGCAGCCAAGATTGAGTGGTACAATGGCACACAGAGACTGAGCCCGGAAGACCAGAATATTCACGTGAGTAGTCTTGATTATGTTATAGCAGTAATCTACTGATAGTATAGTTAGTTATACGACATGAACGCTCAGACAGTGCAAGCCTAAGGCTAGGCTATTTAGGGCACCACCGACCGCGCTGATTATCAATCGTGACCGAGCGTTTAGTGCTTAGCTGACAGTAAACTGTTTTTTTACATTTCTATGGTACTCAATACTTTTATTGCATTCCACGTGTAGGTATTCTTAGGTGGTAAACTTATAGTTAGATCATATGGACCCTGTCGGGCACAGCAAAATAAGTGAGTTAATAAACTGTATAGTCCTCTCACAAGAGAAGTCACGAGAGATATTGCGTACGCGCGTACGATCGGGCACTTAGTCAGTGTCGCAATAAATGCCCGCATCTACCAACATAGCGCGTCAGTCGACTGACACGGACGTACGCCCAAATGACGAGCTCAACCGACGGCGACGGTCCTCGTCAGCGCTACGTAGCTGTACGTGCATAGCGATTCATCAGCGCTGCACTGTAGTTGTTCATAAGTTTTCATTAATATATCTACGTTCGACCGATTTCTGTCGAGCACTATTCACTATTCAGCCTAAACACTAAAGTGTAGACAGAAAATAGTGTATAAAAAATTTTGGTTCTTGGAAGGAATACGATCCCCTTCCGAAACCGTTGCTCACTTTAGGATTTTGTCACTTAGTTACTTGTCAATTGATGTTATTCGTCACACTTTTGACGTTGTTATTTGCATCTTACAAAGACATTCACAGTCCGATCACAATTATTTTACCTCTGATTTTGCATCGCTTTCCAAATCACAGTGATCTTTATTCTCATGCTAATAAGTTTTCTGTCGGGTTGCTGCCACTGACAAGTCTGTCAAAATTATTATTGTGATCTTTATTCTCGTTAGTTGCTGTTATCAGAGGTAAAATAACTATAAACGAACTGTATAAATTAGTTTCTTAAATCTCTTTGGCATCTTATAATCTGACAACATTCTAAGTTCTATGGTTGGTTTTCGTAACTCCACCTTTATAAAAATAATTTGTGATATTTCATTCTTGAACGGGTTATGCGGTATTATAAATTAAGGTTGAGTGTCAAAAACCCTGTGCTTCAAGCTTCGACCTCAGTGAGGTGATATTCGTTCAGCAGAATCTAGCAACTTAAATAGACGAGGCATTGTTACTTTAGCTAAACACTCGGCCTACTGAGGCACTATACCGTATTTTAACACAACGCCTTACAACATCTTGTATGGCACTATAGAACGTGAAAAAATGGTGCAAAAATGGGCATATTGGTTTAACGTGGTAGCACTTTGTGTCAATTATAGTTTAGTATAGTCAGACTATAATGTTCCCACTGCTGGGACACAGGCCTTCTCTCGGTGAGAGGGAGTGGGCCCTGATTCACTACACGGGCCCAGTGCGGGTTGGTAGATGTCACTTGTCTTCGAATTTTTGGTTCTAGGACATGCCGGTTTCCTCACGATGTTTTCCTTCACCGTTTTTGAAAGCAATGGCGATGAAATAAATTAACACAAAGTAAAGCGCCTGTCTGGGTCCAAACCCATGACCTACAACTCGTAAGTCGAGTCTGTTACCACTGGGCTACCACAGCTCTCCCATATTACCAATGACAAATATAGATCATCCTATTACAAGTCGAACTACATTTCCCCAAAAAATACAAAAAAGGTGAATCTCAAGATTGTTTACAGGAAGATCTGAATAAGGATATACTTCAAGTTCAGGAAACACGGTAGATGTCAAAATTCCGGTAATAACCAGGGAACCAGGGGAGGGGAGCTAGGGTTGCCACAATTAGGAAGAAATGCAAATACATTTAATTTGTTTGACACTTTGGAAGACAGTTGAGAATGAAAGGGAAGTCATTTATGTTATTAGGAAGCCATTCGGGTTCGTGGTTTTGGTGGAGTGGCTAATAATTTTCACATTAGAAGCTCTCGTTTGATCTTTACCTTTATTTAAGGTAAAGATCAAACGAGAGCTTCTAATGTGAAAATTATTACAAGTTTTTGTATAACAAAGCAACTTGTAATGACGGAGGATAAAACACTTTAAATTAATTTGAATGATATTATTTGGGCCAACCAAACTTAAAAGAATATGTAAGTATATAATTTATACCTTACTTTTGAGAGGGAGTGGGCCGTTTTACCCGCCACGTGGGCCCAGTGCGGGTTGGTAGATGTCACATATCTTCGAATTTTTGGTACTAGGACATGCCGGTTTCCTTCACCGTTTTTAGAGCAGTTGTGACGAAATAAATTACAAAAAGTAATACTTCTGGCTGGGTTTGAACCCGCGACGTACAACTCGTAAGTCGAGGTCGATACTACTGAGCTACCGCTGCCCTCATCTTCTCAAGAAGAAGAAGAATCTGAACGATTATAATTATATTTAGTATAGTTTTGCAAATTATATATCCTACTAAATTATTTAAGTCTTTGGCTTTATCTAAAGTATAATATAATTAATTAATGGGCTAGCTTCAAGATTCGATACAGTTGGGTGTCTTCGTTTCAAGCTGTTATTTACTTAGGTACTTAAATTTTAGTTAAGTAAGACTCGTTCGTCTAGTGGTCACTTGCGGTACTGCTAAACATGAGTAGGCGTAGTATTATTGGGTCTATCCATCTGGAATTTCTCAGTAGCAGGCCAGTGTACCGGGTCAGCGGGATTGTCCGAAAGGGTTACCGCTGGCCCGGCACATAAAGGGCTAAGGAAAGAACACGGGTGGGTTTTAGTCAGTAAGAGTCTGACACTCCCTTCAGCTCCACCCAGAGCGGGAGGGGCCATTTGATGATTTCCCATCATGAAGAAAAAAAATGCAAGGCAATAGGTTCGCCTCCTGTTACATGGGACGTAAACACAACTGGCGAAATGTGAGTGTACTATAGGTGCACCTCTTCTGTGCTTCTGTGCCTCTTCTGTTTTCCCTTTAGGGGATACAGACGTGACGTTATTTCAAAATTTTGGTAGGTACGTATACATGAAACTCACGTGCAGACATAACTATTTAAATTACCCAACGTTCATACATCTGCCAACATTTATCTTCCACAAACAAAAACCTGGGACCACCTCATAAATAATAATTGCCCACATTTTCACAATTTGACAACCCCAAATTCGCTCACAATATGCTCAAGCCGTGCCGTATTGCAAGCAGATAGCGAACGTGAGTTAGTTTAAATTCGGTAATGAAGGGAAATTCGTGCTGAAGTGACAACCCTGGTACTGAGGAAATGAAACATTATTTGTTTATGGTATATGCTTTAGGTACCTACTTGAATAGTAATAATGTGTCATGGTGCTGGAGGTGTTTGTAATGAGATTTATGTTATTTTTGCACCGGTGTACGTGTTTATATGTTTTTCCGTAGTTGTCATAACAGCAACTTGCTTTCTTTAATGCCATATTCTTTCCCGTGAATTGAACTAAAATAAAATTATAATATTTTTATAAATACTTGTTTTGTATTTGGTTACAACAACATAAAAACTACCCTTAAGAGCGATGATAAAAAAAAATCCCAAAAAATGTAAAGGAGTAAAATGAGTCAAAAAAAAATCTGTACTTATCCATCCTAATATTATAAATTCGAAAGTAACTCTGTCTGTATGTTACCTTTTCACGCCTAAACCACTAAACGGATTTCGATAAAATTTGGCAGAGAGATAGATTGCATACCGGGGAAGGACATAGGATAGTTTTTATCGACATACCTCGAGAGCGACGCCCAGTATTATTACATGTATTGTTCGTCGAATCGTTGAGCTCCTTCAGTTCTTAGTTAAGCTGCATGATTACTGACAAAACTATTATGGATTTTTGAAAGTTAGTGAAAAGCAGATTTAATTATTAACAAAATACATTTTACTTTATCAACGTTCAACCACCCGTTACTCAATTTAACTTTACCTTACCCACTATAACAACCTACGATTCTATTCCAAATCACTGCGAGAAAGATTTCACAGAATCCCCTACTTTCCCTTTTTCCGAAAAACTTTCAGTGACTGAAAACTGAATTGAGTTCGTTTCAGCAAATCCTGAAAACTCCTAAACTTATTGACGTCGGTACCTGTGCTCGGTGGTTTATAAAGTAAAACAAGCATTGGGAAAGCCTAATTAATTTTCCTGTCTGTGCAAATATTTCGGGAAGATGTTGGGGTACGAATGGGGTGTAGAGCGCTATCAAAACTATTAATTAGTAGATAGTTTTATCAAATTGACGGCGAGACGTTGACTGATATTGAACCACCTGCGTTGAAATCTATAAACGGTTATTGAAAAAAAAAATTATTTCTGCCATACATTTTGGCCGTGGAGGTATTACTCTTTTCTATGAAACAGCTGATATTGTTTTTGATAACGGACAAAAATACCTACGCTTTCTATCAGTCTAGATTCGTGTGTTGAATTCATGGTTACAGCGTCATGCGCACTGATTAAAAATGTAACGTGTTTATAGGGTTTGGCATATTCATTTGTAAACAGAAAGTAAGTTACACTATTGTACTGTAAACAATGAAGTGAAACTAATGTCTGATTACCAAATAATGAATTATCTAAAACATCATGCCAAATGTATACCCATATTCTTCTAAAAGAAAATTTATTTAAAAAATTTGCTATTATCATTCAAATTACATTAGGATACTTTTAGCAGTCAAAAATTAGCTAAAACTCCATTGTTATTATTAATTTTCTGTTCACCTATGACCTCCTCTAATTGATACTCAAGGACGAAACCAAAAGTAGGTAGCTGTTGTTTGATCAGGAAACGGAAATGGTACTCAATTTCGTTAAGGAAGCTGTTTTTGGTGAGATCTTCCTTATAAAGGGCTCGTCAGCTTATTACGACGCTGATCTTGCGACGGATAAATAGTTACGGTATTATTTTGTTGTTTTTATGAAGGTATTAAATACGATCCCGTTTTAGATATTGGAATGATCCGGGATGAAAAATATTGAGAGGATTTTAACCGACTTCAAAAAAGGAGGAGGTTCTCAATTCGGATGTTTATACTTTTTTGTTCTTTTTTTTATGTTTATGTATGTTCAGACATAACTCCCTTATATATAGACGGATTTGCGAACGAAAATACAGAACCAACGATACCGAATTTCGAAATTAAAGTTATTTTTCACATTGTAGTGTTTTATTTGGAAGTCGGTTGTTTTTTTTATGGTAAAAAAGTTTTTTAAAGTTCTATTGGTTCAAGTCATATTAAGTTTCAGCACAATTTTGTAGACTGATCTAGTTGTTCGCTGATTCTCAGCCTAACTTGAATAAATGACTTTTGATTTTGCTACTTGACAGTGATTTAGGCTGCCTCGTTAGACCAGTACTTGCAAGCATGACTACTAAGCGTGAGGTCCTGGCTTCAAGCCCCGTGTCGGGTATTATAACCGGGTTTCATTAGGAAATTCTCGGTCTTAGCACCGGAATCTGAATTTGCCCCTTGTTACCTAATGACTTTAGGGTCGCCCCTCTTCATATTGATTGAGCCTTCGTTGACCAGAGGTGAAATGTTAAATATCTAAGTACTTGGTTTGTAGAATTAAGACAGGTAGAAAGATACAAAAATACAACAGTAATTTTACAAACACAGTTAAGATGGCTTTATGATTAGGTGGTACGACAATTGCCTTCCTCTTCTTATCGATAAGGTGTTCATTATTTTGTATTTAATAACGCAGTAGACTGGGAAATGTGGAGAGAGGGATGGCAGACCTTCGGTTTATAATAATAAAAACTTTTTTATAAAAAGAAAACACTACAAAGTGAAAAATAACTTTAATTTCGGAAGTCGGTGTCCATAAACGAAAATGCGGAACCAACGACACCGACTTCCGAAATTAAAGTTATTTTTAACCGACTTCTAAAAAGGAGGAGATTCTCTATTCGTATGTTTATGTTTTTTTTGTTCACAAAAAAATCCATACTAATATTATAAATTCGAAAGTAATTCTCATCCATCTCTCTGTATATTACCTTTTCACGCCTAAACCACTGAACGGATTTCGATAAAATTTGGCAGAGATATAGATTGCATGATGGAAAAGGACATAGAATAATTTTTATTGACATACCTCGCGGGTAAAACCACGGGCGGAAGTTAGTCATAAATAAAACACATCGTCATTTTCCAAATTGTTTTTATAATTTTACGCCCACAAGCCTGCACCACCCCGCCAGAGCTACGCTATACTATCCCAAGCTATATATATTTTGTTGTAATTTCAAATAGCTGAGGAACAAAATTTTCGCAGTGACTGCCCACCTGCCACCGCTACCGGACTTGGAATACTAAATGGAGTGGAGTCGTTTTGAAATATTATATTTATTTGTCCTTTTCTTTATTTATATTTCTAAGTTTAGTGAAACTTAACTCCTGGCTATTAATGTCAAGCGAGTACAAGGTTAGGTACGTTGATCCTTAAAGAAAAATACAAGTGAATAACTAATATTGTCAACAAAAGCTCCTTATTTTGTCATACATCCGTTTAATGTTATTGCTCATCCTTTTCTATTGTCAATATTAGCTGAGGCAGTGATAAATTCGTGCTTACCAGGCAGTGCGTGCCAGGCAGGCAATCTTTTAACCTCGAATTTATTTTGGGTTGCTTTTGTTGTACAGACGCCAGCACATCAACCTACTACAATCTGTCAGATTTCTTTAATAGATTTTCAACTTTATTGCTTAAGCATAAGGTTCAAAGTTGATTGGGGAAATTTGACAGTTTCGGGTAATGTGCTGGCGTCTGTACATACTTATGTATGTTTCGTCACTCGTGAGCACTTCCAATGCCAAAATTGTCTTTTACTACCTATTCTAAAATCTTAACTTGCCCACGACTTCGATCGCGTGAAACTTGTTCCCCCGACCCCCCGTCGCATCGTATCACTTGACCGCACTATTACTTCATTTTCCCTTAGCATCTTACTGACTTTTTTATTGTGTGCTCGGCTCCTAAGGGTCCTAGCGTGATGCTAAATAACCTATAGACTTCCTCAAAAAGGCTCACAATGCAGAATTTTTTTTTTCAAATCCAACTGGTAGTTCCAGAGATTAGCGCGTTTAAAGAAACAAACTCTTTAGCTATATTATTAGCTTAGATGCCTATTTTTGAATTAGTAACTACTCACATAAAAGAAAAACTTAAAATATGAAAACATTTTATCAAAAAAGAACCCATTAAGAAAATAAACATGTCCCAGCAAAAATAAATCAACATTTGAATTCCACTAACAATTTCAGACGCACAAAACGTCTTGTTTGTAGTAATTAAAGTTGTCGCCTCGTTCACAGCGACAGGTAAGTAAAGTGTCTAGGTATTACATTGTAATTTAGTATTTAAACTTAACGTTTTACACCTTAATGTCGTAACATTTTCACTTAAGACGGTAAAGATGTGTTGGATAAACTTTGGCGTAACGTATTTTACGAGTAATTTTACTTAATGTTACCATTATTTACTGAACTTTGAAAGCTATAACGTCTTGATGAAGCGGGGTAGGTTATAGGTTCGAAACCTGGCAGCACCGTGAAAATAAAACAGTGTGACTGTTGACAAACTTTGTGAAGAAACCTAAATTGTATTAAGAAATAACTTGCCAAAAGGTAAGAAAGGGCGGTAAGCAATGCTCGTTCTTTCTCTGTAACAAAAGATGCCTTTATTTTGCAATTTCTAGTCCAAATTCATCCATGAAATTTTCAAATCAAGGACCTATTGATAATCTGGAAAACTAACAAGCTCGTTTAAAAAAAAAGAACAAACGAAGTCGACTCCATACCAATCCTTTCCAACCAAGGTGGCCACTCCAATAATTCAAATTCAATAATTCCTACAAATGAAACGCCTCCGCTCGCGTCTCCAACAGTTTTATATTTCTACGTCGAGAGAAAGCTTCGAAACTTTCTACCTTTTTCTGCCCTCACAGTTTGGAATGGAAGAAATGTTTTCCAAGTTGATTTTAGAAACTGACTATTGATTTTTGGTGAATTCCTAAAAGTTTATACAGCCCTGGTAGTATATAATAGTACAGCCCTGGTATAGAAAATATTTTAGTAAGAATTTTCTTGCTTAAACTATAAAATAATATCATCATTGGTTTAGCTCTGGATTCGTAGAACTATGGACCAGAATATTATACAAACTCGATTTAAAAAAAAATGGTAAAATAGTATTAGATTCTGAACAGATGCTGATACAGTTTAACTTTTAATAATTATTTATTTTCGGACGGTGTCAACTATTCTTATCGACATCTTCAAGAATCTCCGGTTAGTTTGTTTTTACTCCTTTCATGAAAACTGAAGCCTAACCTTTTACTTTGGTTATATTGACCACAAACTCAAAAAATTACAAATTACTATTTCAGGAAATGTTGCATGCCGAATGGTGGTGCCGAAATATGGCTGAACTTTAATGTGATAAAGCACCTATAATGTTATTAACTATATTTGCAAAACAAAATAATGTCTATTCTATTCTACGAGTATATAATAATACAATTTCTCCCGAGAAAATCAGTGCCCTCTGCGTCTCTTCCAAAAGGGCTATAAGTATGTATAGCCTGTTATCTGTATAGCTTATATTACCTACAAACATATAATTATGAGAGCCTTGCATAAGTGAACACGTATGTAGATGTTCGCGATTATTAATTTAACATGTGCAGGAAATGAGTGCGTGTTGAACATTTACAATTTGTTTCATCGTTACCTACCCTCCTTTTGTGAAGATCGGCTTGTGACTAGATGTGACTGTGTTTCAGTATTTTCTTTGTACAGATGCCAGCACATCAAGCTACCACAATCTGTCAAATTTCTTGAATAGATTTTCAACTTTATCGCTAGAGCATAAGGTTCAAAGTTGATTGCGAAAATTTGACAGTTTCGGATAGGTTGATGTGCTGGCGTCTGTACATAATGATTGTTGCGTGAATTTTTTCTTTTAGTCAGATACTTGGCTGTGATAAACCCTAGAAGAGTGCTTATTGGTACTTATAATTGGTTGCCTTTAGGCAATCCTACTACAAATCTTGCTGAATAGTTACCTTTTCACTTCGGCATAAATCACAGGTTATAATGTTCCAACTGCTGGGAAAGATGAATCCTCTCTGTAAGAAGGAGTGGGCTATATCCACCACGCGGCTCCGTTGCGGGTTGGTGAATGTATTCACATGTCATAGAATTTTTGGTTCTATGAGATGCCGGTTTCCTCACGATGTTTTCCTACAACTTTTTGGGAGCAGTGATGGCGAAATTAAATACTCAAAGTAAAGTGCCTGCCTGGGTTAGAACTCACGACCTACAGCTCGTAAGTCGGGGCCGATGCCACTGAGCCACCACAGCTCCCTCTGACCTACCTCGGCATGAACTCCTATTTTTGTATGTTTTAGCCGATGTCAAAAAAGGAGGTTATCAATTCGACACGTATGTATGTAATATTCAATAATATTACGTAATATTCAATAATATTACATACAAAAAACAAAACCAAACCAAAAAAACAAACCCTAAAAAAACTAAACCTAAAATACAGATCCAAGATACCGACTTTCGAAATTAAAGTTATTACATAATTTTGAGTTAATTTCTTTTTGAAGTCGATTTAATTTTTTTAAATTTCTTTTGTTCTGACTATAGAAAAAAAGGTGGTTATAGTGTGTTCCAGGTCCCTTAATCTTCAACTTAATTAAATGATATACGCCTTAGATAAATCAATCTTGCCTCTTTCGACTTTTCAGAATTGTCTCTTACACATTTCACCCCAATTAACAACTAAACCACTTCACTATTTAATCACACAAAAAATGACCGAAAAAAAGATGAAAAACTTTTAAAAAACAATCCTGCTGATCGCTCCCCGTCTGTGGGGATTGATGATAAAATAATACGGGAAGGTACCGGTTTTTACGTTAAACCGACGTTGACAGTGAGAAATGGCCAGATTAATTTCTTCCCCGTTTATTTGTTGGAGTTACAAAGTCGCTTAGTTAGTTGAAAATTTTTCGAGTCGTTTTTTGGGAGTTGAAAAAAAATAAGCTGGGGAAGGAAACGGGAGGATATTTTTTATTTGTTTTCTTTGCTAAAAGAAAATTTTGGGAATGAAATCTGGAAATATCTGTTACTAAACGATAAAATAAAAGTAACTGAAAGGTCTTATCGACGTCTCAGGAAGATAGTGGGGTCAAACTAGATGCGAAAAGCAGAAAACCGGGTGATAGGACTATTATGTTTGTAGTAAGTAGCAAGTAATACACACAAGGAAGCGGTTTACGCACTGATGCTTTATTCTAAAAAATAAGTGACAACCCCGCAGGGCTTCTGTCATCATGACAGTTTATTTATTTATTATTTATTTATATAATATACTTTATAACAAACACAGACACAGTTGTTACATAATAACCAATAGCAGCTATGGCTGTGTTCATGCGCAATAACTACATACACAACAAGGACATAAATCGGGTAAAGGCTCGTGCACACAGGCGCGACGCGACACGCGACACAAAGGCACCGCAAGTCGCGCAACGAGCGGTGCCTTTGTGTCACGTATCGCGTCGCGCCTGTGTGTACGAGCCTTAAAGCTTATATCCTGTAAACTATAATCAGCATATAATGTTCCCACTGTTGGGACACAGGTCTCCTCTCGGTGAGAAGGAGTGGGCTGTGATCTGCCACGCGGACCCAGTGCGGGTTGGTAGATGTCACATGTCTTCGAATTTTACATTTTAGGACATGCTGGTTTCCTCACGGCGTTTTCCTTCGCCGTTTTGAGAGCATTGGTGACGAAATAATTTACACAAAGTAAAGCGCCTGTCTGGATTCGAACCTACGACCTACAACTCGTTAGTCGCGTCCGTTATCACTAGGCCACCACTGATCATTATGTAAACTATAATAATGTAAACGTAATTGTATTGGCTTGATTGGCTGAAAAACCAATGTACAGTCACCAAAAGAAATAAGTAACCAGGGTCAGATATAGTTGAAGCTTAGTAAGAAACCGATGGATGTGTTCGAAAGAAATTCAATTTGATAAGTGAACTGTTTGTTTTCTATTGACTAAATTAAATTTTATTCGAAAACATCAATTTAATTCAATTCAATTTATTCAGGTAACAATTTACATTGTGTTTGAAATCATACATCTATAAGCATCAATAAGGGGGCGTCCATAAATTACGTGAGATGTTTAAGGGGGAGGGGGTCGAGTCAAATCTCATCTAATCTTACGTTGGAGAGAGGGGGGGTCTTGGCAAATATCACGCAATTTTTTTTCTGATTGAAACAAAAACAAATTATATTATATTATACATGCTTAAGATTTAATCTTAAGCGTATATCGTAATACGATTAAGATCATTCAATAATTCGTTCAAAAGAAAATAATTTAGAAAAATTTTTTTTTTTCTTTTTATAATAACAATCCAACGCGTTTACGTAAGAAACCCACATTTTGAAAAATCTCACGTGAGATTGGGGGATGGGGGAGGGGGTTGAATAAAATCTCACGACATCTCACTACGGGGGGAGGGAGGGACAGAAAATTTAAAAAAAACACCTCACGTAATTTATGGACGCCCCCTAAATAAAAACATAAAAAAACATGCACATTAAAATTTTTACAATTAATTAATTATGGTCATCCATCGGTTTCTTAATAAACTTCAATTATATCCGACGACCTTGGTTACTTATCTCGTTTGGTGACTGTACAGAGTGCTATAAGGTAAAGTACAGTTGTCGTCGTTTGCATTAACACTACACAAGAGCACACTATAGGATTCTCAGCGCTAGACTCAGCTGATGCACACCTTTCACTGCAATGGGCTGATTTGAATGATTGAAAGGCTTATGTTTTGCAGTTGACATAATTATAAACTTGTAAACAACCTCATAAGAACGACATCTGACATATCCTCCATCGCTATATCAGAGTTCTCTGCGACAGCCAGCCCGACAACAACCATTGGCCAGCAGCCCTTCAGACAGAACACCCCTCAGGTCGGAGGATCCTCCCCTATTAATGATCCTCCTCAATTTAGGACGAGGAGGTACTTTCCACCCTGTTCCTCCTACCACTAAAAACTAATAACAAAAAACACTTAAAAATGCAAATATTTCAAACAATACATTTCAGGATAAAAAGGCCTTTTGCAGAGCTAAATCGTAGCTCATCAGATCTATTTACATCTAACTACCTAACAACGAACACAATGGATGTACGATGTCGTAATTTTGAAAGCCTGCAATAGAACGGACAGCTATAGTAATGCCTTCGTCACAAAAAATACGAGAAACGAGCAATTCTCTCGATTTTAGCACAATAGTCTCGGAGTTTGGTCCAAATTGTACACGGAAAGCGATTGTATTGAGAGGCTTTGTCTGCAATGCGAGTTTTTCAATTGATTAAATCTCTTGGACAAAAAATGGTACCTAAACCACCTATACCTACCTACTACTGTTTTGTTGTTATGGAAGTCCCAATATTCGTACCTACTTATTTTTTTTATGTTATTTTTTTTTGTAAAATTACGAACAACGTCTAACTTTAATTGATACCAGAACTGGTCACTTTCCATAGGTGTGCTGCAACTGCTGGTAGCTTTGTTTCCCATCCATCACCTGAAAAAATAAATATTATCCCGGCAAAACTACAAATTAAACTCTTGTAATAACAAACATGACAATATGATTATTTTGTTCACATTTTGACAAGTATTCTAATAGTTTTGAATACAACTTCTCTTCACAACTTGTATTAGATGTAAACAATAAAAGAAAACAGCGAACACAACATGTGTAGAATACATCTTTAAATAGCTTAGTGTAAGCGCGAGGTTAGACTTTTTCCCGCTGTAAGCTCGTACATCACGCCACATCCTAACACGGACAAGCAGAGAGTAAACGAAGGAATGAGTAACGCAGCGCAGTTTCTAAGATGTCGTCTATTAAAATAATTGCACAAAAGTTTACGCAGTAAACTATAATATGCTGTTATCTCTTGCAGCTAGCGATGGGAAAGTGTCGATAGAATTCCAAGGTCGGTTTATTTTATGTTTATCTTTGTTTGTTGGTCTAGTTGTCGCAAGCGCTGGGCATGAGATCCTGGGTTCAATTTCCTGGTTGGACAAAGTGGGTTTGTCTATCAGGAAACTCTGTGGCATCCCGGAGTCTGGATTTCTGTACATCTGTGATTTTCTAGTACCCCATGTACTTAAACATAATTCTCTTGTGCGATTGGCACGCTGATTGCAACATTAGATTGCGATTTAGATTGCTAAATCCATGTTATTAAACTAACAAATATCAACATACCTAATAAACGTTGGAAAAAAATACAGAGCGTACCTACGTAACTATTACATCAAAAAACAAGGGAAAAAAACTAACCTTTTCAATAAAAACGATATTCTATTAGCCATCTAACCTTAACAAAATAACGACTAATATATCTAACATGAATAATAGTAACCCTCATATCTCCTTTCATCGCAATATAATGCAAAAACAAGTTTGAACATTTTATCGACGTTTTTACAACGTTATTAGGGTCTTACCCTTAGGCACTAAAATATTATTGCCCGTTTACTTTGCAAAAGCCATATTTTATACAACAACCTTTGAAAAGAACCTTCCCGATCTCATTACGTTTTGTTTGTACTGATTTTAGGGTTGCGTACCCAAAGGGTAAAAACGGGACCCTATTACTAAGACTCCACTGTCCGTCTGTCTATCTGTCACCAGACCGTATCTCATGAACCGTAATAGCTAGACAGTTGAAATTTTCACAGATGATGTATTTCTGTTGCCGCTATAACAACAAATAATAACAATAAAATAAAGTTAAAATTTAAAGGGGTATAAAAGAAACGTTTTTTTCGGTGTCTTATGCCTTGTGGTACGGAACCCTTCGTGTGCGAATCTGACTCGCACTTGGCCGGTTTTTGTATCAGAGTATAATAAAATCGACATAATGGATTTGATGGAAAAGATTTTGAATCTTAATGTTGGAGCATGGATTATTTTCACAAAGGTGAACGATTTTATTTTAAATATTAATAACTATATCAGCTTTGGTTACAATGGGCCACATTAGAAGGCTGAAAAACACCTAAAAGGCACTGGAGAGGTTTGGAAAAATGAAGAGATCCGCAGGAGGACCAGCATAGCCCGAAGAATTGCCGAAATTAAATGGCAGTGCATGGGCACACATTGCTCGCAGAACAGATGGCCGATGGGGCCGACAGCTTCTGGAGTGGCGACCACGTACCGGAAGACGTAGCGTTGGAAGGCCTCCCACAAAGTGGACCGATAACCATGTGAAGGCTGCAGGAATCCGCTGGATGCGGGAACCACGGAACCGGTCAACGTGGCGCTGCTTGGAGACTATTGTTTATAAGGTGATCATCATCATTCATCAATAGTCTCCCTATATTAAGAGACTCTTCTCATACAAAATAGGGGAAAGTACATATTTACCACCACAGTCATTCAGTTGCTTTTGTTGCATTTTATTTAAGGGGGAAGCGCTAAGGTAGCCCGCGAAATTCATCAACACAACTCTCTAAGACCACGTAAGTCCAAAGAATGATGATTTCATGAAACAGTTATTCTTTGGACTTACGTAGTCTTAGAGAGTTGTGTTGATGACTTTAATGATTAGGTATAATTCTGTAAATACATATTTGTTACGGCCGCGAATCATATATTAATCAACGTACAACTTAATACTGACCAGCAAATTGCAAAAAACCTAAAAAAAATGAATTTCGCGGGCTACCCTGGCGCTTTCGCCTTAACTAAAAAAATGCAAGATTATTCGTTTCTTCTTCAAAATTTCTTGCAAAATAAGTCATTGGTAACAAAATGATATTATAAAAGCATTGTTTTAGTTACCTTGTTTCTGACAACTTCTTCTTAGCGCATCGATGGCAAAACGTTCAAACAACTGTCAATGTTTCTAACAAACTACTTTTAGTTTCGATCGTAATTTACATTTTTACACTATAGCTATTCTAACATGAGGCTGAATGTTTCTAGGCCAGGAAAACATAGTTAACAAATTTTGAAAATGATCGGAATACGGTTTTTCATAATTCCGATACCTACCATAAACAACCTTGATACCACTAATGTCCTTCACCACTAAACTAAAAAACTTATTAATTATATTGATATGCTTTTCTTCTCTTATATTGGCACAAACTAATTATAGAGAGTAACTCCTGCTGTAGCTAAAAATAGCCAATCAGCAAGGCAGTAGCAGGACTGCGCCAAAATATAAACAAAAACTGGCCAAGTGCGAGATGGACTCGCCCATGAAGGGTTCCGTACCACAAGGCAAAAACGTCGAAAAAAACACGTTTGTTGCATGGTAGCCCCCTTAAATATTTATTTTATTCTGTTTTTAGTATTTGTTGTTATAGCGGCAACAGAAATACATCATCTGTGAAAATTTCGACAGTGGACCCTTAGTAATAGGGTCCCGCTTTTACCGTTTGGGTACGGAACCCTAAAAACAAGAATAAGTGAAAAACATTCGCTCATTCGTGACAAATTCATACAAGGCACAGGTACCAAACATTTGATTTTAAGAAATTTTAATCATCGATATCGACAAAGGCACATCAATATTTTTAATTTGATCACATTGTGCAGCGGACAACAAAGGAGGTTTTTCTTCACTTTAACGCTCATTTGACTTCAACCCAGGACCATGAATCGTCGTATCTTTTTAACTTTTTCTGTTAACTTTGCAACTTTGTCAAGCCCTCGATAAGAATTGCGCTTGGAAAAATATTATGTTGGTTCTTTAAGGAGTGATGTTTTCATTAGAGTTACAAAGGCGTGGAAGACTCTTTTATTTAGTATCATTATAAAATGCTTTATGGTCAATGGTCCGTTCACGTAAACGTTTGAACATCACTAATGACGAGAACAGACGATTACAACGTCATAGCATAACGACACGCTTTTATTCCTCAAAGAGGCAGCGGTGATTAGTATTTCCTCTTTTTCGCGAGTTATACATATTTAACTAACACACACACGCACTTTTTTTTTCTTTTTTTTAAACTAACTTCTGCCCCCGACTTAATTTACGTATAATCGGTATAAAGAGTATCATCATCAGTCTATCCGTCCGTCCGTCCACTGCTGGACATAGGTCTCTCATATTCCACGCCATTCAACTCGATTTTCGACAACTCTCATACAGCTGCTACCAGCCATCCTGCGAAGATCGTCGCTACACCATAAAAAGTATCCATTTGTTAATCCAGGTTATAAACTATCAGTGCGCCTTTCATCCAAATCCGTTCACTCGTTTTTGCGTAATTGAGTAACAAACATCCAAACATAAAAACTTTCACATTTATAATATTAGTAGAAAGTAGGAGATATGAGTAGAATTAATGTCACACAGAGGGCGAACCTGCAAATTCAGACTACACTGCTTCAAGCTACTGAAAATTATCAAACAGGAAAAAAAAATAAAAACACTTTTCTCAACCTGGCCCAATCGAACCAGAGTCTAAATCTTATACAGCTTATAACTAGACCAATAACACTTCCACCATCTTTTATTTATGACCATAGTACACCCATCATTCATTCCACCTCATTCATTACTCATCGTCATACATTTAACCCCGTACAAAATTCTAAGCTACAGAATTTAATAATAAAGCATATATCCTCGCTTCTCGCATTAGGAGACATCAATCGACCTATAGGCACGTACGTATATCGTGGCATTCTTAATTAAAACATCGCACCACCAAGGAAAATTGAATTTTGCAAGAATAAGGCTCACGAGGAAGATGTGGGTGCTAGATGTGGCTTCAGTATCTTAACCCCTGACGTACAATGAGGAGTGTTAAAAGGCGTTTTTCTCTCTGTGTCTGTGTTATGTTATTGTAGTTCCTAAATGAATGTACTGGCGATGCTGTTTGCAAAGCAGACCGATTAGACCAGTCTAGTTTAATCAGGATGGTTCTAAATAATTTTAATTAGTGGAATCAATCATATTAGGCGTTTCAAAATCCTCTGCTATAAAAACAGTCTATATGAATTATTTAAACAACGTCTATTTACATAAGTATGTAAAGTAGTAAAGTACAAAGATTAGTGACAGATTTGTTGGTCCTGTGGTCGCAAGCGTACCTACTGGTTGTGGGGTCCTGGGTACAATATCCAAGTTGGGCATTATGGCGGCTTCCGTCAGGAAGTTCTCCAAAGTAGTCTGTTGTCTGGATTTGTACCCCCTTAATGGCCACAGGCTCGCACCCCATACAATATAGGACTTTAACTTGTGGAACTATCCCTAATCTATGTACCCCTCTTTTACTATCTCTATAGGGAAAAGAGCTGTAATATGTGTACTTCAGCCACTTCCAGGCATCCTACATCATTGTAGGACTAATGGTGAAGGGAATTAGGTCGCACTCCGCCATTTTTCATTCTGTCACCACGGGAGTTCTTTCACACGCCTCGGAAAATTATGGCCGCCGATACTGTACGGTGATGCAGGTACATGAAGGTACTGTACGTAGGTACTTTAACTCCACATAATACCTAACCTCGTAATACCTAACCCTCGTTTCAAATTGCCTGATCAAAGCTTTGTCAGTAAATTCGCTGTCAAATCGCTTATTTGCGGTTTGTTGGGTGATTGTGGTACGTTGATCGCAACGAAATAATTACAAGGGAATGAATTAGGTGGCATTACATTTGACAAGAGAAGACAAAGATTTTTGGTAACCATGTCATTTTTCTAACCAAGAACTGGAAAAAAAGCGATCTTACTCGTAACAAAAAAAAAAGAAATACTTAATCAAAAGGGAATAGTTCTAAATTAGAAGAACTTCTGACATATCAGTCAAACAACACTTCCTGCTATAGTAGATACCTCTCCAAAATCTAATAAAAATTAAAATAAAACCAACCACAGCCCGAGTGTTTTTGGCTTAATACTGGAGCCGTCCATATATCCCTAGATTTCACTCCAACATCCTAACTCAACATTTCAAACAAAACTAAATACCTTCCATCACTTTCAACGAATGAAAAACTTAACAAAAACCCAAACGACTATGTATTTGTAATAGCTACCTAACTACGTAGGTAAACTCCAGTACACCTGCGCTATACATAATTAATTGTTTTAATTCTCGTGTTCCGGCTCACACGGACTTAACGCCAACGTACATGTTTCGCAGCTTATAGTAATTGTAGGTGAATAGTTTCCATGTGAATTGATAGATCTAAAGCGCTGCAGCAGTTAGATGGACAGTGACAATTCTTTATACAGCATATATCAGAAAGGCGTTGTCAAATTCAAGGGTCAGGGTACAGCCGGTCGATTCTGTAAAAATCTCACCGTGAAAACTTAGGTGATGTGAGTTTGTTTTTGCTAGTGTAGCGGTATCTACAACGCCACACACAACGCGTCATACTGACGTCACGCAAATCCTGCATCGCGCAAGCAGAGTTTACCGCACAACTAGCATAGATACAACGGCCCGACACGAATCAATGGGCAGTTGCCCGCCAGACACAACACCCGTCTGGTCGGAGGTCCTTCAAAAAGGTCAGGTGCGTAGTACTCGCAACCGGCGTGCGTGCATGACCAGATAGATGTATGTACAGACGCCAGCACATCAAGCTACTACAATCTGTCAAATTTCTTTAATAAATTTTCAACTTTATCGCTAAAGCATAAGGTTCAAATTTGATTGGGAAAATTTGAGAGTTTCGGGTAGCTTGATGTGTTGCTGTCTGTACGTAAACGAAGCAAAAGGACTAGGTATGTAAGTTTCGTAGCAGGTGGCGCCACCTCATCAACATCCCATGGGGGGAGAAGGCTACATGGCATTGCTTCTTGCCGAATTTCATCATTCTAGGTCAACGGGAAGTACCCTATCGGTTTTGATTCCCTTGCGAGTATCAAAATATGCGGCATAAACGGAACATAAACTTATCCGTATCTTTTGATTTCGTTGACTTAGAAGTTTGATTTTCTCACTGCTTCAAGGGATTACAGACTTGAGTATTTCATATTAATTTCAACTTGATAACTCCACGCTTCCCTGAGACGAAGGGTTTTGACAGATGGACAAACAGACGGACAACAAAGTGATCTTCAATCAACGAAGGGTTCCGTCTTTCCTTTTGAAGTACGGAATCCTAAAAATCGAAGACATGTGACATCTACTAACCCGCACTGGGCCCGCGTGGCGGAATACGGCCCACTCCTTCTCCACAGAGGAGGCCTGTGGGAAAGTTTCCCAGCAGTGGGAACATTATAGGCAGATTATCCTGTACTGAAAGCTTTTGATAATTTTCAGACACAAGAAAGATTTTAATATAAAATAACATCGAATCATCTATGCCACGTTTCGATTCTACAGACAGAAAAATGCTCCAATCTTAAAACCTCCATCAATACATAAAAGAATTAAAAGAATCAATTTATCTTTTAAAATCCCAAAGTGAATTATAAAAGCAATAATATAATTTCCACAGTCATAATAGGTATGTCAATGCATTGGCAAAATAGAATATATATTTAGGGTAAAATTTGTCTACAACAGTTTGTAACGACTTCTCATCAAAGCCCTTAGTCTAATTGCAAACTTTATTAGATAAAACAAAACCTTTTTTAAAAGGGTAGATATTGTTGTTAATTTTATAATAAACAACGTTCAGTATTCTATCTATAAAAACGTTTGCGTAAAGGGATGTACCCTTGGGTGCCACGCTTATAATAAATGGGTGCCTTTCACACACAGGTGACTACAAATGGCTTTTGATAATAAATGTCTTTTAATGTTGGCAGGATATTTTAAGTAATATGGATATTTTATGTAATGAGACAAAACTAGAGTCATGTTTTTTCATATGGTATAAAATAGATATTTTCGGTTCTATTTTATACCATATGATATGATAAATACGTACATATATGAAACAAAGGGGCGAAAAAGATAAACTGGCCAAGTGCGAGTCGGACTCGCTCACGAAGGGTTCCGTACCACAAGGCAAAAACGCCGAGAAAAATACGTTTGTTGTATGGGATCCCCTTAAATATTTATTTTATTCTGTTTTTAATATTTGTTGTTATAGTGGCAACAGAAATACATCATCTGTGAAACAACGAAATACCATGGGTATGTGGGGCAAACCTTGGAAGGCCAATACAGAAAGAATAATAAAATTGCAGTTTATTTTCAAGCTGCTGCAAGGTTAAAACTTCTTCTCATACAGGGAAGGAACGAGCATTGACCACCACCCTTGCTCACTACTGCAATCATATCGGCACGTACTGCAGGAGAATCAGGCGCAGAACCAACGGCATAACGTGAATTCCTAGTAACCAAAAATTCGAAGACATGATGACATCTGCCAATCGGCACTGGGCCTGCGTGGTGTATTACGGCCCACTCCCTCTCGCCGAGAGGCCTGTGTCCCAGCAGTGGGATAATTATAGACAGATAATGTAAGTTATGTAAGGTGTTAGCGGAGCTGATTGTCCAGAGGGCCTAAACAACTGACAATCGCTTTCAAAGCGTTTCGTATTTCTACAACGAATTTCAACAAGATTGACATAAGCTTTTCGGTAGTTTATGACTGGCTCGCTTTTTTGTGCCAGACAACTACTGCCGCGGCAGAAAGCACAGGCTGTTTGCTGTACCTCCATGTCGCACAGTTGCGCGTGCTAAGTCCCCAGTACCACATACTCTGGCCGCACTTAATGATCTCTTGGACTCTAATCCAACAAACGATCTGTTTGCGGACGAATGGACGAAGATTTTGTCGGCATATCAGAAGTACTGTGAGAGGGATGTATGAAAGTGTTGTTAACTTTTTACTTGATTTTATATTAAATGTTTTATGTGTATGTGTAAACTGTCTTTAATTTCTGTAATTGGTTGTAAACCGTTTTAATTGAAGAATAAATAAATAAATAAATGTCACTCCCATACATTTTTCACTTTCCATCTGTTCGCGACGATGCGTCACCACACAATATATAGTGCGTTTTACATAAACACAAGTACATAAGTGATAACAAGTGAAAGTGAAACGAGTAAATAGTGCTAGTAAACAGTGATAGAATAAAACCGTAAGTACGACACCTATTTACCTCGATTAAGTGGGCTATATAGCTTCAATGTTTAAATTTTAGTACATCCAAGTAGCCTAGGTCAAGACCTAGCCCTGGACATAACTTTTGTGTATCTAGTCGTTCGATAAACCTACTTAATTGAGATTTAAGTGTCGTACTGCGATAGGCTAATGTTTTTTAATATTTGTTTTTATTATTCATCGTTTCAGGGCGCGTCACGCCCTGAAAAATATAGTTTTATAGTTTAAAATATTACATTGTTTTAGGTCATTGGACCAGCCTGAAGTACCTGAAAACAGTTTTGAAATCGGTTCAGTAGTTTTTGAGAAAACTTACAAGAAAAAATATTTTTATTGAAAATTTAATATTTTTTCTGTTTCCGCTGAAATAACTTTTCAGCGGAAACAGATACAGATAAAAACGGTACTTCAGGAGATAGGAAATTTAATAAGGAATCCAACGACATATCACAATATACGAGTATGTTCGTATATAAGTGGTATATAGTGTAAAACAACATGTAAACATAGTAAAAAATAGATCAATAAAATGGTTTAAAATGGAAGTAATTGACGGCTCTCGTTACGGTAAAGTTTCGAGTAATGTAAGCAAACCAGTAAACAGAACAAATTTGTAGTCATCGGCAAGGAATATTTTTATATTTTTATATACTTAGAGTCCCGTCAATTGCTTCCTGAACAGTCATGAAGACTTGTGTATCATTTCGAAGGTAAGGTTCCTCATCACCATGGTCATCTGATCATCGAGTTCTTCAGCAGACATTGTCAAAGACGTATACAGAAATTGTCAAAAACGTATTCAGAACGTTGTCAAAAACTGGTATCCCTAAATCAAGCCTTGAAGCTATCCTGAACCGTCGGTGTAGGACGTCAGCGCCGCTTGGACAGGGAGAGACCTATCCTCACACCGGGATAAACCTGGATGGGTTTACGACCTCCCTACACACCATAGCGTCCAGCGATCACGCCCGTCCGGCACATTCAATGGTCCTGTCGAGCCGGATCGTTTCAAGAAGCTTGAAGATTTATTAATCACTGGATACGTATCCCTGAAGAGTTACGTCTGAGGACTTAAACCGGGAACATTTTTCTGGAATGCTGAAGATTCCTGGAAGATCCGTTTGAAGATTCGGTTTGAAGATCCGTAACGGAGTTCCAGTTTGAAGTTACGTAACGAAGTCCCGTTTTGAAGATCCGTTTGGAGATCCGTCCTGGAAGATCCGTATTTGAAGATCCGTATTTGAAGATCCGGTTTTGAAGATCCGTAACGGAATTCCAGTTTGAAGTTACGTAACGAAGTCCCGTTTTGAAGATTCCGTTTTGAAGATCCGTCTTTGAAGGATCCGTATTGGAAGATCCGTATTTGAAGATCCGGTATTGAAGATCCGTAACGGAATTCCAGTTTGAAGTTACGTAACGAAGTCCCGTTTTGAAGATTCCGTTTAGAAGATCCGTCTTTGAAGATCCGTTTGAAGATCCGTCTTTGAAGATCCGGTTTTTGGATTGAGGATTTGCCTTGAAGATACGGGGTTCAATTTGAAGATTGAACGTTGGCCTTTGAAGGTGGGACTCAACTTGAAGACTGAAGACGCGATCAACTGAAAATCAATATGCCGGTTACAAGATCACAAGGCAAGGCCCCCGCAGCATGGACAGTGGAGGCGAATAGAGCACGTAGTGTATCAGCTATCCGTCACAACCAACCACCGCGTTCACCGTCCACCATCGAAGGGGCCGAGCAGCTACAACAACCACAGCGCCCTTCCGCTTCAAGGGAGGATGAAGAACTTGTACGAGTACAGCTTGAAGAAACGGAACGACCGTCTACGTCCAGGAAAGAGACCAACTTGGAAGGAACTTCAGATAGAACATTGAAACCAGACGCAATAGAGAAGAAATTAGATCAAGCTTACAGCCGAACCATGCCGATGACTACCCGGGGTGACGCCCGTACCGAACATAGCAAGCCGCCGTCGACTACAGATAGAACGACGCGGACTAATAGAAAAATTTCAAGAGCACGCGAAGACTTATTGAAGATTAAGTTGGAGCTTGCTCAGTTAGCACTTCAGAGAGCCGAGGAAGAAGATTCCGATGGCGAATATATGGATGATAGAAACTCAAACGATGAGTACGTGCGATCATGGCTTGAAGAGGCACCAGAGCCTGAGCCAGAGAAGGAGGACAATGCCACTGAGGGGGACAATAGAAATAGAAGCCAAGTGCAACAGCCCCCCCCTGTGGACGTCGACGTTATAGCGGACCTCCAGACGCGAGTACCTTTGTCGCATCCTACAGTGAATGAAGTGAAGAACAGTGTAGTCCCAGTGAAGGAGATAGAAGACACCAAGGGAAAAGAATCACTCCGTCCTTTCATAACGGAGCTGACTGCCGCTATAGCGTCGCTCGCCGACAAGAAAACAGAACAGTGGACATCGAACCATCCCTCGGCGTCAAAGGTCATAATGACCTTACCGAACTTCAGTGGGGCACATACAGAATGGCTTTCATTTCGTGCCATCTATGAAACAACAAGAACATACTTCAACGATGTTGAGAATACAGCAAGACTTAGAAGAAGCCTGCGTGGCCGCGCTTTGGAAACGGTGAGCTCGGAGCTCATTGGACATGCCAGACCAGATGACATCATGAGGGAACTCGAGCTGCAGTTCGGCCGTCCGGACTCAATAGCTCAGGCTGAGACAGACAGACTCCGTGGACTGCCGCGCTGCAGTGAATCACCTAAGGACATCTGCAACTTCGCGAGTCGAGTCAGGAGCGGCATAGTCACTCTGCGTGCATTGAAGAAAGAACACTACTTGATCAATGCTGAGCTGATGCGGCTGCTGACAGAGAAGCTGCCGAACTCCCTGCGTGTACAGTGGTACAGGACATATACAGAAAAGTACCAGTCGCTGCCAGACCTCTCACTCTTCAGCGAGTTTATCACCGAGCAAGCCCGTTTCTGCAGCGCCTTCGCTCCGCCTGAGAACATCAATTCGGAAGCCACAACAAGCAAGCGTGTCACACAGAGAACTCACACAGCTACCGACAAGACGGCTACGAAATGCCGTGTCTGTGAGAAGGAAGGACACCACGCTTCTGATTGTTCAAAGTTTAAAGAGGCATCTAGTGACAAGAAATGGGAACTCGCGAAGAAACTCAACCTATGCTTCCGTTGTCTGCGAAGCCGTCGTTTGGGTCACACGTGCAAACGTAAGGAGTGTGACGTCAAGGGGTGTACAGCCACACACCATCGACTTCTTCACCACAGCAAGAAGCCTGCTGCAGTGGGTATCGAGAAGCCCGATGCCCAGGAAACGAAGAAGGAGTCTCAGGAAACGGTGGCCAGTTCGCGAGCAACTTCAAGTCACGCCTACCTCAAGATGATACCGGTCCGAGTGATCGGACCGGCGGGAGAAGCATCAACATTCGCACTTCTCGATGACGGGTCTACCGTTTCCCTGATCGACGAAGACGTAGCAAAGCAAGTCGGGGCAGAGGGCCGCATCGACCCACTGAAGATAGGTGCGATCGGTGATAACATGATCGACACTCCTTGTTCGCGAAGAATCACAGTCACTCTTGCGAGCCCGCTGAAGAATAAGGTGCCGTTCAGAGCGCGCACCATACCGAAGCTCAATCTCGCACCACAGACAGTCAGTGAAGAAGATGTCGCACATTGCAAGCACCTAGACGACCTGAGGGATCAGCTGATATATCACACAGGCGCACCGAAGATTCTCATTGGCCAGGATAACTGGCACCTATTACTGGCCAGTGAGACCCGCAGAGGTCCGAAGCACCAGCCTATTGCATCACTCACTACGATGGGCTGGACTCTTCACGGCGCGCACACCAGAATATTGGGTCAGCAGGTGCATTACGTCAACCGACTCACAGATAGCGATGAAGACCTCGACGAGCGACTTCGTGAATTCTTTGCTATAGAATCACTGGTCATCAATCCAAGACGACCAGACTCCGATCCCGAGAAGAAAGCAGAGGATATTTTGAATCGTCACACTCAACAGTTAGAAGATGGACACATAGAAACAGCCATGTTATGGAAAAATGAAAGCCTAGAAATGCCAGATAGCTACGGGACAGCTCTCAAGAGGCTCGTCTCGATAGAAAAGAAACTCGATAGCAACCCCGCTCTTCGAGATAGATATACAGAACAGATGGACTCTCTCATACAAAAGAAGTATGCAGAGAAAGCGCCCAAGACGAGCACACCGGGTAGAACGTGGTATCTGCCTCACTTCGACGTGTTCAATCCGATGAAGCCTGAGAAGCTTCGCATAGTTCATGACGCTGCCGCCAAGTCAAGAGGGCTGTCACTAAACGATTTCCTTCTTACTGGACCAGACCTGCTACAGTCACTGCCCGGCGTCATGATGAGGTTCCGCCGACATCACATAGCCATTTCCGGAGACATAGCGGAGATGTTTATGCAGGTGAAAGTGCGAGCTCAAGATAGAGACTCTCTCCGATACTTGTGGAGAGGGAATAGAAGAGAAGGCGCGCCTGAAGAATATCGCATGACGTCCATAATATTCGGCGCGGCAAGTTCGCCGTGCACAGCCATCTTCGCGAAGAACTGGAACGCGAGAAGGCATATAGAAGAGCATCCAGAAGCAGTGGAAGCCATCATACGTAATCATTACATGGATGATTACCTCGATAGTTACAGAACAGTTGAAGAAACGACGCGCATCGCTACAACAGTAAAGAATATACATCAGAAGGCGAAGTTTGAACTAAGAAAATGGGTATCAAACAGTGCGCAAGTTATAGAAAATATAGATCCAACACAGATCCGAACTGAAGTGGTCAGAATCGGAGATACAGATGACACAGAGAAGATACTCGGCCTGATATGGAGACCGAGTGAAGACACGTTGGGTTTCAACCTGACGCTCGCACGCCTACCTAGTGGCGTTTTAGAAAAAGAGTCGCCGACAAAGAGAGAAGCTTTGAAGATCGTCATGTCATTATACGACCCACTCGGACTCGCCTCACCAGTAACCATTCGAGCCAAGCAAATATTACAAGAGGCATGGAGGCGAGCCGTCGACTGGGATCAGTCGCTAGACACAGACCTAGCGACTCAATGGAGAAGTTGGATACAGCACCTACGACAGCTCAAGAATGTCAGCATACCAAGATGCTATCCAGGGTACAGCGAAGCCACAGAAATACAAGTACACGTATTCACCGACGCAAGCGAGATGGCATACGCGACAGCAGTATACTGGCGAGCCACAACAACAGATGGCAAGCCTCAAGTCAGCCTCGTCATGGCAAAGGCGAAGGTGGCACCATTGAAGCTGCAATCGATACCGCGCCTCGAGCTGCAGGCCGCGGTGATGGGAACCCGCGTGGCTGCAGCTGTGATACGCGAGCACGACATCAAGCCCGTATCGGTGACGTACTGGTCGGACAGTAAAACCGTCCTAACGTGGATAAGAAGAGGATCGCGAACGTACAAACCTTTCGTCGCCCATCGCATAGCCGCCATAGAGGAAAATAGCAAAGTCGAAGACTGGCGATGGGTGCCTACAAAAATCAATATCGCTGACATCGCTACGCGTGACGTACCACACCACTTTAACTCGCAACACGAGTGGTTTTGTGGCCCCAGCTTCCTGTATGAAGAACCGTCGTCATGGCCATCAGAGAAACCTCCAATCAAAGAGGAAACAGGGGAAGAAAGGATCCTCATGGCCGTCGAAGAGACAGACAATAAAAAACTAACAGAAGCCATACCGGATCCAACAAGATTCTCGAAGTGGGAGCGACTACTCCGAACAACAGCGAGCGTTCTACGATTTATATCTCTCTGTAAAGTAAAGAGAGAGAAAACGTTCCACAAGAGAACAAGAAAGAACACAGAAAAGGACCCTGACTGGCGACAACAGAAAAAAGCGACGCCTCTTCCTTCAAAACAAACAATAAGGGCGTCAGACACCCACGTCAAGAAACAAACAATAGAAGCAGAATTTCTTCAACAAGCGGAGAAATTATTAATACAAGTCATACAGCAACAGTCTTTTGCCCAAGAAATAACTCAACTACGGGCACAGAAGACATTAGACAAAGATAGTAGACTGCGGCCGCTACAAATAGAAGTCATAGATGACGTCATACGGCTAAGGAGCCGTATAGCCGCGACCGATGAAATAACCGATGACGTAAGACGTCCGCCGATATTACACGGCGATCACCACATCACCCAGTTATATATAGACTGGACACATCGCAGTCTACAACACAGTGGGACAGAACTCACAATCAACGAGGTTCGGCAGCACTACTGGGTCGTTAAATTGCGACCAACAACGAAGAAGGTGCTCGGACGATGTCTGCAGTGCCGCATTCGCAAGGCACAGCCACCCGTGCCTGCGACCGGCGACCACCCGAAGACGCGCCTCGCGCATCACCAGAGGCCGTTCACCTACACCGGGCTCGACTATTTCGGCCCGCTATCCGTCACCGTCGGTCGTCAGCACCAGAAGAGATACGTGGCCCTCTTCACGTGTCTCACCACAAGAGCGGTCCACCTCGAGATCGCCGCCAGCCTCAGCGCAGACTCCGCCATACTGGCGCTGCGCCGGTTCGCCGCCCGTCGGGGCTGCCCCACTGAAATTCACTCCGACAATGGCACCAACATGCACGGTGCCGACAAGGAGCTCCGAGACGCCCTCCGAGAGGAGGCCAGTCGCCGAGGCATCGTGTGGCGCTTTATAACGCCATCGGCGCCATTTATGGGAGGCGCCTGGGAGCGTCTCGTTCGCTGCGTGAAGTCCGCGCTGTACACTGTACTCACCGAAAAGCACCCGCACGAAGAAGTGCTGTCCACACTGCTGTGTGAGGCGGAGTACACTGTAAACAGCCGGCCATTGACACATGTTTCCGTAGACAGCGACGACGACGAGTCGATCACACCGAATCATTTCCTACTCGGTGGGTCGGCGAGACTACCATCACCCGGCGTGTTCACCGAGCGAGACATCGACAGCAAGCGACTGTGGCGACGGTCACAGATACTCGCCGACATGTTCTGGCGTCGCTGGGTCCGCGAGTACCTGCCGGAACTCCAAAACCGGCGGGAGCCGCACAGCAGCGGGCCCGGCCTACAGGTCGGCGACCCCATCCTTGTCGCCGACGGTCAGCTGCCTCGCAACACGTGGCCGCGAGGCCGCATAGTCGCCGTGTTCCCCGGGGCCGACGGAGAAGTCCGGACCGCTGAGGTGCGCACTGCCGGCGGCACCTTGAAGCGTCCGGTGAAGAAACTCGTCCCACTACCAAAGTAACAGGCGGCGTACGTCGCTGCGGCAAGCGCCGCGGCGGCGAGCGCCGAACAGCGAGCGAGCGTCGGGGCGGCAGGCGCCCAGGCGCTGAGCGTCGTCGTGGCGAGCGTCACGGCGGCGAACACCGAAGCAGCAGGCGCCGAGGCGCTGAGCGTCGTCGTGGCGAGCGTCACGGCGGCGACCACCGAAGCAGCAGGCGCCGAGGCGCTGAGCGTCGTCGTGGCGAGCGTCACGGCGGCGAACACCGAAGCAGCAGGCGCCCAGGCGCTGAGCGTCGTCGTGGCGAGCGCCGCGGCGGCGAGCGCCGAGGCGATGGGCGCCCAGGCGTCGCGGCGGCAGGCGTCGCGGCGGCAGGCGTCGCGGCGGCAGGCGTCGAGGCGCTGAGCGTCGCGGCGGCAGGCGTCGCGGCGGCAGGCGTCGGGACGCTGAGCGTCGCGGCGGCAGGCGTCGCGGCGGCTGGCGTCGAGACGGCGAGCGTCGGGGCGGCGAGCGTCGCAGCGGCGGGCGTCGAGGCGCTGGGCGCCGCGACCACAGCCGTCGCTCACCGGTGCGATGCAGCGCCGCGCCGACTGCGCTACGAGTCGTCACTGCACTGCACGGCGGGAGAGATGTTCGCGACGATGCGTCACCACACAATATATAGTGCGTTTTACATAAACACAAGTACATAAGTGATAACAAGTGAAAGTGAAACGAGTAAATAGTGCTAGTAAACAGTGATAGAATAAAACCGTAAGTACGACACCTATTTACCTCGATTAAGTGGGCTATATAGCTTCAATGTTTAAATTTTAGTACATCCAGGTAGCCTAGGTCAAGACCTAGCCCTGGACATAACTTTTGTGTATCTAGTCGTTCGATAAACCTACTTAATTGAGATTTAAGTGTCGTACTGCGATAGGCTAATGTTTTTTAATATTTGTTTTTATTATTCATCGTTTCAGGGCGCGTCACGCCCTGAAAAATATAGTTTTACAGTTTAAAATATTACATTGTTTTAGGTCATTGGACCAGCCTGAAGTACCTGAAAACAGTTTTGAAATCGGTTCAGTAGTTTTTGAGAAAACTTACAAGAAAAAATATTTTTATTGAAAATTTAATATTTTTTCTGTTTCCGCTGAAATAACTTTTCAGCGGAAACAGATACAGATAAAAACGGTACTTCAGGAGATAGGAAATTTAATAAGGAATCCAACGACATATCACAATATACGAGTATGTTCGTATATAAGTGGTATATAGTGTAAAACAACATGTAAACATAGTAAAAAATAGATCAATAAAATGGTTTAAAATGGAAGTAATTGACGGCTCTCGTTACGGTAAAGTTTCGAGTAATGTAAGCAAACCAGTAAACAGAACAAATTTGTAGTCATCGGCAAGGAATATTTTTATATTTTTATATACTTAGAGTCCCGTCAATTGCTTCCTGAACAGTCATGAAGACTTGTGTATCATTTCGAAGGTAAGGTTCCTCATCACCATGGTCATCTGATCATCGAGTTCTTCAGCAGACATTGTCAAAGACGTATACAGAAATTGTCAAAAACGTATTCAGAACGTTGTCAAAAACTGGTATCCCTAAATCAAGCCTTGAAGCTATCCTGAACCGTCGGTGTAGGACGTCAGCGCCGCTTGGACAGGGAGAGACCTATCCTCACACCGGGATAAACCTGGATGGGTTTACGACCTCCCTACACACCATAGCGTCCAGCGATCACGCCCGTCCGGCACACCATCATTGTTATCGCTTCGTATTCTTCGTCGAGTCGAAAGCACGAGTGTTTCAAATTTTGTTCGCTCAAAACTTTGCCAGGTCCACGGAATCGTCGGTGGCAGTGCAGAGGTCGCTATGGCTGCATAGCTTGGGGCACAGACAGCAAGATAGGAGGTATCATCATCGCTGATAGCATGTCACTTTGACTAGGCCCTCAGGAGGCAGCAGACGTACTTACATTCATTAAGTATTGTCACTCGGGGGCTATTCTAATTAAACTAGCTGCTAAAAAAATATTTCCCAAAACTCTCAAAAGGTTCGTAAATATGTTCCTAATATATCATCTGCGTAGCCTTTAGCCACAACCCAGTTACTGGGTAACACGATACCCTTGACAAGACTGGTTGTCAGACTTTATGATAGCCGGGATTAACTGCTTAACGTGCTTTCCGAGGCACAAAGGGATCTCGATGTAATATATGGTCACCCAGTCACGTACCGACCTCAGCAAGTGTTGCGTAACCTTGAAGATCACCCCATGAGGGTTTATCTTCAAGGTTACTGTTAAGGTTAAGGTTATTGTTCTTTTATTATTTAGCCACGAGCCCCTTAATTTTCGCAAGATATTCTTTTGTAATTACTAAACATAGCAAAAGTTTGGCTTTGCAGAATGTTATTAATTAAATATTAGAATCCTATTATGGTCCATGTTAAACATTCTCACTGTAAACAGTGGAGCCAAAACAATCGCGACGCGATGTAAAAAGTCTTTAATGTTCAGTCTAACTACGGTAATCCGATTATAACGTAGTGATGGGACACAGACTGCACTTTTATCGATAGATTAATAATCGTTATTAAAATCAGCAATTATTTTAGTAAGATGCCATATGTTATGTCGCTTTCAGTACCTACCTACTTAATTATTACAATGATTTTGATGTTAGTTTACTTTTTCGTAAATGGTGTGTGGAATATTCATATAAACCAATAAATCTAATTATTTCTGTCGGCTTTATTTTTTTCGGTTGTTATGGTATGGTCATGTGATGCGGAGGAGTGAAGAAAACGTCATGAAGAAAGTATTGTATATGAATGTGGATGGCTATCAAAGTAGGGCAAGACCAACGAAACTATGGCCTGTATGAAAGATGATGTGGCTATAAAGGTGGTGACTGCCGAGATGACGATTATTAGAGAAGTATGGAAGAAACGGACATGTTGCACCAACCTCAAATAAATTAAAATAAGGGCAGGAGAATGATAATTTCACTGAACATGTAAAAAATATGCGTCAAAAATGTGACACGTTTCCTCAAAATATTGTTAGTTATCTTAACTTTTTAACAAAAAAAAAATACTAGGTACAAAATTCTCACTTATAGTTTTTACAGCACCTTATCCATTTCGCTTGCCCGTCACACGCCAACATGAAATATTTATCGGCGGCGCTGAAAAATTGTGTTTACGTTTACAGAGTCACAAGTAAGCTGAAATGGCTGACAAAATTTCTTATATCAGGTGATCTAGTACATTATTATATATTATAAATTCTCGTCATGTCCTGGGCCTAGGATTTTTCTTGTATTGTGAATATTGCTTGTCTAACAAAATATATTCATAACTGTAAAATTCGGTGTCAGTTTATAGGATCGTAGATTTAACGCAGGAACTCAGGAAACCACACTTTTGACCACTAATGACTGTAATAATCTACCATTCGCAAAATATCATCTGGAAGTATATAATTATATACTTATAACTTATTTATTTATATAATACTAGCTTCGGCCCGCGGCTTCGCCCGCGAGGTGTGTCGATAAAAACTATCTTATGTCCTTCCCCGGGATGCAATCTATCTCTCTGCCAAATTTTATCGAAATCCGTTCAGTGGTTTAGACGTGAAAAGGTAACATACAGACAGACACAGACAGATAGACAGACATACAGACAGAGTTACTTTGGAATTTATAATATTAGTATGGATTATAAAGAGATGAAGATTGTAAGGTTGTAGGGGGTAATCTCTGGATCTACTGAACCGATTTTGAAAATTATTTTACCAATAGAAAGCCTAATTATTTGTGAGTGTCATAGGCTATAATTATATTATTATTATTTATATAAATGAATATCTTAAAAGATATCATATAGTATTTATGCTTACTTACACTTTACTTTCATCACGCATAATACTATTTATCATTATTTACACTTTAATACTATTTATCATCCTTTTTATTTGTTTATATGTTTACATTATACTTTTACTCAATTTTCATGTTGTGACACGTCAATTGTCAAACTGTCAATTACTTTTTAAATGTCTTTCTGGCTTAGTCTATGGTAATTACTCTTTGGTCTAAATAACTTAAATTATTTTTATCAATATGTTTAGCTTTTGTATTATTAAGATTATTACGATTGTTTAGTCTAAATAACTTAATTTTAAATTAGATTTATAATATTCTTTACGCACTCGTGGATATGTCTTGGCCGGATACACTTGTCAGATTAGATGATGGCCACATAGAAGAAAACTGATATTTGAAAAAGGAAGACTACTTAGAAACGAGCTCATGAACAGCTGGAGGCTGCGGGCATTCGAGTCTTGGGACTGAGACATTTAGCATCAGAAAACTGCTTGGTTTTGCTGTGACATCTTGAACTGCTTGGTTCTCCTGCGACATCTTTGACTAACCCAGGGGATCCAGCTAAAGATTCCACCTGGGATCTTCTACTTCTAATCTTCGCGAGCTAACCACGTATAACTTGCTACCCTGACGCCTGATACCCGTTCCTACAGTGCTGAGCTGATTCCATAACGTGAACTATAAATCTCCTGAGAGTGCGCGCGTGTGTGAACTATAAACTTCCGAGAGTGCGTGCTATTTAGTACTTTTATAACTAGCTGTTTTTTATAACTTGCTGTATTTTATCTTCCCTAATAAAAATTATTGGACGGTCTGCTTACCCTCTATTTTAATAGGTGTACAGATCGTTACAGTTTGGCGCCCAACGTAAAAATAACTCGAACTCACCCCCTTTTTCTAAATTCTTTAAAAAAATAACTAGCACTAAGTATCTGTTTTTGAACTTATTTGGCTTAGTCTTTTGAATTTTGAATACTAACTTATTTTTCTTCTTCAGCTCTCTTCTTGAAGACTCCTATATTCGACTCAACACTTCTTCATACTGAACATCATCTTATACTTCATTCTCATACATCCCACTACCGAAAGGTAGTTGGCATCCATTCTTCGCTTGTCAGTGTTTTTAAAACCATTCGTGGTCACTTACAAGTTGGGGTTTGGCTTACTCTACGACGTACTATTGGACAATATCCCGTAGTCGTTTCCTCCTACACTTAACTCTTTACCAATACATCACTACACTGCACCCCACATACTTGCACACTACAGCGTTTACCCATTGGTAATCGTACTCAGTCTTCGCTTGGCGTGTTTTTAAAACCACCTCGTGGTCACTACCAAGTTAGGGGATTGAGACACTTCACGACTGAAACAGGAGAATATCCTGTGGATGTTTATACAAACCCATACATCTACACAACTCCTATAACAAATACTCCACTATCCTCCTAAACACTTAATAATAATATATTTATACTTATATCTGGAAATCATACCGAAATAAGTATATCGTGGGCTCTCAAAATATTTTTCTAATTGTTATTGTTTGACATTGGTTGCTAGGTAACTAGCCATAGTGCATTTGCATTGAGTATTAGTCTTTTTGCGCGGTGGGAAAAGTAGGTACTAAACTTTATGCATTAGTTCCGAATTTCACCACTAATACAAATAAGTTTTCATTGGTTTTCGATTTTTATTTTCTGTAGACTGTCTTACTCTTAAATTTATATACACTTTTGGACCGTGTCCAACACTACTCTCTTGACGTATTACTCGGAGCTTACCGACTACTGTATTGCGGGAGCTGCCCTGACGTTTACTCGGAGCTAACTTACTGCTGCCCTTGACGTTTTACTCGGAGCTTTCCGTCTTCTGTATTACGGGAGCTGCCCTAGCGTTTTTTCTAACTGCGGTGTTGCGGTTCAGACCTAACCCCTTTATCCTTCCTTGCCTCTTAACTTAACACTCTTGAGACGACACTTGAGTCCTTTCTAACATTCGAGTTTTCTCTAACTCTGACCCCTCTCTTAACTCATGACACTCTTGAGATGACACTTGAGTCCTCGAGTTTTCTTTGACTCAGATCCCTCTATCCCTCCTTCCCTCTTAACTCGTAACACTCTTGAGACCTTTCTAACATTCGAGTTTTCTTTAACTCAGATCCTATATAGACTCGCATATTTTTATTCTTTTACACTCGTTTGCTATCCCTATATTTGTACTTTTTTTTTCGTATTATACTATATTCATAACTCATCCCTTTCTTCTTTCCTTCCTCTATAATAGAGTTCCTTTTGATTTATTAAAACTCTATTTGTTTTTTAATTCATTCATCGGTTCTTAAACCATTAAAAGATTAATTTTAATCTTTCGTATATATCTATTCTTTTCTACAAGTTAATATGATAACTTGTCTATTTCTATCAACTCTAAAAGTTGATTGGAGCGGTTGACAACTCCATATAAATAAGCCCTTGTTATCTATCGACTCTAAAAGTTGATTGGAGCGGATGACAACTCCATATAAATAAGCCTTTGTTAACTATCAACTCTAAAAGTTGATTGGAGCGGATGACAACTCCATAAAAATATGCCTTTGTTAACTATCGACTCTAAAAGTTGATTTTCTGTCTATCGACTCTAAAAGTTGATTGGAGCGGATGACAACTCCATAAAAATAAGCCCTTGTTGACTATCGACTCTAAAAGTTGATTTTCTGTCTATCGACTCTAAAAGTTGATTAGGAGCGGATGACAACTCCTTTAAAAATAAGCCTTTGTTAAACCTTTATATTTTCATCTCATTAGTGGTTTTAGACGCGAGCGGATTACAACTCCTTAAATAAGCCTTAAAGTTATGACTTATCAGGTTGAGTAGTGATCATTGAATGTGAATCCTACCTGACCTAACTTCGTAAGATGTCGGTGTGTTTGAATGAGTTATGTAAGTTTTGTGAATGTTGTAATATTTTAACCTTAGCAAAATTTTTGTTCTAGGCCAAAAATTTTCTCGGGGTCGTTGGGGAAATATAGTATTTATGCTTACTTACACTTTACTTTCATCACGCATAATACTATTTATCATTATTTACACTTTAATACTATTTATCATCCTTTTTATTTGTTTATATGTTTACATTATACTTTTACTCAATTTTCATGTTGTGACACGTCAATTGTCAAACTGTCAATTACTTTTTAAATGTCTTTCTGGCTTAGTCTATGGTAATTACTCTTTGGTCTAAATAACTTAAATTATTTTTATCAATATGTTTAGCTTTTGTATTATTAAGATTATTACGATTGTTTAGTCTAAATAACTTAATTTTAAATTAGATTTATAATATTCTTTACGCACTCGTGGATATGTCTTGGCCGGATACACTTGTCAGATTAGATGATGGCCACATAGAAGAAAACTGATATTTGAAAAAGGAAGACTACTTAGAAACGAGCTCATGAACAGCTGGAGGCTGCGGGCATTCGAGTCTTGGGACTGAGACATTTAGCATCAGAAAACTGCTTGGTTTTGCTGTGACATCTTGAACTGCTTGGTTCTCCTGCGACATCTTTGACTAACCCAGGGGATCCAGCTAAAGATTCCACCTGGGATCTTCTACTTCTAATCTTCGCGAGCTAACCACGTATAACTTGCTACCCTGACGCCTGATACCCGTTCCTACAGTGCTGAGCTGATTCCATAACGTGAACTATAAATCTCCTGAGAGTGCGCGCGTGTGTGAACTATAAACTTCCGAGAGTGCGTGCTATTTAGTACTTTTATAACTAGCTGTTTTTTATAACTTGCTGTATTTTATCTTCCCTAATAAAAATTATTGGACGGTCTGCTTACCCTCTATTTTAATAGGTGTACAGATCGTTACAATCAGAGATTAAAAAAGTGTACATACATAAACTCAAGCCTTCTACCAATGAGGGTGTAGGCAGAAACTACAGTACGATCCGTACATACTCCTTTTGCTTCATTTACATCTGAAAGTATTTTATATAAAAAGAGCAGTCAAAGAATCTTCATCAAAATTAATACATCTTTTTTTTCACGTTCTTTCCTTACTATTGCTATTTTATAAATAAGTTTATCGACAAATCCCGGTACGATTTGTGCATCACATCACTATCTCAGCAAAACCCTTAAAGTGAATATTCCAACCAATTAAAGGCTTAAGCGAAAAAAATTCGCGAAAAAAAACGTAACGAAAAGTATAATCTGCGCTTATAATTCCTCTTTGTGAAACTCGTTGAAAATCATACAGACGTACAAAGGCAAATAAAAAAAAGTTATTAAAAACTCGAAATTACCATGAAAATTAGGTAGCAGTAACATTTTTTGTATTGAGTGGAGTTTGAGTAAAAGAAAAGAGAAACGAGTTTGGTTCCAGGTAATTAAGAGCTTTTCTAACAGTTTTGGCAGTGCCACTTCAGCTCGTTGCAGATGACGCTGCTAGCACACGTACCTACAGCGTGTACCAATAATTTGTGGTCATATTAAATATGTATCAGAAAAGGACCTACTCGACCCATAGTTTTGTATGGGAAAGCTGATAATTTTTTGCGATTACTTTGTTAGTCCCATGGAGAAAGTTCTTCAGTTTGACGGTATACATATTTCTGATAGACGCTGTATAAAATCCCATTTCTACGTCGCCATTTTTTTTGTTTATGGCATGTAATGAAATTTAAGCAACAAATGACTGGAATCGTCTAAACACAATATACGACGTTCAGACAATGCAACTTTTAATTGCTGCTTCAACTTATGGCTATACTCAGGCTTCACTCGACGTGAATTTGAATCCTGAAAACAGTTTGTAGCTTAATAAAAGAACCTTTATATTAAGGGGGAAGCGCTAAGGTAGCCCGCGAAATTCAAATTTACTTACGTTTTTTGCAATTTACTGGTCAGTATTAAGTTGTACGTCGATCAAAATATGATTCGCGGCCATAACAAATATGTATTTACAGAATTATAATCACACACAACTCTCTAAGACCACGTAACTCCAAAGAATGATGATTTCATGAAACAGTTATTCTTTGGAGTTACGTGGTCTTAGAGAGTTGTGTTGATGACTTTAATGATTATAATTCTGTAAATACATATTTCTTACGGCCGCGATTCATATATTAATCAACGTACAACTTAATACTGACCAGCAAATTCCAAAAAACCTAAAAAAAAATGAATTTCGCGGGCCACCCTGGCGCTTTCGCCTTAATAGAACGATGTATAGAGGCTGGCGCTAGTACCCGCTAATGCATAATAAATTATGCTAAGCATCGTCTGCAACAGATATTGTGTAGTCAACGTTAACTATATCATCATCTGTCTAGCCTTTCCCAACTATGTATGTTGGGGTCAGCTTCCAGTCTAACTGGATGCAGCTGATACTAGTATGAAGCGTCTGCCTATCTGTCCTCCACAACACAGTTACTGGGTAACACGACAGCCCGTTAACTAGGTACTTATATCGAACAAAATTATCGAGACAAATAAAGTTATATTTTTCTTGAAGTTCATGACTTTCACAACAAAAGAAATAGTATAATTTAGACTCGTTTGGAACGCTTATAAAGTTTATTTTTACATTGCTCAAAGACAACGTCCTAGTAAAGCAAATATTGTTACCAGCTATACTGTTGTTCTTATGTAGATAGTACCCATCCACTAGATATAATCTTTTGGTCGCCTTTACGACTCCCAGAGGACGAGATAGGGTGACAATTTCTTAGTAAGAGATATTGTGGTAAAAACATGTAGCATAGTATTGCTATCTGTGTGTATATGCGGCAAATACATATGTAGGTACGCCAGACGTCGACGCCAGCACATCAAGCTAGTACAATCTGTCAAATTTCTTTAATATATTTTCAACTTTATCGATTTTCAACTTTATTGATTTTCAACTTTATCTTTAAAGCATAAGCTTCAAAGTTGATTGGAAAAATTTTACAGTTTCAGTTAGCATGATGTGCTGACGTCTGTACATCTTCTAGGCTGATTTTCACCCGTTTCTAGATGAAATTGAAGCTTAATACAGTCAGGGATATTAATTGTTTATGAAATGGACACTGCGTCAATTTGCCGTGTTGTAGCCAATGACGTAATGTTGTAGCCGTTTCATACAACTGTCAAAGAAAGATAGTTGTGATTCGAATATACAGACAATTTAAGTCAGTAGTAAGGATAAACCACTAATTTCCCCAAGTTTACAATGTGATCAAATCTCAATTCAAACTGATTAATCTACTGACACATAGTTATTCACTTAAACTTAAATGCTAAACAGATTTCCTGAAGTTTTACTTGATAACTTAATTTGATGTACAGTCGCCAGCACATCATGCTACTATAATCTGTCAAATTTCTTTCATAAAATTTCAAGTTTATCGCTCAAGCATAAAGTATAAAGTTGATTGAGAAAATTTGACAGTTTTAGCTTGATGTGCTGGCGTCTGTACCTATGTCTTACTCTATGATTGAGCTAGCATCGGCGCAAACAATACTATAAGAAAAATCTTTAAGATTCTTTTAATTTCGAAACACCTGCCACATTGCCGCTTCATTTTCATATTTCCCTCTTACTACAAAATTATTCAAAAGTTACCAACGAAAAAGTCTCAACTACATAAAAAAAAACAAAAAAGGCAGCCTTTGACTCTTCAGCGGCAAAAATTGAAGCGTCCCCACTTTCTTAATGCAACGAATACAAAAAAAGGCAAAAAAAAAATCGAACATGGCCGCTTCCCGCCTTTTTCGCGTACACCATTTATCGTTCGCGGAGGCGAATTCGTTTCGTGTTTACTGACATTACGTTACTTTTGCCAAAACTGCTGCAACAGACGTTTTATCTTTATGATTGAGCTTGTGACTTTTAAACGTGTACTTAATTGAGTTGCTCATAGCCTATAGAAGCTTTTTAAATTGTGTATGTTTTATTTTCGGAGATGAAAATTGTAAGCTTTTTGTGATTCTGTTTTAATAAGTTAAGCCTGGTTTTACACGTTACATATTTTTGGTTTATGAAATATTTTTAACACTTTACACCCTAAAAGTACTACGCCATTCTTCATTCATTTTAAATGTTGTAAATATCATCCCATTTTAAAAATAATATCTACGCAACAGTGAATGCTGCGATTACGGTTCCGTAACCGTAATCGCAGCATGCACTGTTGCGTAGGATCAGGATTAATTTAAACCATAAGTAACCGTTACCTATGGTTTAAATTAATCCTGATTGAAGTTACTACGAAAATATTATGTTTTAATAACTTGACACGATCAACTTTCATATTCAAGCTCACTTTATTTATTGAGTAAAATTAATTGAGTTGTATTAGATTTGTCTACCTAAGTTCGTCTAAGAAGTACTGGGTCGTAATGCTTATAACTTTATTAATTACATAAATTATTGCCCAGAACATCGGCAAAGTCAAATCAGACTAGATTTATCAAATGGATTTCAGTTATTTTCGTCATATTTATAACTAAAATGATTGTGGTAATACATTAGTGAGTTTTCATTGCATAAAGTGAACGCGCTCTGAAAAGAGTCTGCATAAAAGCTATTTTCATTAGGTACTTTGACCTCCACTATTTTATTTCATCAGTTCGAATTAATTATAACGATATTTTTGGTTTAACATCAAAAGAGACTAATAGAACATTTGCTGAGACCTTTCGATTAGAACTCTTAAAATTCTTTAGTGTTTTAAAAGTGGGATTAAAACTGAATGAATTTTACTACATTAAATCTGCGGTGCTATTCTGTAAAAAACTCCGTGAAAACTTAGGTGAAGTAAGCGTGGAGTGAGCTGTCAATAGTGTCAATTCCTAGCAAAAACAAACTCACTTCACCTATAAGTTTTCGCGGTGAGATTTTTACAGAAACGACCGGCAGTATCTGTAATCTATACATAACATGTAGTTGTAGGTATAGAAATTACTTGCTATTTACTTTGCATAAAAACTTTAAACTGACTTCTGGCTGCCTAGTTGGTCTATTAGTTGTAAACACTATTGCTCAGCATGAGGTCCTGGGTTCGATTCTCAGATCAGGCAAAGTGTTTCTCTGTAAGAGGAAGGGAGCCGTAATCCACCACACAGGCCCAGTGGTGGTGGGTGTCACATGTCTTCGAGTTTTGGGTGTAGCACATTCCAGTTTTCTCTCGGCGGATGTGTGTATATTTTAAGATTTTTTTAGTCTACCCATAGATACTAATTGTTAAATTTTCTTTTTGTTTCATATTGGGCAAAGCAGCAAAGAGAAGATGAAAAGGTAAGTTCAATATTATTTTTTTATTAACTAAGTTTTCTTCAGAATTTAGTCATCAAGGTTCTTCACTTAAATCCTATTTTCATGCTAATTTAGCGATAAGAGGAGCAGAACAAGATAGTCATTAATAATCTTTTGAATCTGAAAAAGTATGAATTGAAAATCAATCCACTATTCAAGAAGTTTTCTATTCAAGAGAAATAAGATTTTGTTCCGTCCATGAAAGATAACATAAAGAAACTGGTTCCCTATCCATTTGCATAAAATTTTAAGACCTGAAATAACTTGGCATACTTTTGTTCGTCCTAATTATATTTTCGCATAAATTATTTACGCATAACAGCTTACACATATTTTTTTACGCATAATTTCTCTAATCATAATAATGATTAAGCATAACATTCTAAAGCATACATTTTTTAAACGTAACACTCTTTAGCATAACTTTATTAAGCATAACATTCTAAAGCATAACTTTATTAAGCATAACAATAATAATAAGGCGTAGTCCACGGAGCTCCGCTTAGCGGGGCCCCTATTTCTGTCTTCAGGGCTTAAAGGAACCTAACACGAAGAGGATGACGGGGGCTCGTTCGCTCGCTGCGCTCGCTCACATGAGCCCCCGTCATCCCCTTCGAACCTAACCTGTCCGAGTCGGGGTGCCCCAATTCCCGAGCTCGCTTCGCTCGCTCTTGCATCCTAAGTTCTCATTGCCTTTTTACTAAATCGAGATGTGTTAGACCATGGGGCACCCCGACTCTTGGAAAAAGTGATTAAGAATCCTAATTTTAGTAGTTTATTCGAAGTATTAAAATACATAGTACTATTAAATGTATGCCTAAATATTATTATGCTAATAATCATTAGGCCTAGTAACGTTATGCGAATTAAATTTATGCCAAAACAAATTAGCCTTCAAGATAATTATGCCAACATAAACTGTATGCCAAAAAAAAATATGGCAAAGTATTATTATGGCAAAACAAATTATGCCAAAATTGTTATGCCAAAGTATATTAGGAAAAAGAATATTATGCGAAAAGAAGGGATCCCAAAGAAACTAATATAAAATTAGATTCGATTTCAAGAAATAGAATAATATTATGGTTCTTTAACAGCTTATATTTTTATTTTAGCTTTATTTATTTATGTATGGTACCTATGTGATACGGAGAAATGTGGAAAATGACTTGAGGAAAGTTTTGAGCATGAACGTCGATGGTTATAAGCACGTTATAAGAGTAGGAGAAGACCAAAGAAACAATCGATGGACAGTGTGGATGACAACATGGTTAGAAAGGGGTGATACCGAGATGACGACTAATAGAGAAGTATGGAAGAAAAAGACATGTTGCGCCGACCTCAAATAAATTGGGATAAGTGCAGGAGAATGATGATGAAGCTTGTTTTTTTTTATTAACCAGCATGGCCACTTATTCAAGTCAAGTGTACACCAAGTGTACATAAGAGAAAGTGCTCGAAACAAAACGTCAACGGTACACCAAGTGTACACAACAGTATCAATGTTCTATTGTAATTGTTAAAAGAATGACTTCACAGCACCCATTCAACTACTCCGACGCGTGGGGTGTTTCGACAGGTAGGCAGGCAAACATGTGAGAGGTTAAAACGTGCAAAACACCATCATGCAAATTACTCTAGTAGCCATAAGGCACGGTATTAAGGCATTTTTACGAAATTGCAAACCTACAATCTAAAGCATAGAAATTCAACCATGTACTACTACGCCAATCAATAGACATTAGGTACTAGTCAAAGCCACCACAAATAAGACACAAAAACATCAGAAATTAAATTGTAGAAACCAACACAGAAAACAGACCGGAACCTCAAAAAAAAAAAGACAAGCTAAAAACAAAACATGACAACAATTAACAACAGAACACAACATACATAAGTAACTTAAAGAAATAAAGTTTTAAATATAATGAGTTAACAACAAAAAGACTCGTACGACGATTACCGCCGCCGCTACAACCCTAAGTGTTATTTTCTATGCATATTTAATTAATAAGCATTTAAATTGCAAATGTAAAACGGGATAACTCGAGGAGTTAGTTTTCATAGAAGAGACGTTAGGGATTTTCGGAATTCATGCTGGGATTTATAATGTACTGGAATGTACAAGTTGGACGATATTGATAAGCGTAGATAGATACATGGAAAAAAATCTCTTTTCAGTGTAGACCATTACAAATTACAAGATAGCACTTTCGAGAGTAGATGCACGGACGACCTAAAGAAGGTGGCTGGGACAGACTGGATGCGGTAGGCGAAGGAGAGTGGATTCTTGAATTCAATAACAGGCATTTTTATTCAATTACGATTCGTAATTCTTAATAGCCATTATCAGATAAATAATAAGTCTTATTAAAAAGGATAATCTATGTTAACAGGATTATTATCAGTGACCTTGTAATTATAATATTGAACATCTGATAATCGATATTTTTTTAGTCTAATTCAGTAACAATGATAGTGTTATCAATGAAACGGAACTAAATCATAATGATGACATAATTCTGGGCGTCGGGAATCGGGAGTCGATTACCGGCCACCGTAGGCGTGGGCTTGCAGAAGGCGAGCAATAGGCAGCTCGCCGTCCGGTAAGGAACAGACCCGGGTCGACGCCCACGGCACATTGTGTTCCACAAGTGCCTCAAAGAGATGTCAGCACTGATTGATGGGGTCCGCTAGGGCCGATGCCTGGTCGCGGGTTGTTCGAAAGACTTACCGTGGCCCCGGCACAGGAAACTGAAAGAACACGGGTGGGTTTTAGTCAATAAAAGTCTGACACGCCCTTCCGCTCCGCTCAGAGCGGGAGAAGCTATTTGATAATTTCCCGACTAAAAAAAAATCTTAACATGATTTTGTAGGTACATGATTAAAAGAAATCAGATGCGCAACTGTTCCATGTAAAATACTGGTAATCTGCTACATCCGGTGAGACTGGAAGCCAACCCCAACAATCCAACATAGATGGGAAAGGCTAGACAGTCGGTTGACATGATTAAAAGCAAGCACTAAAACCTTGTAAACACTTGAGAAAAAGCTATTATAATGTCACAAACTTTCTCAGCTGTTTCATTTCTCTAGCTCTTTGGCTTTTTATCCTTTAACTTCCTCTAACCAGTATTATGAGCGAACTTGAAAGCAAAAGCAATTTTTTTCTTGCAACCACGATCTAAGCCACTTCAAGCCACTTTATATCCAAACTAAACTTTACACAAAGACGCTCTGTCACTTTGAGATTGTCGCAGGGGTGAGGTGAATTTAAAATTTTACTGCCTTTTACTTCTACAGTAATTATGTTACAGCCGTTTTATAAACCATAAGTAAAATTAAAATTATAACTATATTCAGGGCTCTATGAGAATCATGAACTTCTGTTTATAGGTAATACTATTTTAAGACTTTTAGTGAGTTGTATAAATTATGAATAATAAAGCTGGCAAGTTTAATATTCATAACAGAATCTATCCGTCTCTATAATTTGAGATGAACAAGAGGTCTTAAGTCGCTTTCAATTACTTGCCGGATGATTAACCACAACCTTATTTAGATACCAAATAGTATTTAAGATTCACCCCTTACTAATAAACGTATTATAACAGATGAATAGTTACACACCGATTGCACTCTTTCAGTCTTCAGTAATTTGACTTTCGAAAGAACAAGACAAAGCGCTGTGTAACTATACAGACGCTATACCATGTTTAAAGTAACGTAAGGGGGTAAATCTTTAATGATGAAGTCTCATTTTATAATTCTGTGACATCAGAATACTTTGTAGCTGCACTAAGCTGTCCATAGATACCACATCAGTATATTACTACGTGGTGCACCTTGACGTGGCGTACAGGAAGGGTCCACCCTTTATAGCAGAGCTTCGTATGTCATAATATTATTTTGCATAACAGCATATAGCATAAACTTCATTTCACAGAAAATCGTTTGGCATACTCTCATTTATCATACATTCAAAACTCGTAATTTTGTAAGTCAGAATCATCTTTAGGTATCATATCCATAATAATTAAAAAGTAGAAACATCATATCGCAGAAAGTTCACAGTCAGAATCGTCTTTAGGCATACGAGAGCTCGTGCGTAAGGGTTACAGTTTTAACCTAACTTAACCATTTCTTTTAAAAAAATTAGTTAGGGTCTAAGTTGGTTTACACGCAATAATAAATAAGACGTAGTCGACGGAGCCCCATTTCGCGAGGCCCCTATTTCTGTCTACAGGGTTTAAAGGAATCTAACCTAACCCAAGTCGGGGTGCCCCAAGTGCCGAGACCGCTTATAGACACCATTATTGTTATAGCTCATTCAAATACCATGGAAAAATACACCGAACAAACAATATTCGTTAAAAAATAATTCTACTGATAACTTCATAGTATGCCAAGTGAAATTATGCCAAATAAAATTCTGCCATCTTAAAAGTATGCCATTGTAAAATTCGGACATATAAACATTCGACCAAACAATAATTATGTTAAATATTTTTTATGCCCTAAAAATATTCGTTTAAAGAAGATTATGCCAAGTGGGTTATGCCAGATAAATTTCTGCCAAAAAAAATTTGCCAGATAGAGGCAACCCGTATAGGAAGACACTGCCTGCGGCCGATAATGTTAAAGGAGAGCTCACCCTAACAGATTTATTAATTTGTAACTTTGGAATAACTCCTGGCGTTTCATCAAATTCCTATTCATTCACAGGATGACACCACATTTGAAACCAACTCAAACTTAACCTTTGAGGCGACTCGCTTTGAGAACGAACAGAAATTCCACTGCGAAGCTTCCAATGAAGTCACTGTGGAAACTAAGGATCAACCGATGCATGCTACCTGGAAGCTCGATATTTGGTGTATGTATTTACTCTTTGAATTACTACTACAAGGTTGTGATAAACAGACAGTTATTTTATTTTACGATTGTACAAGTTTTAAATAGAGCTACACTAATGCAGCCTTTAATAAAGAACTGTCGACCATTATATTTTCTATTTTACTGAGCAACAAAAACGTTTTTATATTCTTAAAAAATCAACTTGCAGTTTTCATTTTAAATATAAATTGATCCGGCTTTTATTAAGAATTTTATTTATACTTTTAATACAATATTTCCAGATCCCCCAATCGTCCGAGTAGAGCCGAAGAATATAACAGTCGTGGAAGGATCAAAATTACTTCTCAAATGTGAATACGAAAGCAATCCTTCATCATTGAACAGCGTTATTTGGTAAGTCATTATATTAATCATAATCAGCCTACAAATTTCCCACTGCTGGGACACGGGCCTCCTCTGTGAGAGAGAGTGGACCGTAATACACTACGCGGGCCCAGTATGGGTTGATGCATGTCACGTCATGTCCTCAAATGTTGCACTCACTTCTTCAAATAAAATGTCTTTCTTTATCGTAAATCTTAATTTATTGGTAGCATTATAGAGATTATTAATTTTTGACAGTTATTAATCTAAGTAATTTTCGACAGTAATTAATTATGCCACTTCACATAATGTTTAATTTTATTTCCAGTATAGATTTACTAATTAGCACCTAGGGCTTAATTACTAGTCCTTAGGTTATTAGTTTCAGGAAATCAAATACCATTTGATTAAAGATCTCATCAAAGTCAAGCGGTAATTAAATTATATTTACTTTGTAGCTAGTTAAATGCCTGACTTCCATTTAAATTATTTTATCGAGTCTTTCGAGACAGATGAGGTGCATAAAGAGTTGATATTCTTACCTGGTATTTACTACTATCGTAAATTCTGCCACTCAAGTTTTATATGTTCTACCGCTATGTAAATGTGTAAAGGTCGTCTTGAAATCTAATCAATTATTTATGTATCAATTTTCATCCTCAGATTCCTGTAACAAAGCCTACACAGTCTGAATGCCTGTCTGTCACAGAGCTGTATTTTTTAAACTGTAACAGGAACCGGTTGTTTTTTGTATGAAATTCCTGCTCCTACAATCCTCCTCTGTCCTGTCAAATAATAAAAAGAGGGTAAACTATTAACTTGATGGCGGTGCGGAAAAATCACCACGCGTGTTCAACTTGCAACCGATAGATTTTAACAAAGATTTTTCTCATTGTATACCATTCTACATTTCAGGTACCGAAACGGCGAGCGCGTTCCCGTTCATAACACGACTCACTACGAAGGAGGCACCATTGACCAGCACTCCCTCATCATCTTGGATGCTATTGGTGACGACATGGGCAACTACACCTGTGTGCTCAGCAATGCTGTCGGGAATGGAACTAGCGAAGATAGTATTTATGTTAATGTGCTGTGTAAGTTTATGTTTGTTCTTTAGCTCTGTTTTTACTTTTCCCTGAGCATTTTTGAGTGTTTGAAGATTGTACATAAAATCTATGAAGTCTATCAATTTCGTTTTTCTCTTGTTTGTTTCCGATTCATGTGCTTAGATTTTTTTTCTTACCATTGTTACTACTTATCTAAATTATTTTCTTAAATCTGCCCGCGAACCACGACGCACGCTCAAAGATGTTTCTTCAAAATAATCAAACGATTACTTAAAGGCTTAGGTACTTAAAAACACAAAGGCACCCCACGTTGCGCGACTTGCGGTGCCATTTTTTATCTCGTACTAAATTAGTTTTGTGTTCAATTAAACTTAGTTTATTTTCTAGTGACGTCTCTGCGAATAAAAGTAAATAAATTACTAATAATAATAATCTCCAATTACTATATTCCAGTCAAACCCCAAGTCCGCCTCACCATGAGTTCTCCCAGCCCTATCTTGGAGACAGACCACAAGAACGTGACCCTGACGTGTGAGGTGGTATCGGGAAACCCACCGATACTGGATGAAGTCATTTGGTTCCTTGATGGAGAGGTGCTGAAACATCTGCCGGAATGCAACGATACTGAGGGTGACGGTAAGTCAGAATTACAGTCTAACAAAAAGATAATAAGCCTCAAGTAATATTCTCTTTCTTACTATCATGAAAATAGTAAGACAGTGCTCTATAATGTAATTTTCAACCTGTGCAGAAAACCTATGCAATGAAGTGGATCCCTCAATGCTGTTACTCCAAGACACGACAAAGAGTTTCCATGGAAACTATTCCTGCAAAGGCAAAAACTACGCGGGTTGGGGCAACGTCAGCGCCAAGACTGAGCTGATTGTCAATTGTAAGTAAACCTCATATTACTTTATTCGCATTTGAATGCCTACTATCGGCCAATTTTCGAGATTACGCCTCTAACCAGAAGTTGGAAAAAGCTTTTGGAGACATAGGTGGAAGGTGGTCTACCTGTCTCCTAATACGCGTATTGGAGGTGAAGTTGTGGTCGAAGAGCGGAAGTGAAACTCCAACTTGTAGTTAATATTGTAATTTCCACACGTATTATAATTCACAGTTCATATACACTATAATATGTACATCTCTCTGTATATGTCCCTTCTAGTTTTAATCAGTTATATTATGTGCTAACACATTAAAACAAGACGGGACAAAATAAACTAATCTAGTCCGTGCCCCGTGACAATTGGCAAGCAAGAGAGCATTGTTACATAAGGAACGCTATGGTTAGCGCCCTGAATCGTAGATACGTGTGGGGTGCGTTCCTGATTACCTATAAATACTTCTCTAAAACAATGCAGGCGACGCCACCTATTCTTTGGTGCGTTCACAAATGCACAATACGTGACGCCACAAGCTGGAGCAAGAAATACCTAGCTGCATTTAACTGTACAAGAAATGAAAATCTAATATTTTTGGTAAAAAATAATGTTTATTAACAGTGAACTGATTTTCGGTAATAATACAATTAGTTGAGACAGTATCGTCTAGGTCACAATGCCGATAATTAAATTGTGTTTTTCACATATAAGTCAGAGTTAAAAAAACAACTGTTTTTACAATTATGGTCCTTAGAAGCTCATTTAGATTAACATCAAATACAGTGTTGAAAATTGACTGACTATTAAGTTATGATTAATTTAATTTCAGATCCTCCTGGACCTGCTAAGCTGACGTACTCTCCGTGGCGCGTCGTGAAGGGCAAGAGTTTGGTGCTCAGTTGTAGCATCAAGGAAAGGGGACGACCTGAAGCTCATAGGTAACATTTATAGATAGACCGTACATGACTATTTATCCCTTAAGCGTTTAGACTGTTATGAAGTACAGTTATACCTTCTGCGATCTTTGACAATAACTTGATTGTAGGTAAAGCCTCAGGTAGACAAGTAACTACAGACTCTCATGTGACCAGTAATTGACACTCACATGACCACTAGTGGACTCAAGTGAGTCCCTTCTCGTCGTCCTCATTTCTATTCATTTTCTAAGAAAAACTCTTTCGTCTGTCAAAAGTTTAATGTTGAGTAAAAACAAATGTACGAAGATACGAATGACACAGTCGTCTAGAAGACAGTTCTATACTTAAGGCGAAAGCGCCAGGGTAGCCCGCGAAATAATTTTTTTTTGTATTTTTGTAATTTGCTGGTCAGTATTAAGTTGTACGTTGATTAATATATGATTCGCGGCCGTAACAAATATGTATTTATATAATTATAATCATTGAAGTCATTAACACAACAAGACCACGTAATCCCAAAGAATAACTGTTTCATGAAATCGTCATTTTTTGGGGTTAGGTCTTAGAGACTTTAATGATTATAATTCTGTAAATACATATTTGTTACGGCCGCGAATCATATTTTGATCGACGTACAACTTAATACTGACCAGCAAATTGCAAAAAACGCAAGAAAATTAGAATTTCGCGGGCTACCTTAGCGCTACCCCCTTAATAATGTATTAATGTTGCCTATCGACGATCTGTACGTTGTTGCTCGCAGGTTCCGCTGGACGCGCGGCGGGCGCGCCGTGAGCGACATCGTGTCGCAGAACTGGACCATCGACCCGGTGACGCTGGACCACCGCACCAACTTCTCGTGCTGGGGCATCAACGCGGGCGGCGGCGGCGCGCCCGCGCACACCGCCATCGACGTGCTCGGTGAGGCGCGCACACATCCACATGACGTTCACATCGGTTTCCTAAACGCCTGGTCAAGTCTGCAGCCACATACTAGCTGTGCCCCGCGGTTTCGCCCGCGTTAATTTGAGGAAAAAGCCTACTAAAATATATCCCAATGACCGGCCACCTTGCGGAATTATTTTAAAGCTATGATATTCATTGAAATCAAATGATATACAGGGCACTTTTGTTCAAAATTAAGTACCTACTTGTGATGAATAACGTATTTATTTGGATAAGGATTAATATCAAGTTTATAAAAACATCTTCGCTCGCAAACAAGGCATTATTTTAGAACAAATTTGATTAGCATAAAAAAGTTATAGTGAGTCAACCTTAAAAAATAGACATATGCGAACTTTTTTTAGTACTTTTAAAGGGGAACAATTCGGCCATACATGATTTTTGCGTAAACAATCGTTTACGCAACGTTCGCAACGGAAGATCTCAAAAGGAATATTTTTTCCCGTTTTTGCAACATTTTTCATTGATGCACCGCTCCTATTGGTCGTAGCGTGATGTTATATAGCCTATAGCCATCATATAAATATTTTTTCAATTCGAACCAGCAGTGCTATTCTGTAAAAATTACACTGTGAAAACTGAGGTGAAGTGAGCGTGGAGTGAGCTATTAATGGTGTCAATTCCTACCAAAAACAATCTGACTTCACCTAAGTTATCACGGCGAGATTTTTACAGAATCGACCGGCAGTAGTTACTGAGATTAGCGCGTTCAAACTGACTTCACCTAAGTTATCACGGCGAGATTTTTACAGAATCGACCGGCAGTAGTTACTGAGATTAGCGCGTTCAAACAAACAAAACTCTTCAGCTTTATAATATTATTAATATAGATTAGTAGTCAGTGTTAGGTAAATCTACTATCAGTGTTAAATTACATTATAGCTGATAATTGGTTCAAGAAATATATCTAATCAAATGACCTGCCAAAAGATTGGAGATGAGAGCTATAAATATTTAAAATATTTAAAAAATTTATATCTTCACTTTATTTACTGAATTTAGAGGGAGAAAGTTATTGCTCCCGTAGCAATGCTTACTGTTGCATTCTTAATTTTCTGTATTTTTCTATTTCAGCTCCACCAAGCTTTAAATATGCGATGAACCACTACAGTGGTGCTTTATACAAATCACAGGTGAGTTAAAAAATATGCTCTTGCAAAAATTACACTACAGGTAGTCCAAGCCAGATTGGGTGAAGTCAATAAATGATTTATTTTCTGTAAGTAGGTTTGTACAAACACTTTTACATGTCAATTATATTTTTTTGAACTAGATGAGGTCGGCGTTTCCTATCTGACTATTCTGAGAAGAAAGGCCGAAACAAACTCAGAGGTCTCTCTTTTAAAGTCCAGACAAAATCTTGATCAGATCATGTGAAGACCATGCAGAATGGTGTCTGAAGTGGTCTTTTGAGAAAAGAACCACACAGATTGAGAAGGCCTGTCCAATCAGTGCACGCATTTGTCAAAAATCGTGCAGCTCAACTTAAAACTTGAGGAGCTCAACGATTCGACGAACGATACCAAAGAAAGGACATTTGGGTATCCCCACGCACAACGGACCGAATGGGAGTCTAAGTGCGGAAAAGGGAGTCCTATCATCATCATCATCATCATCATCAGGACATTTGGGTAGACCGCGTCAATTACTCAAGCTGCCAGATCATGATTAAAACTAACTAAAAAGGAAAACAAAAAAAAAAATAAACTACGGACAGAGCAAACACGAAACTTTAATATTTTAATGTGGGACTGTATCAGTGCTTCATATTGCTGTCACTCTCCTTTCGGTTGCGGTGAAAAATGGAGCCGTGGTCTGTAGATATCAAGGCCTGGGTAAATCCCTGTAACTGGCATCCAACTATGTATGGAGTGTCGTCGTTGAATCACCTTGCGAAAAGCGACTACTATGGTCTTAAAAAATATATTTTGTATATCAACAGTCGTCCTTGTAATTGCTTCATCACTCTAAGGTTAAATGTCACTTGCACGTCACAAAACAACAAGACCTATTTCTATGACACAGTTAGATAGTTTCAACCTTACTGAAGTTTCAGTTCACTGGGATATACTGTCATAACTGGTAAAGCAATTACGTGGTCGACTATTACCTATGTGTCATCTTGTGCATACATCATTACCATCATTCTCTTTGCCCTTATATTCCATTTTATTTGGTGTCGGCGGAAAATGTATTTTTCTTCCGTACTTTTATATTGGTCGTCATCACGTTAGTTGTGTTGTCCCCCTTGTTGACGTGAATACGTCTTTAAAATTGCTTCCGTAGTGGCAGACAAGTCATAAAAACGAATGATAACAAAATATGGGGATACAGTTTGGTGTTACAGCTTCATATCTATCATCTCCATCCTAAATTCAATTAACTACACCATTGGATAGCTAAAGGATCAAAGAATTCATTACGCCAAGTAAGGACTGTGACGCATCGCGCGCGGTGGAGGGAGAAGCGCCGCCATTTTTATTATTATTACAAGCTTTTATTTAGCTTGCACTGTTCGTATGTAAGTTGTCCGTCAAAATTTGCAAACTATTTTTCGACCATTTGTTGGTATCCGATTGAGCTGAAATTTCGCATAAGTACACCTTTATTTCCGATAACAATACAATGTGCAATACTCAATATGGTAGGTAATAATTTCAATATGGCCGCCGCTCCAAGATGGCGGATTACATATTTTTTCTCAACGGGGGGTTGAGAATGATATGGGTAAATGAAAGGGCTTGAAGACTGGAAAACGATAAAGTTAATAACATCACACTAAATTCAATACCTATGGCCGCCGCTCCAAGATGGCGGATTACATTTTTACAATCCCCTTAGTATGCGTATCAAATGAAAGTGTTTCAACAGTAGAAAATGATAAATTTAGTAACAACACTCTAAATTCAATATGGCCGCCGCTCCAAGATGGAGGATTACATTTTTTTTCAACCCCGTTAATATGGATATCAAATGAAAGGACTTGAAAAGTAGAAAACGATACGTGAACAAACGAAAACTTCAATTAAAATAAAAAAATAATAATAAATTTTAAAAGCTTGAGGCACTGATGTATGGTATCCGTTAAACAGGTGTACCTACTACACAATAACAGTGCCTCAAGCGTTTAAAATTGATATACTTATGTACATTTTTTGAAATGTCACTTAAATTTATTTTTTTCTTTTTAGTTCGCGTTATTCTGTCTTTTTTAGGTTATGTTTTTACTTAAACAAAAGATTATTTTTAAAAACCTTTTTTTAATTATCATCTTTCGCACAGTACATCCATCGTTTATTTATCTTCTCCTACTCTTATAGCCGTCTTGTTCATTCAAGATGCCTAATTCATTATTCAATGTCAACAATTCTTTTCAGAACATATCTCTATCCTGCACGGTGGAATGTGCTCCGCTATGCAGCGTTCAATGGCTGAAAGATGGATTCGTTATAGACCCTGAGAAAACTGACAGATATTACGTGGTGGAGAGGAAGATTGAACCTCAAGTTAACAGAAATGACTTTGAAGCTACTGAGTCTACTTTGGTAAGTATTGCAACGATTAATAATAACCAGAGAAATAGCACTTCAAAAGACAGCGTGGAACAGTAAAAACAAAGTCAACTTTATTTACACACACGTAAAGTTGATATTTGTTGAATCGCGTATTTTCGTGCCCCGTGCATAAAAGTGTGACGTACCTACAGTTTATTTTTTAGCAAGAAAAAGATACGGCGTAAGTGTCACAAAAGATAACCAGGTTATAATTTCGTCAGACGGACTTACAGACTTTTCTGTTTTTTTAGGGTTCCGTACCCAAAGGGTAAAACGGAACCCTATTACTAAGACTCCGCTGTCCGTCTGTCACCAGGCTGTATCTCTTGAACGGTGATAGTTCGATAGTTGAAATTTTCACAAATGATGTATTTCTATTGCCGGTATAACAAATACTAAAAACTTTTTTACAAAAAAAAAAACCGACTTAAAAAAAAAACACTACAAAGTGAAAAATAACTTTAATGAAGTCGGTTGGTTTTTTTGAGAAAATGTTTTTATTTTTCACTTTTTTGTTGTACCTACCTACCCCAAACAAATTCATATAACACTACTTGCTATGTGAATATCAGTGACAGGAAGCTATTGAACACATCTGCCTGCTCCTTCAAAGGGTACAGGCATGCTGCTATGTTGTGTGATTGCGTAAACAATGCACACATATGCTATAGCAGCAATCGCGGTTGATTTACTGGCATGTATTGAAGAGTTCCGTTGTCTGTCTCCGAAACTCATCATCAGATCTTTACGAAATTTAAATGGGATCATTTCGAAATAAACATCCGAATTGAGAACCTCCTCCTTTTTTGAAGTCGGTTAAAAACAGAATAAAATAAATATTTAATGGGGGCTCCCATACAACAAACGTGTTTTTTCGGCGTTTTTGCCTTGTGGTACGGAACCCTTCGTGTGCGAGTCCGACTCGCACTTGTTTACAATATAAAGCGGATGCTAATCCGTTTACAAAGTTTAGTGAATATGACCATGATCCCTCCACTATCTTTGATTTTGGCTCACCAGCTCGAGTTCATGTTCTGCAGTAGGTATTTAACTGAACACACAGTGTGTATAATCAATGCAGGAATGGATCTATGAGTTACTGGATTTTCTTTGACTTATCTTGACAATAGACATAGAAGTAAAATCCGAACCCCTTCGTTAGATGAAAAATAGTATAAACTTTAACTTTTGTTTATTTTCTAGCACTGGAACATGTCCGCATGGCCGTCACACGCCCTCGACCGAGCTGCCGATACTGCCAGCTACACCTGCAGATCTTCAAGAAACTTGGCAGGACCACCAGTCAATAGCACCACTAAGTTTGCTGTTGAATGTGAGTGTCTTCTTCTTACATCTTAAATTTATTTATTGACAGATAACGCACAATCTAAATCGTCTCGTCTAGAAGCATGAAATGTTGCACAATAATTAGTTTCTTGTGTAGCAAAAGTGAGCACTAAGGAAGGATTGAAAGGGTTACATTGGGGATGAAACTTCGCCGATGGGAAATCCCATTGGTCACACGGTATGGTTGTTTTATAATCAACAACCTACCTAGACTTCTATTCGGAATTGTTAAGTTATGGAACAACATTCTCAATGTGACACAAGACAAAGTTGAAATTCCATTCCAGTCAAAATATTGTAAGGACCTTCTATTACAAATGTTTATTTAAATATCAACTTGGATACAGAATAACATAACGCAATAGTTGATAAATGTATGAGTGGCAATGAAATGTTAATTATCTAAAATTCTGACTTCAAGACTATTCAGCCTATCGCAGTCCACTCTTGGACATAGGCCTCTCAATTTGCTACAAACACACGAACCTTCGCCTTCCAAATATTTTTTCTCGTCACTTTTAAAGAACGATTCCTTTTTTAGCACTACAATTACAAGAAATCAAAGCGAATTATTTTTTTTCACAGATGAACCAGAAAACGTCAGGGTAGACCCTGAAAAAGTAAGCGTGACCGAGAATGAAATACCGGCTAAAGTTGTGTGTTCCGCCAGGTAAGATACAAAAAAACTTTTTATTTTCTGACACACAGTTGTGACAAGAAACAATAAGAACGAATGAAAAATTCAGAGAACATTAGTAGAACTTTTGTCTTTGACATATTATCTCGGGACCCTGGAGTCCCAGACCTTTGGATGACACGACATACCAGGGGCGGCCGAAGCCAACTCGCAGAGGCCCAGTAAACAATTTTAAATAATGATGATTCACGAATTAGTAACTATGAATTAGTAGTTCAATATTGTTCATCTAGATCTAGTCATCTCCCTACTGTATCATCATCTAGCCTAACCTTTTCTCATCTATATTGGGGTCGGTTTCCAGTGTAATGGATTGCAGTAGAATACCAGAGTGAATGCCTATCTGACCTCCACAAAACAGTTATTAGGAAACACGATAAATTTATTTATTTATTTCCGCACCGTGTATGAAATGAAACAATGAAATATTTCACCAACTTCACCATTACGTTTACAGAGGATTCCCCATGCCCTCGTACGCGTGGCGTCGCTTGCACTCCAGCAAGGCAGCCGCCAAGGAACACGGCAACAATTCCCTGATACTCTCATCTTCTAACACATTGCTATTGGGACCCGTTCAGAGGAAGGATGGAGGCAACTACACGTGTGAGGCGTACAATAGACACGGATCTGTTAACACTTCTGTATTTCTGGATGTTTGGTGTAAGTAATTATAATCATTTAAATAATGTTTGTCTCTCATATCCATAATTTCAACATGAATGTTGTTACAAATGTTTAAAAAAAGTTTTAAAAAGTGTCTATTGCATTTCTTCTCCATGTAACGTTCTGAAACTATCTTTATATTTATAACTGATCGACTCCTTGACAATTCAAAAGTGCCTGTAATTGCTTTAATTTATATAAATTCTGAGTAATTTAAAAAAAAATTGACTTGAGTCAGGCTATTGATATTGTTAATCAAGGTCTAATTTGAAAAATAACGATTATCTGCTATAAATTTGAAGTCTACTGTTTTGTTAAAATATGCAAGACACCAATATATAAAGTAGATTTAAAATAATGTAAGCTGAGTAGAAATCAAACTGCACTATAAGGCTAAACAGTTTTGGTTTACCGCAAGAAAGCATATTAGGGCCAATTTTGTCATTACTATAATTCTATTATTTTTCACAGTTGAGTCTCGTGACGAATAATAATTGCTAACATTTCCAAATGTTTCCTTACAGTTATTCCTGAATGCGGCATTAAACAGACCGAAATTAAAGGAGCTCAAACACTTGTCTGCACTGCACACGCTAATCCAACAGCGGTAAATATGTTTAATGAAAATTATGAAACCTCCTGCGCAGTTTTTGTTACTTAGTTTGTTTGTATAATGCTGTTATCGCTCATTTTGGAAGAAGACTGTGTCAGTAATTTTTTTCAACAATGAAGTAATGGTTTCGGAATTTCCTTCAAAATGTTTCGTATTGTGATTGAAAGTGTGTTACGCAATTAGGATGTGGGTGAAATGTGAATTAATTATTAGGTACAGCTCTGCCTGGCCATTCGGGGAATCTGTATTCCACACAAACCCACACATCTGTGATGTGTGGGTTTTCTTATTCACTCACCTTCTGACAGCTACAATTAAACTATTGGAAATATTTAATTGCTCCTCTATAAATATATTGACCTTCTAATGATATAGCAATACGTTTTTTTTAATAAGTGTGCCTCTTTTTAAATTTCCGGCCTTTTGTCAGGACGTAGTAATCAATCAAAAAAAAAAGTCTAATACATCCGGGTTGGTCGCAATTAATTGGCTATTGAGTATTTTAGAACAAAAAAGTGGGAATTATTTGAGGCTCATAAAAAAAGGCACGTTTATTATAATATTAGAGTGCACGTTCATATTTTTTACGAAGGATTTTTTTGGGATACAAGCCTTAAACTTTCCACCAGGTCTCTTTCACCTGGAAACTGAAGAACGATAACGACAGCCTGACAGACGAGGTGATCTATCAGTCAGGACCGCAGAGCTTCCTCGTTCTTAGCACCAGTGTCGATGTGTACAGAACCTACCTTTGCTATGCCAACAACACTGTGGGCATGTCCCGCGCCTGCGAGCGTGATGTTATGGGTGAGTTCATTTTTTTTATAAAGTATACACACACAAGTATATCTGAGGGCCTTTAAAAACCATGTACGTACTGTTTGAGGCTGAATATTCCACACTTCTGATTTCTGAGCACAAACAACTTTTGATATTATGAAAAAAAATTCATCAACCTTACATTATTATTATTAAGAGCCTATGTTGTCCCACTACAGGGCAAAGTTCTCCCTTCCCCCTTTTTCCAGTCTACTGCGATTGTGGACCTTTGCTTATTTAGTTTAATATTTGTTATGATGACGACTGATTATTTATTTTTAAGAAAAACTGGCAACCTACATGTTACCTATGGTTTTGGAGTTGACATAGAATATTAAACCTATCGTTTTGAGTAAATTTTTTTTCTAAACCAGTCCAAGACATTTCAATCATTGTTTACATTATATTTGGAATAGTTCCGCCATGAAGTATGAGTGATTCATTAAATCTGTTCAACAAGTTAATGAGGTCGGTGAGAACAAATTTCTTGGATTTATTCTAGAGCACGTCTGCAAGAAATTAAACCAGTTTGCATTTGCTCTCAAATGATTAAGCCGTACCTTGAGTGAAGTAGTTACATTTACTGCTTACCACGGGTATGTTTCCCCTTTTCCCAAGTATGGGCTCCTACTCTGGGGGAACTCGATAAACGTAAATGAAGCCTTCCTAGTGTAGAAAAAATGACTAAGAGCAGGCTATATTATTGCTAAGAATTTGCTAGAGCTCTTAGAAATGTTAGAAAAATAATTATAAAAAATAATATTTCACTTTAAATTTTTACATTTAACATGTTTAAATAATTGTATGCCAAACAGGTTTTCTTGTTTTATGTTTTCCGGTAGTTTATTATATATTTTTATTAACATAGTTTAAAGACCAGAAGAGTGCACTTTAAGGCCTTATAAGACGTTAATGAACTATGTTTTAAAGCAAATAAATATATTTATTCTATTCTGTAGTAAATTAAATTTTCTGGTTTGCAGCCAACTTGGAAAGTTTCGGTAAGTTCAGCGGTAATTTGGGTTTCAGCAATATTAAAGCATTTATTTAAAATGGCGTTCATTGTTTATTTAAAATATTTGCAAATATTTTAATAAGTAGGTATTAACTATTTTTTAAGAGACAATTAAGAATCATTCATCACAATTACATATCTGCTAGCTTTTATTTAATTAACATGCTTCATTCGTATTTTCGGTTAAAATTTTTATCAATTATGATTATTTGAAACTAAAAAAATACAAAATTATTATTTAACTGCACAGTATAATAGCTTGAAGGGAATTGAATCACACTAGTTTTTGTGTTTTTACTCATCTTTAGAAAATATTTTGGAGACACACAAAATTAATCTCCCCTTGTTTCATAATTTTATTCATCAACGATTAAAATATATTAGGATAATTTTCCATCGACTATTTTTTACTATTTTCGGTACATTAGGTATGTTTCCCTGCTGAGCAACTCTTACCATGACTTTTAAATGCTCACGGTTGTTTGTATTATTCCAAAATTATTATTAACTTTTAGCCATATCACTTCATGTTTTCTTCAGTCACAGGACTTTCTAAATCTTCCTTTTGGCTTCACGCTTGACAGTGGTCGTGGTCACGATGAATTGAGTGGAATCCGCAGAGCACGGAGACGCCTCGGCGGACGTTGTTAGAGGCGGCATTATCACCTTTACACGCACTACGACGCAAATAACGTATATAAACTGGCGACTTTAAATAAGGAAGATGAGAGAAATTCTGCGTTAAACGCTCTTGCGGCGCCACGAATTTGATTTGTACTGTCGTCGACAAAAACTTTCGGTACGGCAATTTCGTGCTCTGTGTTCCAATCACTGGTGTTCTCGTAACTTGTCTCACTATATCTCTCCAGCTATGGGCGTTCCAAAAATATCTGATGAAAGTGTTAAGATACCCTTTTCTGGAAAAAAAAATACGCAATCACTCACTAAAGGAAATTTATTACACATCTATATCTGATCCATTTACTTTGAGTTTATTTTCATCAGATATTTTTGGAACAGACTACTAGTTCTGTTAGCAACAGTCCTTCTAAATCAAATCATCTTAAATCGTTTTTCTATCACCAGGTACAAAAGTGTGGTGGCGTGACCAACAGAAGCTGATGCTCATTGGGGGCATAGCGCTCGCCATATTGGTGATCACCGTGATCCTGTGCATCATCATTATCTGCATCTGCCGGCGAATGAGAGCCAAGTCCAAATGTAAGTCATCCCCCTTTTCTGCTGTTGTTGGTCTGTGTGACAGGTTGTATCATAATTTTAGGAATGTAGCTTATATGTAAATTGGAGATCAAAATTAAAATATTTGCACGTAGTATACGCAAAACAAGAAGATAATTCACCGATAATGCTCAATAAGTAAGCCTGTAGGGCACAATTTTATGGGTTTCGTTGTTTTCTTTCCATTAAAAAAACATTCTGGTTCGTAATTTTCAAACATATACATTTGTAAAATAAGTATGTTGGCGAAAGTTCAGTGTTGGGATAAAACCGTACCCACCAAATAAATTCTGCGACATTTTATTAATATAATATAGATGCTTACAGTATTATAAAGCCGGCAATTCCTTTCATACGGTCTTATCCCAGCGCCGAACTTACCCCAACATACTTTATATCATATTTAATGACTCTATATTAAAAAGGATTTTCGACTGCAACGTGTCTAGACTAATATCGATTTTGGCTTGAATTTTCTTTTTAGTGTTGTATTTTTTTATATTATGTCGTCTGTAATATAAACATCTAAATGTTGAGTAACTAATACATGTTTTTAAATATGGTCTTTATCTCATTCGAGCATTGTAACAAAAAATCAATGTTTTTCATAATTTTTATAATACTTTATAAATTCATCTGTAATCTTTTAAAAAAATTCTCATTAAAAATACTCATTTCCATCGTTATGTAACATTAATCAAATGTTACTCACATTTTTTTTGCAGTTTTTGTTTTTTTTTTGTTGTTTTGCATAACTAACGTTTATTTTTTTTCTTCATCCTATCTTTCCCGGATGCTGCTACTAAACACAACATCGTCAACTAACATACAAACATAGACAATAATCCGGTCGAATTAGAGGAACGTGAGAAGTAAGTTTTTCTTTTCTTGTTTCTTTTATTATTTTTATCTCTCTAGAATGTCTAGTACTAGTCATTGTATACATCTCTACCTATAGATTTATTTTTCGATCTTAGGTATTGTTAGAAAGTTTTTTTTTATTATTTAATTTACTCACTTTACCGATTTTGCTATATTTTTTATTCGAACATCATTTTAACTTCTCTGAAAACTTTCTAACAATAAAAAGTACCCATTTTTTATAGAATTACAAAAATCTTGAAAGTTAGATCCCTAAATAAATGATATTTTATTTAAAACCAAATTATAGTCTGTAGAGTTAGCTCTTTGAGACAAAAACATTTTTAGCTATTTTTATTTCATCACACATAATTATTTTATTTTTTACGTATACCCCGTTCTATATTTTACTATATACTCATGCGTTATTAATACCTTTTACAAGAAAAGAAAAAAACACATTTTATATATTGTTTATGTAGTAAATAAATAATGAAAATTTTGCAGCTACGCCATTGGTCCGAGCAGATTCATGGCATACGTTATCAATGCCTCCTTCAAGGTCGCCCGTAGTTGTGCCTATGACGAGGTCATATCATTACGACTAGAAGGTCAAGGTCAGACGTTCCCAAGGTCAAAGAGTTTGAGTTTGAGTGAAGCGCTATAATATTGTATGCTTGGACCAACGGCTGATAGTTTTGGTTTAAATCTTTGAGCGCTAAAATGTACTGACAGTAATAATATATTAATGGTTTGACAGTAATTAATAGGGCAATCTGGAAACTCTTTTCTGTGGTGGCTTTGAAATATTTTTTTTATTGCAGTAATAAAACTAGCTGTCAAATCATTCAAATTAATTCAGCTACAGTTTAGCAGCTAAGTTGGGCTTGAAAATAGAAAAAAAATAGAAGCATGTTTTTATTTTATACTCCTGACAAAATAACACTGGTTTTCAAAAATATATTTAGTCTCATATAATAATGTGTACTATTATTAATAATCATTAATGTGTAGGTTCCTAACCGCACTAACCCCGGACGTTCTCAGATTGACCACAATTAATACTTCAGGTACATTTATAACAAAAAATGTTTAAAAAAATGATAACAGTTTTCAAAATTTTTATTTTAGTTGGAGGATGCTTTCTTATTATTTAAATGCTGTTTGGCTAGTTTTTTTGGATATTTGGCGTAAAGTGTGACCACTGTAGAAATATTTCGAGTAGTCGATAAAAATTATTTGTACCAGTATTTTTTGAGTGATGCATGATAAAAACGAGATATAGAAAGCATTCTTCTTGGTACTTCACTATTTTTTGTATATCTTTTATCTAAGTACTGTTTATGTAGGTAGTTTATATATAGTACATTTTTATTTATTTATTTTGGTTTGACTATTTATATATTTTTTTTAGTAAAAGCGTTATTATAACATTTTTATTCTATTTTCCGTGCGATTAGGATTAGTTCTCGTTATGAAAAATCACGAGTAGGTAAAATTCGACAATATTTTGACGTTTTGAACCTCAGAAAATATTCACACATTTCTTAGTTTAACACATACACCCACCGCATGTACATAATCATTATTTTTATTTCTTTTTATTTTCAAATTCAGTCCTGATGGTAGCTGTATTAATGAGGTTTCGATCGCGCAGTCAATTATATCACAAGCTTTGCCTGCCTTATCGCCTCGTTTAAACTTATCGTTCAGCCCAAAAACATGTGATAGAACAAGACTAGTCGATTCACAAAGCTACCCACACAACTTAGAAATGAACAAAATGGAAGACAATCAAGCTACGCCAGGAAACACCGCCCAAACAGAATCGAATCAAGAGACTGAGCTACAAACACCGAAACCCGAACCTAAAGCTGATGGCAATAAAGTTCAAACTGTTGTAACACCAAGCAAGTGGCCTTTGAAACCCGGAGTTTTAGTGCATGTGAACTCAAACCATACTCTAAGTCCCAAAAATCAAGCAAGATTACAAGCAGCAACAGCGGCTGAAGAATCTAATTTGGGACTTCTAGAAAGAAATAAAAGTGAAGATAAGTCACCGCCGAAGGTTGAATACTCAAAGAAAAGTGGAAAACCAAGACAAAATGTTGTGACGGGCATTTTCAAAAATTTCCGCCGAAAGAGCGAAGATTCGGACGACGATAGTGGAAAATATAAGAAAATTAATAAAAGTAACAAGAGGGCAATGTCACTAGTGAATATGAATAAACCGGGTTATGTTGTGCAAAAGAATCGACTCAGATCTTTGTTTCAAAGCGAAAAACCTAACATTATTGTGACTGAAGGAGGTAGTTGTTATTTTTAACATAATTCATTATTTTAAATAGATAATGAGTGTGACAATATTTCAAATAATTTCTTATTTGTAGTTTATGACTGATATTCTCGTCCTTATATTTCTTGGGAGAATTAATCTTTTACATAAGCCTATTACGTTATGTTTTGTCTGCATTATTGAATCACACATTATCACCAAACACTACACTAATATCACAGCATTCCAAATATTCTCCATTTTAGTAATTAACTTTGCTTTTAACATTACATTGCTTAGCATGAGTTTTTACGACGACTGTAGAGCCATAATAATTATTTAAAAAAAACACAAGTTTAAACTATTTTGGTGTCTCCTCCTTTAAATGTTATTTTAATTGAGTTAATTTTTAAAATCATAATATATAAAGAGAGCTCAACAAAATAGTCAGTAACAATTTTAATTTAAGAACCACGCTTTTGCTTCACTAGAACGTTTTATGCTTTTACGCCTATAGCACGATTTTGTTTTGCAATGTTTTTCAATGTGAGCATGTTTTTAGTTGTGTCGTTCAAAAGACCTGATAGGATTGTCACAACTAGTGCCAAAGTTAAGCCCTTTACTGATGAAGAACCGAGAAATACCAGAAAACGAAAGAAACCAGGTGACAGTAAGTAGAGCATGCTTTTTTTCGCTTGTTTGATGTCTGTCTGTCATTTTTTTCTTTGTACCACATAAGATAATAAAAGCCAGTAAACTTTAGCAAGTAGAATAAAGGAGTAAAACTTAGTAACATATTCTAATTCTATAAAAATGTAAAAATGAATTGATAATTAAGCAATAACTTCAACTGCCCATTTTAACATTACAAAAACCAACTTCGTGAACATGTTTCACGATCTAGTGTCACGAAACCCATACATATATTCTGCTTCAATAGTTCTCATTATGTTCTTATTTCTACAGGCCCACCTTCGAATGGCGTAGATAATGCAGCAAACGGCAACCTTGGAGCGGACAACCCGGGTCTCTACGAGAACCTGCCGTTCCATGGACTACAACAACCCCCCAATAAGGTATGTTTGGTGATCATTTTGAAAATGATATTGTAGTATGACAAGAATCTAGTTTGGCCTTTCAGTAATGCTAATACAACAATTCTAACAAAGATGTTTGGACAACACAGAAAGAGCTAACAAAGCTTGTGTTGATATTAAAATAATACATTTTTTTTTAATATAGTAGAGACGATAGTTCAACAACTCAAAAAAAAACCGGCCTAGTGCGAGTCGGACTGGCACACGAAGGGTTCCGTACCACAAGGCATAAAACGCCGAAAAAACGTTTCTTTTATATACTCCTTTAAATTTTAACTTTATTTTCTTTTTGTTATTTGTTGTTATAGCGGTAACATAAATACATAATCTGTAAAAATTTCAACTGTCTAGCTATCACGGTTCATGGGACAGACTTAGTAATAGGATCCCGTTTTTACCCTTTGGGTACGGAACCCTAAAAACCACAGACGAGAAGTTGATTTGACTTTCTTACTTTTATAGTTTTATACATGTCCATCCGTATAAAGTAGAGTAAAATATTACCGAAAGACTATTGTGTATTACCCCATATAATAAAACTACCAAAACTTACAAATTAACTTTTATGTTATGCTATTGTTTTGCTTAAATTATAATTTGCATTTTTGTTTTTGTTTCATGTTTTATTAATTTGCATGTAAAGCCTGTCCAAGCTATACAACCTAGGGTTATTGAAACCAACCCTAAAATGTCGAAAGGAATCGCAGCGTTACAGAAACAACTGACTACTAACCCATCGTTTACACCAAGACTCGTTTGCCCACCATTCGTTCAAAATGCTATAGGATATCCCATGGCTTCAAACTCGCAGTACTCCTATGGAATACCAGTACTATCTCCGATACAACAAATGTATCCATTACATCAAACGGTTTTACTAAACCCATACTTACCACAAATGCAAACCACATTTTTAAAACAATTCCCGACGATTGATGAAGAAATCCCTGAAGGGGATAAAAGAAAATTTTCCTCACTAAACACGAGGGTGCATAGAAAACCACCGCAGTTCCAATCAATGAGAATAGTAAGGAAACGCAATATTGAAAGATTTTATCCTAACACGGAATACGGAGAGAATTTCAACGAAATCAATAATAATAAGAATGAGAATCCTACACCAGTTACTGAAGATACAATATATGTGAACTGTCCATCTTTACTCAGAGTCAAATCTAATATCAGTGGAGTAGAACAATTTGAAAACCTAACAGATTCTATTCAAGTGTGTGATGAGACTGATCTAAATAAATCTACTACTTCTTTAAATAGACCTGTACCAGCCCCTCGGACTAAAATATCACCGTTCGTTTCACCTTCTAAAAGTGATCACGTTTACGTCAATCTCTCCATGCCTTTGATTAATACAAAATTTTCCAAATCCATTGATACTATTGATGCCCCAGTACGGCCAACAAAATCCGCTGAAGATATATCCAAAACAAAATTTGAAATTTTTAAGACTGAGGAACAAGATGACAGTAACGAAGAAAAGGAGACTGAAGAAACCAAAGCTGATCTCTCTAAACCAAATATCATAGGTACAACTCCTAAAAGGAATCTATCTGTAATTTTACCATCTACTTCACTAGTTAAGTCAGTCGTGAAGCAATTGAACGATGAAGGAATAAACAAGGTTGGGTTGCCAAAGAAGCAAGTGATTCCACCTAACAAAACGTTACAAATACCAAAACTGACGGAGAAACCGGTACCAAAACGCTCAGTAGTTAAACGTAGTCACTCAGTACAAAGTAGTATCACAGTGGATAGTGATAACGGTCAGGTATAACGCTTATTATCTTTCATTTTCTGTTTTATGTTCCTTCTGGCTAACGTGTGTGATCTAATCACTAACAAACTAATTTCCTTTTCAGAATACTAACATACTCCAACAACAATACATGCAAAAACGTAATCACTTCACAAACTTAAGCAACAAAGGGAAGAACAAGAAAAATTTTCAAATACCACTACAAAAACATCATAGCTTTTGTTATTTCCAACCCATAAGAGTCGATAAAAGAATCCCTGTTGATCAGGAGAGGTCGTACAACAACACAATAGGACCACTCATTTACCAGCCTTCAGAAGCACAGTACTACACAAAAACATTAAACAGGACGAGAGAAAAGAACAGTCAAAAACTAAACCGCTTGAAAAAATCTGAAAGCTTAAGAGAAAAACTATCATGTGTAGGAGTTTATGACAATTATCAAAAACCTGACTATCCAGAGCCTGAATATAATGAATCAGAAAGAAAATCATACTTGCAATTGCTAAAAGGCAACTACATATCAAATTCAACAAAAAACTTAGGACCCGAAAATTTCACATCGAACTATTCGGGTCCGAAAGACGATAAGCCTAGACAAAAAAAGTTAGTGTACGCTGATTTAGCATTAGGAAACCATAATATGAAGTTTAAAAACACTGTCAATTCTAATAGACATTTGTATGATACGTATACAGTAGGTTCAGATAGTGCTAACAAAGATACTAACTCTAGTTATAATAAGAATATGTCTAGTACTACTCAGAGAAAAAGTGGTCACACGCAACCTAGAAGTGACTATGCTACTCTGAAATTCAATGAGATCGATGTCTGAGAGGTGAGTTTCATCTAAATCTTATAATAATGATAAGTTTTAAGGCTGATTCTGAAGCTTCTATTTTAAAACCTAATTCTAGCTTTTATGAATTAGAATGAACCGATAATGTTTTCAGTTCAGTTCATTGAGCTAGAATTTAAATTCAGATTCTGCCTTCAAACTGAGCAATAGTTTCTTTTTATAGCTGTCCGAATTCGGAGGTGTCATCTCTTTTCACTCTATAAAAACATCCAATTACTATGAAATAGATTCTAAGACAAAGCTTTACAGCAAAAAACTTTAATTTAATTTTTTTACCAGTCAATATTTTATGAAATTATTGTTTATTAATCATAAAACAAATATTTTGATGGTAATATGTGCCTAAGTGGAATTCTATCTACTTTCACAGCATGATTTTTCCGACGCACCATTTAAAAAGCCTGATAATAAATTGCCTATTGAAGTACCTATTTAAAATAAAATAGAATACTCATACATTTACATAATTATTCATTGGCTATATTAAAAATGCAGTTATAATATTAAAATGCTTTCTAATTTAAACCGACTGCAGAAATTGACTACAACATAATTAATTCCAGCCTCATTTTAGCATTGAAGCTACTTGGTTTTTAACGACTTTTGATATTATAAAAATATGGTCACAGTATAGTATCCATGGGTGCAGTTCAAATGCTGACCATAATCAAAGCGATATCTTTTCGATAACTTTTTGAGCGATAACTTTTTTAAATTCAATTATCTAATTCCCATGTAAATGTATGAGATCCCAATGAGCATGTATTCGCAATGTTGTGACGTTTTTATATTTTCTTCTAGGAACGCTTTACCAAGAGTGACACGTACATTTTTTAAAGATAAGGTAATCTTTTTTTCAAAATTCATTCCGGATTCATTTCGCTTTTTTAGTTCATCGCTTTCTAATATTCGCATTAAAAAAATATTTTTACTTAAATTTACTCATTGTTGGTAATTTCAAGTTTATAAACTAATGGCAACTAAAATTAAAATAATACTGGGCTTTTTATTTAATCACTCATAAAACGAAATATTAAAGCAATCTGAAAAAAGATCGTAGCTTTGCACTTAACACATATTACCATTGTATTTTATGTATGTTTTTCTATATATGTTTACTCATTAAAAAAAAAAAGAAAAATCTGCACTCTTAAAAATGTTATTTTTTTTCTCAGCCGTTCAGACCCGAAGACCAATTCATTTATGCAGATGCTGACCTCAAAGACTATGGGCCTATTAATTACAAAGCAGCATCGATCTACGCTCAAATGAAAAAAGTGAAAGAACAACAAAAATTACAGGAAATATACGATAAAGAAGACATGCTGTGATTACGATTTGGTTGTCAAAGAAATAAAATTATACCAAATTTTTTTTTTTTTTGTTATTGTTGTGACGAGGTATTGCGCGTTTTCAGTGGATTAATGATGTAACTAGTTTTAAATGGTTGGAAATAATGTTAAAAATACTCGAATTGCCAAAAAAAGTACTTATATATTTTGTGCTTAAAATAAAACCAGTTGACATTTTACATCCTTATTTCACATAATTATTTGTTTATTATGCAACGAATCTTATCGCATTTTTATCGTTTTCGTATAAGGTAATTTAAATTGTTGACTTGTCATTAATTAAATGTATTTTTTTCCTGTCACTTACTATGTTTAAAAATCCCATTTTATACTTCTTTATTTCTTCGTGTTTTGTACATCTTTGCACAACCAAGTGATCAATGTTGAAAATAGTAAAAAAATATAATGAATAAAAACTTCTGCTGGAGATATCCTGTATTTGTACATTTTAGAAAGTTGTCGTAAAAATTGTAAATAAAAATAGATTTCTTATATAAATGTAACTACCGAAAGATCTAGTTGTCAGTTTAGTATGAATTTTGTGCTAAATAAACTTTGTTTTAAGCGGAATATTTTAGTAAATAAACTAGTTATTTTTCAAATATTTTTGGACAGTTCTCTTAATAAATTAACCCGCAATATACTAATTTAAAAGATAAATAATTAATTAAACGTGCTTAAAAACAGTTTCAGATAAAAATATATTCTTAAAAGTCCAAGTCATAGGCAATGTTACCTGCATACCTACTTTTTAATATTATGCGTTTTATTTCAAAACTTACCGAATTTCACGTTCGCCAACTATGATGTACCTATCTGTAATGGTCAAAATCACATGAAATTAACCGTTAACAAGCTAACTTGAATTAGTTTTATCAAAGTAATTCAGTGGTCGTAATTATTTTCAAATTGTGTCGCATAAAAATGCAAGCACTTTTATCGAACCATGCGTGAAAAGTATATAATATACATCATTCATTTACATCCGCTTTTATCGTAATCGATGCTCATCTGTTTATTACATAATAAATATGATCGTGGTTATTACTGTGCATTTTTTACTCATTTACCAATGAAAATCGACATATTAGAAAAACATTTTTGATATTTATAACTTTGCCTGTCACTTGGACAGTGTTTGTTAAAATTCAGTTGAATGAAAACTAGCTCTTATTTTAAACAGGGTATTCAGTTGAATCATGAATGTAATCATAATGTCAAATATTTTTAATTAAGAAGTTTACTTATTCCAGCTAATCTACCCAATTAAGTATCATTTCTAATTAAATTATATTTATCAGAGAAAGCAGTAATGAAAATAGCCAATAACTAGTCTAATCTTTTTTGTGGCTCAAATATCCATGATTGTAAGCTTGAAGGTCACTTTTTACTATATTTTATTTTAAGCTACAAAATGGATTCTCAAAACAGCACAGCAAAGCTTCAAGTAGGTTGACAACACATAGAGATTTTAATATCCGTCCAAGCGGGAATGTCTACAAAGATTAGTTGATTTTTAGCTAAAAACCGTATCTTTGTAAATTTTAGTGTAAATTACATTTATCGTGTAAAATATTAGTCGAAAGACCTAAGACTATCCAAAGATAGATGAATTAGGGAGTGTTATTTTCACGAAAATTGTGCAATCGTGCAAAATTGCATGATCGAGTAGATGTGTTCACAAAATAATGTTAAACAATGGCCCGTAGCGCAATCGGCATTTATATTCTTTACTTTTATTTTATTTCTCACCGATTTTTGTACGATTTATTACAACGAATTACATTTTTTTATCTTAAGTTACAATTTAGTGACATTTTGTATTTTTAAACTTATCTTTAACATCGCTTTTTATGAATAACATTGTTGATGTAAATTGTGATAATAGTCTGAAATGTTAAACCTTTATTGGTTCTGATAAAACAAAGGTTTTTCCTTTTTTTAAAGGCGCCTAAGTTTTTAACTACTTTACAATCGTGATTTAAAAAAACTTTGTGAGACTAAAACAATTTGTCGTACTTAAATAAGTTTAACTGTCATACTAATGTAAATAAACAGGGAGAAAAAATTACAAAATATCGGCGGAATAATTTTCCAATAATCGAAAAAAAAATCAATATTTTTCCCTTTTACTTTTTGTAAGATTATTTTTTTTTATTCGGAAAATAATACTTAATTTGTATTTTTAGCCGATATTTTTCTATTTTTTCTAAATAAATAAAGCACTAGAAATGCGCTCTATGTGAGTGCTGTGACAAGAGCGGAATTTATTTCACTATTTTAACAACATTTAAGTAATATAAGTGGTTTTAAGTTATATTATTGCTGTATAGTTTTTCGATGAGCAATAGACTTATTAACATGTTGTGCAAACGTAGGTACTAAATATTTTGCTAACTAAGGGTTGATTTTTCCATCGCCAGATAACTTTTATTCGAGGAATAAAATTGACGTTTGACAGTTTTTGTAGAAAACAAATATCAAACTTTCAAAATTATTCCTCGAATAAAGTTATCAGATGATTGAAAAATCAGCCCTTCACCTAATTAAACACCAGAGTTCTTATGAATCAACTTAATTAGTGAAACCGAGGGCGGTAAACAAATTAATGATTTTAAATACTTAGGTATATTATCTGGTCTATTTTTCACTCATTAAATTAATTAATAGTAATATTAAAACCTTCCACACTTTTTACACCGTAAACTAGTTTTGGTATATTACATATTTGTCAAGAAATTGTTTTAATTAAAAAAAATATTGTTTTGGTCAAAGTCAAAAATATTTTAATGAATTAAAATTCCAAATAATAGTGAAATTATTCCGCCATGTCGCCACAACGTATAGAAACAAAATATTAATAAAGGTATTAGATGAGGTTTTGTACATACAAACTTGTTATAATATTTCGAAATAGTGTTATTAAATTAATTTATGGATTTTTAATCGTCGTTTTATTTGGTTGCGTAACTTTATCTATGACTCCGCCTTGAGCACAGTGCCTACTTACAATGCTACAAGATTGTTTTGGATGTACCGAAAGCCGTAACTAACGCCGTGAGAGCCGTTCCACACGGGCAGTGCGGTGTCGCAACTTAGGGCAGCGTCGCGGGGCGGCGCCGCAGCGATGACGAAGGCTTGCCCATCTCTACGACAGTCTGTACAAAATTCCCTTCCCTCTGCCGCACAAACAACTGAGCCGTACCGCCCCGGCGGCGCCGCACTGTATACACCCGTCCCCGCATCGTCTCAAATCCGATGTGCGTGCGGTGCGGAGCCGGAGCGCACCGGAGCGCGCCGTGTGGCATACCATACATTTTTTATTTAAATGTAGGAAACCGCAGCGGCACCGCCCAGGCGCCGCGTCGCAGCCGCACCGCATCGTGTGCAACGGCTCTCGTCTTGTTTGTCAACTGTGACATTTTCACAAATGTTTACCATCAACGCCCCCCTGTCTATGTCATTAGACATTAAAATGCCCTTGTGTGCTACAAGGGCATTTTAGTGTCTAGGTGTAAACTCCTACGGTGAAAAACTCACACTAGTGCGAATTTCCGTCTTTTGCAAATCGCCTCAATTGTGCGACTTTACGCTCGCAGAATAGGTAGGTAGTAGTAAACTGTTAAATTGGAACGGACAACTATAAGATGAGAATCATGAGCGCTAAAGTCTCACAAACTATAAGGTAGCCCAGAGTCATGAAGAAGTATTTATCTTCTTTGAATGCTGTATATTATAATGTTATACATACTGTAGGAAAAGACATGCTGCGCTGACCACAAATAAATTGGGATAAGGGCAGGAGAATGAGGAAGTAAATTTTGAGATTCGTAAATTCTTACCTCGTATCATACTTTCGTTAGCGTGACGATGATGCGGATGGCAAAGTATTCTGATTCACTTTTGTCGGCACTCCCGGAATACCACTGTTTTTTTTTAAGTATGGTGGATTCCTTGCTACCGCCATATGATAGACATTTATGTCTGCGGGCTGATAAATGTCATTACGTGATTTTGTGTTGTCCTAATCAAACGCAAAATTTTCAAAAATACATTATATTATATTTCAGTACAATTTAACCTTTGACCTTGTGATAGGCCGCAGGAATTCGCTGGATGCGAGAAGCACAGAACCGGTCGAAGCAGTACTTCGACCGGTTCTTGAGAGAGGCCTATGTCCAGCAGTGGTCGCCTTTCGGCTGAAATGATGTTAATTTAATCCCATAATAGGCAAATGGAAGCGATCAGCCATAGCATATATATATTTTATAGAATGTTATAACACCATAAGTCAATGCCAGTGAACCAGAAGTTCGTCGGACACTCGTCGTATAGACATCAAATTTCACCCAGGTAGGCAGGTAAGTTCGTTTGATTCTCAATCATAGTGGTAAGGTGGCATGAACTACACGATGGTGTGATATGAATCATGAAGGAGGTATTAGGGTGGTAAATCGATCAAATTATAAATAGAAACAAAGACATTAACTTTATTTTGAAGAGAAAAACATAGCATATTATGGTGATGTTCACGAATACTTTTAGTAAAGTCGGTCAGTGGGTTGGTCGTCTTAAGGGCGGATGAAAAATTTGTCCAGGAAAGATTTTCATCCGACCCAACATTTTGGAAATATAAGTTTTATATAAAAACGTTTTATATTTTCGCGTATGCTCTCCATCAACTTTCTAAAAAAGTCAACCGTCAGGCTCTTTTATCGGCATACCATGGACTGGTTGCTTCGGTTTTGCGGTACGGCATTATTTTCTGGGGGCGGTCTGCCGACAGGGAACTGGTATTTAGGGTGCAGAAGCGATGTATCAATGTGCGGTCTTAAAACAACAGATAGCTGTTTACCGTATTTTAAATCTTTAAAAATTTTGACTTTTCCTTGTTTATATAAATTCTGGAAATAGCTCTATTTGTAAAAAACAATCCACAGTTGTTTGAAAAATTGTCAGCAGTGCAGAAAAATCCAATACGGACTCAATATGTACATAAACTATGCCAAGTGAAATGTAAAACTGCACTTATGCAGAAAAGTTTTTTGGTATTGCCCCACGCATTTAAAATAAAGTACCTGATGTAATAAAAAATATGACTGTATTCAAATTTAAAAGGGCACTAAACCAAATATTAATTGAAAAAAGTTATTACAAAATTGACGAATTCCTTAATGATAAATCTATGCACTGATTGACAAACAGGTTCCTATTCTGACATTTTTTATTCTAATTGACATTTTGACATATATTATTTTTAACATTTTTTGTAATTCAATTCTGTAATTTTATAATTATATTATAATTATAATTCTAATGATCTAACATTTATAATTAATTAGGTATTTATTCGTTATCAATAGAATTTCTGTCTAATTTTAGAACCTAATATTATTTGCATGCCCATGAGATGGTAGAATATGGAGGACTATATTATCTTAAGAGAACATTGTATGTACCAATTACCCATGTTTGCAAAAATAAATGATTTGATTTGATTTGATAAAGTAAAATAACATTCGGAGGCCCATAATTCGGAAATAGTGCGTCGTAGGGCCATGTTTCTCAGAATGTAAATAGTTTCTATGGTCAAGGTTAACCCGACACTGCAATAAAATTGTGAAATTTCCGAAAACAAAACGAAAATGTTGAAAAATTTCTAGTTCTTGCGCCATATTACCCCAAAAAGTATCACAGGCACACATATCAAACCGAAAAGGGATCGGCACCGTATCAACTCGAGCCGTTCAGTATTCTTTGTATGAAACTCCCTACTGCAACGCACACTAATCGGAATCGTAAGTAACGTAATCGCCTCGCCTCAGGACAAGCTCACGAACCGCGGTGCGGTGCGTTACGGCTCTTCGTCCCCGCGCTTACGGCTCGTCGTCCCCGCGCTTACGTCTCTCCCACTCCGTACCCGCGTTTATGTCTCTTCGTCCACCCTTGCCCCTCTCACCCCTCCGGCCTGCCTGCTGCACCATCAACCAGCGGCCGTCAGCGCGGCGTCGCCTAGCCGTAGCCGAGTCGTCGTATCGGAGCTTCTGACCCGCTTTGGTTACGTGCTTACATTAGGTTGACGCCTGTTTGACGGCGATGCGAAAGGCGATACGGTGACGATCCCTTTCCGATTTGATACGTGTGCTATGAGCTTAAGGCTACACTCCAATCTTAAAGTACGAAGACCTCCGCCGAATGGGAACGAAAAAAAAAGGGATAGCAATTTTTTGTTTTTTCACACTTTTTTTTCTTTTTGTTCGGCTCCTAAGGGTCGTGTGATGTTAAATACCTTTCTCTAGAATTAGGCTATCAAATGTAAAAAAAATCTTCAAAACCGAATGGCAGTTCCGGAGATTAGCGCTTTCAAATCGAGTAGATAGGTATTGAAGTTATGTATGAGGCAGTTGATATTTTTAACCGACTTCAAAAAAGTAGTAGTTTTTTCATGTATATTCCCCGTTTACTCGAAGACGGCTAGACCGATTTAAATTTATTTCTTTTTGTTTCAAAGGATTTTCTTTCCAGATAGTCCCCCTTATGATCAGGTCAGGATTTGATGATAGAATCCTGGAGAAATCGAAGGAACTCTTCAAATATTATAGGCACACCTATAGCAATTTGGGTATTTTTTTTATAGTAACTCGTGCATTTGCTCTTGGAAAGCACCATTTGGTGAAGTGGAACTGATGATGAAGATCACTAGTGTTGCCCAAAATCGGTCTTGGTCTTGCAGTCTTGGTCTTGTTCTTGCATTTTTGCAAGACCAAGACCAAGACCAAGACCGACTTATTTTAGCAAGACCAAGACCAAGACTGAACCCTGCAAGACTTGAGCAAGAACAAGACTAAGCCTGCAAGACTCTTGCGTCTCGCAGTTAAGTCAAACTGAGATTTGGGCGTTATAGTAGGTATTTGGTTTCAATCCCGATTATGCGAAAATGGATGTATTTTTTTTATGAAACAGTAAATTACATTGTTGAATTGCATTGAAAACTAAAATTATTGTTGATAATAAAAAAAATATCGAAAAATTACGTGACTATCAATACACTTCTGCACGTTTTTTTTAATCTTCTTTACTTAAGGCGAAAGCGGTATTAGGTAGCCCGTGAAATTCACTGACCAGCAAATTGCAAAAAACGTAAGAAAATTTTAATTTCGCGGGCTACCTTAGCGCTTCCCCCTTAAATCGATGAAGCTTTAGAAAAATAATTATCCCCTCATAACGAATCTAAAATAAAAGTAGTAAATGGGTCATTCAATTATGTAGATGATTAAAATGCCTCATGTGACGCGTCTGTTAGATTCATTGGGATTCATGGCCGACTCGACGCCGCGCGGGGATTCCCGCAATCTTCCGCATTTTTTGTCAGGTTCAAGCATTTATGCACTTTATTGTAATAATTTTAAAGTTTATTTTCAAGTGCGTTAATAATACGAGGAGACCGCTTGGCGCTGCGGTCCCTTTGTCATAGTATAAAGAGGCGAAGTAGGCTATCTCCGGCCCGATCCGCGATATAATTGCCTACTGTCTCAGGGTTGTTACTTTTAGCTAAATGTTAATTCAGTGCCTATAAATTGGCAAGGGTCGGGAAGTTGTATTTTTTACTTGTATTGTCTGAGTACAGGGTTTGTGAGGTCAGTTTTACCTAAACGATGATGAAACCTTTCACGATAAAAGTAAGAGTGACGGGCCAGCAAACGGGCGGCGCGGGGCGGTGATGAGCACGAGAAAACAACGATCAATGGCAAATCAATTGACAGATCAAAAGTACCTAATGCATTCTAGTGGGAAAGTAGGTCTACCTACTTCCTCTGTCTGATATAAAATAATACTTACAACAAATACTAAATAAGTAGGTATGAGTCATCAAGTAAAAATTATATGCTAGAACTTGCAAGCTGCAACTTGCTTACCTTTCCAGTTCAATAGATAATCAGAAAAGAGACAATTCTGGAATTACTTATTAAGACACTCAAAAACACAAATCAATACGTTCTGCGATTATCACACATTTTTCATTCATTTAGCGGTGCCGAAAGCCGTGACGCGCGAAGCTCATGCGGTGTTAGCCCCGACTGGCGCACTGAGAAACGGGTCGAGATTTTGTTAAGTGTGCGTGCAGCGACGCATAGATACTATGACGCACACATACAAGCCGCGCGCGGTGCGTTTGTATGAAGACAACGTACTTCCCCTCTTTATACTATGCCTTTGTGGCGGCATTTGAAAGCGAATAGCGTAGGTACGAAGACAGTGTTGACCTCGCAAATGAACTTTAGCGATACAGCTGATCAGGTAGCCCTTTCGAGTTTTATTTACATTGCTGTTTTAAGTGAAACAAGTGAATTTACTATTTTTAATTAAAAATCTCATTGGGTCAGATAGAAATAATGATTGTATACAGTTCACAGTAAAAAAAATTGCAGAAAAAAACGTAAAAATTAAGAAAAAGCCGACGAAAATTTTCAACGCAGGGGGTCCAGAATCATGTACAGACGCCAGCACATCAAGCTACCCGAAACTGTCAAATTTTCCCCAATCAATTTTGAACCTTATGCTTTAGCGATAAAGTTGAAAATCTATTAAAGAAATTTGACAGACTGTAGTAGGTTGATGTGCTGGCGTCTGTACCTACTGAATCCATGGTAAGCGGTTGCGCGTCGATGTCCCTGCCACCCTGAGCAATAGGCTAATAGGTATTCGAATGTAGTCTAGTCTAAGTAGTAGAGTCTCGCAAGACTTGCGAGACTCTTGCTGCAAGACCAAGACCAAGACCAAGACTGAGAGCGCAATACCAAGACCAAGACCAAGACCAGGTGTATTGACGCAAGACCAAGACCAAGACTGGCTAAGGTCTTGTCTTGGTCTTGCATTTGGGCAACACTAAAGATCACAGATGGCCACTAGAACTACTCAATTATAAGTATTTCACGGGTTGCGATTATATTACTTTAATATGGTTGCTAAGCAATTTATGCTCGTCACAATGCTAACGGTGAAATGGAGCTGATGGTGAAATACCAGGAGAACTCCTCAACAATTTACGTCCCTGCATTGGGAAAAAATATTTTGTAAAAGGCGATGAGCAAGTTGACATTAGGCTATTGTATATTAGATAAGTTATAAACAGACCCAGTAAAAAGCGAAAAATAAAAACTTTTTAACAAGAAAAGCGACTTCCAAAAAAAGCACTACAAAGTGAAAAATAACTTTAATTTCGGACGTTGGTGGCAAAAAACCTAAAATATATATCCAAAGACACGGACTTCCGAAATTAAAGTTATTTTTCACTTTGTAGTGTTTTTTTTTGGAAGTCGGTTTTTTTTTGTTATAAAGTTTTTTTACGATGTTGGTCCCATGGAGAAAGTTATTCATTTGATGTTCCGTATCTCACCCTTCAATTTGATCACACCTTTCTGGTACTTAAGGCTACACATCAAGCTAACCAGTAAACGCTGACTTCTGAAGGCCAATTCTCGTAATTTAAAAACGTTCAAAATCTAGTCGCAGTCTCATCTCGGCGACAAACAAATGTCAAAAACTTGTCAAAATGTAGGGAAATTAGAAGTATTTTTTGACAGATTGAGACTGAGATCAGACTGTGAACGTTGTTAAAATTAGTAGAATTGCCCCTCTGATTGTACGAAAAACCTATACCAATGCGAGTTCAGCTCAAAATGGAAATGTATATAGCTTGATGTGTCACCGTGTAAGCACCTTTTTTTTGGGTATGAAATTATCAAATATCTTCGCTCTTGGGTGGAGCGGACGTGGGAGCGTGTTGTATTAATTATAAATAGATTAAGTCGTCACTTTCTTAGGTACCTATGTTAACATCTGAAGATTCAAATGCTAAATTAAATGAAACAACAAGTTTTATATCTCTCATTTTCATATTTTACTTTATTCTTCTTCATCTTCTTATAAAATCATTAATTTCGTACTCTTAATTATATTGTATACTTACATTAATAGTATTTACATTTTTCTTCTTTAACATTAAAATATTTACAAATTTTTATTATCACAGCTTATTTTTGAAACAAACGTTTCCATTTTTCAGTATTTAGTTTTTAATCGAGTGTGAATCATTCCTGTATACTAAATGTACATACAATTAAAAAGACAAATTCAAATATGTGCTAAATTGATTTTACAAAAATAACTTTGCATCTTTTATCTAAATTGCTAAAAACATTGTTTATTTTGCTAAAAATAGTTCGTTTATGGCTTTAAATGTTTCACCACTCTCACGGCTGGGCAAAGGTTGCTAATTAAATCAATCTAATAAATAATAATTAGTGTTTTGTGCAGTGACCACACGGATATGATACTAAACAACATAATAATTAGCATTTCTAGACTTATTTACTAAATAAAATAGCTCATGCTTCAACTATGTTAAGTAATATTATGTAATCTGGTCAAGACAATACTTTGAAGAAATTTATTTAAATAAACATTGTACATTGTACGGTTGCCGTTATAACTAGGTACAAATATTTTGTTCTTAAAGTTTTCTAAAATGTATTTTTTAAATTAAAGTTGCTGATTAAAAAAAAAATATTAAATGGTTTTTGTTAAAATTTAAAATATTATTTATCTCATCCCATCGCCCATCGTGTTTTCTAAAATTATTTTCATTGGAAAGTTATTGTTGCTGATTTTTCGTACTGTTACTAAATTATAATTTTTATTTTTTGCAAATGTATATTGAGACATTCTATACTCATAGGTATCAGATGCTTTAGTAAGGGCTTATCATATAAAAACTTTGACAAGAATACAAGATAGCGTAGACTCATAGTCCTTAATGTGTAGCAAATATTGTACAAAAGTATATAACTTTGTATTTTAAAGGTATTTTCTATCAGCGGTTTCGCGTTTTAAATGCTTACTGTAAAATATACCTAACTTATATACTATAATTATGTACAACTTTTGTTATTAAAAAATAACTACTTTTTAATGTATATTTAAAATACATACTTACCGTTTTATCTAAAAACATTAGGTAAGACTGACACAGTTTTTTAGGAAAACAGGACATTTTAAGATTTTTTGAGACCAGCTATGAAACATTATACCTAAGGTCATAATTGTTATCTTGTATTAGTTATCTTTTACAAAAACGCAAATAAAACTTTGCCATTGGAACTAACAATAAGTGCAAAAAACTTTTTTAGTTGTTTACCTAGAAACAAATTTTTAACAAAATTTTAATCCATTTTTTTACCAAATAGTGTAGCTAATTATCATTTTTTACCAAAACAAAATAAAACAAATATATATATTTTCCTTATAAACTGTCATAGACGATCCCATTATTAGCCTGTCCTTTAAAAATATTTCTTGAGACTGTTATAAAATTAAAAAGAAGTCATTAATTAGTAGTAGGGATCTTGCCCCTACTTTATTTAAATGCAAAATGGCTTCTTAATTCAATCAAAATTCAAAAGTCAGAGTCATTCCAACAATCATACATCCGAATTTTCAAACAACACTCAATTTAAGCACGTTCATTTAAGTGTTTCTGTCTGTCAAAGTAACAGTGCCAAGTTTTTCTGTCTGTCGAACTTACAATAACAAGTTTTTCTGTCTGTGAAAGTTACAGTGACAAGTTTTTCTGCCTATCAAAGTGATAGTGACATGTTTTTCTGATTATCAAAGTAAAAGGAAGAATTTGTGATTTAACAGTGCCTTATAACTGCCTTGTTTGACATTTCGGTAAATATTAACAAATTTAAAGCCTAATTAAAAATTACTTAAATCCTATTGGTAGATCAGTAAAAGTCATACTGTCCTCGGCCAAAGTACACATAATCTGAACACCATTTCCTAGCTTGGAGGTCTGTTGAGCAGCATGCTGGATAGGCGAGTTTTGATTTTGTTAGCTTGGCACATCTTTGGCAGAGGTCTAAAAGCTCATCCTGTAACATAAAAGAAAATTTGTTAGGTTGGTATTTATGTATGTTACTCTATTAAACATAAACGGCTGAACGGATTTGTATGATTTTTGGCGCCTATCTTGACAATTTTTTGGGTTAATACTCGAGACACTTTTATATGAGAAGAGGTTACGAATGAAACTGCGGGTTTCCACTAGTTGGCGATATTTCCATGATCAACGAAAAATTGGTGAAAATCGGTAAAAAAAGGGTAGATACCCAAAGAAATCTACAATTCATAGGTGCACATGGTCTGAGAAAATCGGATTATAGGTCTGAAATTGTCTACCCGCAATGAGCAAGAGTTTTAGTGACAATCAATGTTAGATTATAATTGAGCAAGTTGTGACTAATGTTACAGATGTCTTTGAAAATACATGTCTCTATCCTGTACTGCACAGCACCTACTTTTTACGATTTTATTAAAATATTCCATGAAGTATGAAGAAAAAACACAATCCAATGATTACTTTACTATTTTAGCACAACTTCAAGTTACTAATTAACCTAATTATTGAGCAAGCTCGTTTATTTTTTATCGCCCAAATTAATGAAATAAAATGTGTGCAAAATTGAGCAAAAAAGCGAATCATACGACTCAAGACCTCTGCCGTTTGACCCTAAGAAATGATAATTATGATTGGATTTAAAATTAGCACAGCAGTAGCATGTAGATTTCGGCTAAGTCTGTTATAAATGGTATTTATACTGAGATTTCAGAAATGTGAAAAAGAAAGAAAAATAATTATTATTCTGCACAATCAAAACGCACGTTACAATAAAAAGACATAAAATACACACAAACTAGCCAAAAACCTCGTACTCAACAATCACAAGCTTAAGGTTTGACAATATTGTCCATTGTTTTGATGTAAGGGCAGGTCACAATTTCTTGGTCGCACCAAGACCAAAGACAATAAACCTACCGTTTAACTCATGCCTGAAAAGAAGACTGAAAATCTTCTTAAGTACTTACATCTGTATGACATTCAGCAGATTCGGTAAAGACGCCACTGCCGGGCGCAAGCCATGGGGGTCGCGCGTTCGATTCCCGGACGAGTACCGCCAGGCACAGCACCAGTAGGACACAGGTTATCGAGTAGGTCTGTGGACAAAGAGAATCAGAATTAGACTACAAAATAAAGCTTTATTAATAATAATCATAATAATTTTATTATCAGACAACTAAGGTCCATATAAAATACACAAAATAATCTTACACAATAATAAACTAATACATATTAAAAACCTTAAAACTATGACTATACACGTAACGTTGTGGGCGTCGTGTTTCGCTGCGTGGTGTCGCATAACCGTCCTCGGAAACGTCGATATACGACACCTTTCGGCCAAAAGTCCTCTTTCAGACAGGTCTGTAGATGTCGTGTTGGAACTCGTATCACGAATGACTTAAAGTTGATGTTGTGGCGCGATTCCAGCCTTTCGACACTCAGAGTCCAGTTGGTCTTGACCTTCAAATACTGCACGACTTCCTCAGTTGTCGTGGAGTGATGCAGACGCGAAAGGTACAGCTGTGTCGTTGGCACAGCATGTTGGGTCCGCTCGGTGCGGTGCCACACAGCACAGGTTACGAAAACAAGGCTTCTTATTCTTCCTTTCTACTTTCGTGAAACCCTCCTCATCAACTTGGCTGGCTCTTGGCAAAGAGCAACGGACCGCAGTCAAGGCAGGTTGAGCACCCTTTACCAGTTTATTGGAGAATAGTCACTACTGTATTAGATACCTGTGTAGCGAACATGACCCTGCTTTACATTAAGATTGGTCCTTTACGTAGAGTATTTATTTTATTTTATTATTTTTGGGAAACTTACAGCTAATTTATACAGTGTTCTTAAATAATATGAAATAAAATGCCATTTACAAATATCCACTGGTAAACACTAAAATTAAAAACGAGAAAAAATGGTCGGTACAAAATACCTATAACATAAATTAGGAAATAAATAGTACTTAACAAACGAACTAACAAACAACAAAATACAAACTAAAGTATAGCTATCTTTTATTATTAGGTAAAGAAGAAAGAGCAGAAGATGAACAAGTCGAAAGAAGAATCGTTGGCATAACATCCACTAGATGTAAAACGAATAATAAAAAAGATAGAATTTCGTATCACACTTTCAAATACAATCCGAAAATAATTGAGGGAAATTCATTGATTCATAATTATGTTTGAAAAATTCGTCTGCACAAAAACACGTAAATAACGGAATTAAGGGGCTTACAGGACCTAAACGTAAAAAAATGTAGATAGCGTGTGTAGTTGTAAGTAGAATTTAAACCTTTGCGTCAATACAATGTTTTTCTCAAAATCTAATACAAAATCATGATAAATGAAAAGTTTTTTACCCGACTGCGCCAGAAGGAGAAAATTGAAAATGGAAATAAAAAAAAGAAATAAAAAAAAATAAAAAACCCGACTGCGGTAAAAAACTTAAGTTAAAAAAGACTGAAAAGCTAAAAGCAAGCCCATTTTAAATTAAATAAAAGTTGGAAGCAAGCGGGACCAATACCATTTTTACTATACATATTTTCAAATTCAAATGGTTCCGGCCTGCTTCCAACTTTTATTTAATTTAAAATGGGCTTGTTTTTAGCATTTCAGTTTTTTTTTAACTTACGTTTTTTACCGCAGTCGGGTTTTTTATTTTTTTTTAATTACTTTTTTTTAATATAAGTTGAACTGCAATGTTTTCAAACCACCCGTAGTAAAGTACTATCTACTAATGAGGAAAATCTCCAAAGATATAAGGCACTGACAACAAATCTAATCAGCAAATGATTGCACCATGCTCACACCATGCGATAACCCGTAGAATAGGAACCGCACTGATTTGTAATAGTACAATAAACTTATCTTAAACAATAATTTATTACAATCACATAAATAAACAGCGATAATTAATAATGATAAAAAGCTACTTGGAAAATAGGGCATTTGTGTTTGTTAGTCTAATATAGGTTATTTCAATCGATCATGGGTCATGACTTCACGTAAACACATTTGGTACGTACCAGGATGAAAACCAGGTCAAGATTTGAATAATGATTTTGTAATGATTGCGGTTAAAGGGCATTTAGTGGAACTAACGTGTCGAAGATGCACGCGATCGCGGTCGATATCTCTGCACCTCGATGTCGATACTCGCTATTTCGGCAATATTCGGCATGGATGGCGGTGCGAACACGTCGGTTCAGTCGCACCTGAAAGCTCAATTGCTCAGTCCTGTGTTTGTGCTGTACTCTACCTACTCCAGAAGAACGAGTTGAGCAACATCACACTTTTTTGTATTCAAATGCGATACGATGGTGCGCTTAGCTTCATCCAATCGAAAATGATGATAAAAAAAAATGACGTTTCGAAACATGCCACACGACATTTAGCAATCACAACAACGCAATGGTTAAATCGGAAATCAGTAAATCACAAAAAAAATACGCGATATCCTTAGTAGTAAGATCCTAATTAGATTTTTTAGAGATTTTGCTTAATAAAACCAAAAGTTTCACGAAATAAGCTTCAGATCTCATTTATCTAACAGTCAGGCGCAGAGTACTCGCCTTCGCCTGATCTCTCTCCGGTCGTGTCAGATTGCCGTCCCATTGGACTATGAGAATGAGGAAAGAGAGAGTGCACCTATGTATTCACACACACTTGTTCGCTTTAATATCTCCTGCAGCGAAGGCTATTCTCCACTGAGATTGACCGCCATGGCCGAAATCCGGTCTGGAGGAGGCGGAGGTTATTATCTACGCTTTGGGAGATGTTCCGTATAAGGCGGGAGGAAACGCCCGGGTGTCACCATTGTGTGGATCGCCCGGAGGAGGTGGAGGTCTGCCCGGCTTGGGCGGAGCACCGCCGCGTCACGGCGGCGATCTCTCGCGTCCGGCCCTGGTCCAGGCCATGGTACGGAGCGAGAGTGCATGGGAAGCCACCTACCTCCTTCTGCGAAGCAGTAATGCTTGCGAAGAAGGAGGCAGAGCGCGTGAGGGAGAGGCAATCTTTGCGCCCTCACGCCCCTAGTCGCCTCAGGAGACGCCCTGAATATCGGGAGACGAGAGCAGATTCCCGGCCACCGTAGGCCCGGGTCGACGGCGCAATGTGTTCCACGCGCGCCTCGAAGAGATGTCAGCAGTAACTGACGGGGTCCGCTAGGGCCGATGCCTGCCAGGGTCGCGGGTTGTTTGAAAGAGTTACCGTAGCCCTGGCATAGGCAACAGAAGGAACACGGGTGAGTTTTAGTCAGTAATTAAAATTGTAAAAGTCTGCTCCGCCCAGAGCGAGAGATGGTATTTGATAATTTCCCACACAAAAAAAAAACAGGACTATTATCTACCAGTGTAACAATATCCTTAAAATATAGTAAACAAGATAACAACCAAAATAAACAAAGTAGTACTATTGTAACCCAATTGACAAAAGTAGTTGTCCATTCTGATAACAAGGGCTTAATAGTCATTAATCATGATAAGAACCAAGCTACCATTGCTGATCAAAATAGTACTATTGCGAAGATGAAACCTAGTTTGCAAGAGTAGTATAAGTACATATTGTTTTGATCGACATAGATTTGGAATCTGGTACAAGGAAAATGTGTTTGAAAACTTCGATTGAGTGGTTTGTAGGGACAAAGGTCAATGGAATTGTCTGAAATCTGGTACAGAGGTAGAACTTCTCTTGGGGCAGGCTTATGGCGCTTAATTTTTGATGATGGTTAAGCTAAGTGGGTGAGTTGAGCGTTAGTTTGGCTAGCGCACTGGGAACAATTTGAGGGCTTTACAGTAGCAAGTAAGCGTTCAATAATTAGAACCTTTTTCTGAGAGTATATAAGGTAGGTACAATCGCCGGCACGTAACTTGGCAAGAGTCGTTAGATGCGTTTTTCCTTTCTTAAACTCTCTTCTAAACGGACATGTTTAAAAATAATCTATGGCAATAACCATAGTATAACGACACACAATAAAAGTGACCATTTTCTTGTTGCACTAAGTGTACACGCGTTAACTTACTCCCACTCCGCCAAAACCTTGCCAAGTTACGTGCCGGCGACTATACATATTATCTCAGCGAATGTATACGCTTCAGCAATCATCGTCTTTTTTCGGAAATGCGAACACGCGATGATGAGATCTAATATAGAGCTGTTATAACCATGCAAATACTTACCTATTTTGTTACCATGGTTCTAAAAAAAACTTTTGAGTAACGTAATATGACAAGGTGCGATCTGAGTAGGTAACGCAACAAAGATAAAGCATACTAACGCGCACTGACAGGTGCATGAGTACGTCTCTACGACAAAGCACGGCATTACAAAACTTAGAAGCTTTGTTTCTGTTCTCAATTCGGAAACACGAAGATTAGCGCACATATTATCTGATTTAACTGTTGGCGTGCGACACGCGCCTGGCCATCATTGGCGTCATATTATTGCTTATTATAATCCTTCTTACAATCCACCCAGTTTCTTTAGCCTTTGTTTTCATGACTTTCCTCACAACTTCCTCATTCCTCTGCGTCACAAGCGCCACTTTTAGACTTCTTGCTCATTTCTTAATCTATCCAACAATTGAATCTTAGCACTCTCATCTGAGCAGCGCACAATTGCCTTTAATTCATAATTTCTGTGACCCAACGGATTTTTTGTGATCCATACTTTTTTATGCAACAAGGATTAATACTCGGTGAAAATGTTTAAGATCAATTTTGACTTTTTAGGTATTCATTTTCAAATTACTTATGAAGATAGCTTCAGTGTGTATTATTATCATGAAACAACCTCATTTATCCAACTACATGTATTTATTTAAATTAAATCATTTACAGGCACTTTTGAACTGTCTAAGAGTCGGTCAGTAAGTCAGAAAGTTGAAGCTGGTTTCCTATTCCAAAACGTAGATCTCTATGGAGAAGAACGGGCTAGAAACTCCGTGAACACTGTCTTATAAAATCAAGATATTACAAGACACAGTTATTAATCTTATATATTTTTGTAAATATTATCAATATCCTGACTTTGTGGCTTAATTAGAACAAATAATCCTAACTAATATTATAAACACGAAAGTAAGTTCCTTTTCACGCCTAAACCACTGAACCGATCAACCTGAAATTTTGCATATACGTTGTCAGGTGTACAGAAACGGACATAGGGTACTTTTCATCCCGAAAAAGTGCTGTTCCCGAGGAAAACCACAATAAAGTTATTATGATAATAGATGACGGCACGTGTCTTTCGAATCAAAAACAGGACAACGTCACGAATATAAACGAATATAAAAATAAATATTAAAGACCGTCTGTCTGAGTTAATAGTTAAAAATAATACATAAGTAGTCTGATTAGCCGGGTCAGTTAAGGTCTATTAATTATCTACTCTCGCAAATTGCTAATTAAAGGTAAATAAAAACACATTTAATGTTGTTTTTAAGTGTATATAAAATAACACGCAAAAACAACATTAAATGTGTTTTTTCTTATCTAGGAGGGTTAAACATGGTATAGTGAAGGGATCCCTTCATTATTCACAGCTTTACATGATTGTGTAGGTTTTGTATTATTATAGTAAACCAATGATCGTTACTTTGGGGTGTATATGAATAATATCCAAGGAGTACCTTTAGACCTTTCACAGTTATTTTGCCTACGATTTTGCATTAGGTACTGTCAAAATCACAGTGATCTTAATTCTCCTTGTTATAAGGTTGCTGCCACTGACAAGTCTGTCAAATTCACAGCGGGTTGCTGCTGACAGTGGTAAAATAACTGTGAACAGATATTAGCTACCTGAAATACTTCAAACACATCCGAAGGCCAATTCTCGTAATTTCAAACGTTAAAAATCTTGTCACAGCCTAACCTCAGCGACATACAAATGTGTCAAAAATGTAGGGAAATTAGAGGTATTTTTGACAGATTGAGACTGAGATCAGACTGTGAACTTTCTCAAAATTATGAAAATTGCCTCTAAGGTACAGTACCCGGCGATAAATATTGCACTAATTATCAAAACAAGCAAATCATAATTGTTTTAACAGCTCTTAATAGATACCGGACTGTTTGTATTTCGTGCGACAGAGATAACGCTCTACGAAGCCGAAATTAGCCGATTGTCTCTTTCCAAAGGTCGATGTGCAATATTTATCGCCGGTTACTGTAATACTTAAACTATTCTACAACCATAGATTAACCTCCAAGCTACCTTGTTGACTGGCTGATATTATATAGATATTAGCACTACAAGAGCCATAGTATTCTTAATTTAAGTGTGTGTGCTGATGCAAGAGATGACCGTTGTTTTCTTAGGAAGAAAAATACCATTCTTTTTCCGCCGTCTATGGAAGTGTTGTTATAGGTATAGATACACAGGTTTTGTGACAACCAATCCGTCCGCTAAACTGGGTGATAATAGCAATTTCTCATTTGGCCATTTCGTGTAAGGTATGAATGATATTTTGATAGCTATTTAAAGTTAAAAAAAAACAAAATTACTCAAATAGGTAGATGGTTTTTTGACCTTTCTTTCTATAACCGGTTATCGCTAACAGGTTAATCGTTTCAATCGTTTAGTATCTAGGTATAATAAAGAGTTCATATCAGTATCTATCAGTCAATATATCAGCGTTTGTCGGTCGATTTGACGAGGTTATTGAGACTATTGTAGTCTTGGAAATACTCGTGACAGCAATGCAGCGTTTTTGAATGTTGAAGGGCCTTAGCACACTTTCGCCTAGAAAATAATGATGAGAAAACTGATTTACGAAATCCGCTAATAAAAATCACTACTTTATTTCGCGATTCGTGTAGCGGAACGGACATTTCGGATCAAAACGTCGTCGCTTTCACTTAGTAAATACGGTATAGACCTACTTCGGACTTCTTAGATTAGTTTTCCATAAAGTCCGTAAAATCAACATCCATATTACAAAAAAAAATTAAGGTAATCAAAAAGAAAGGTTACGTTATTGCTATTTGGGTACGGAGGCACCCCAAAAATCGTCATTCTACATCCTTTTTTCCTATTAGCAAAAAAACTTTAAGTATAGGTAAGTATATAACTATAAAGTCAGATATCTGGGCTAACGGTGTAAGATGTACCGGATTTACCTAAATTATTGTAGGTATAGTACCGCTACTCTTGTTGAATATTTGATATACCTACAAGCCAAAATTGTATCTCATCGGAAACGAATTTTTTCTGTGATTATTATGTTTCTTATCATTTTAAGTATTATGTTGTGTTTTAAATTCGTGATTAATGATCAATTTTATTTGGCATAATGCGATTTGATTCTGTCGGCAACTAGCTTCATTTTTTCTGACTGACCGACTTCTTGACAATTCAAAAGTGCCTGTAAATGGTTTAATTGAAATCAATGCTTTGAGTTTGAGTTTGAGTTCGTGTCATCACGTAGAATATTCAGTCGATTATCAAAAAAAAAATGTAGCCTAGACAAACTAGAACGAGGCATTCAATAATTAACGTTCATATAAATATTTAAGCCAAACCTTTATTTCGATGAACAAAAACTAATTATTACATCACATTGTTACTCTTTTGATCCGTAACATTATCTTCATTAAACCGATTCAGGCTGGATTTAACCCACGACTCTGATAGTCTTATCTTTTGGCTAAGATTATTAGGAGTGGACCTTGGATTCATGCTCGATTTACAGGATCTGAGGACTTTAATTGAGAATTATTCAAATTCAATCAACAACCAACCTAACTTTCAACTTGAATTTCACGCACATGCGTGATTTAAATTCAGCTCCGCGATGTCGACCTTTTCATAACCCAAGCAAAAGAAGAACCCTGCAATTGTCGAAAGAAGAGCATTGATCACTACGGTTGTGTTGGTGATTTCTGATCAATGAGTCAGATCATGATCAGAATGACGATCCCTTTTCCTTCAAAGAAGAAAGATTTTAAAGTATAATTTGTAATCGTATCATTAACAATAAGATCCTCCTCCTTTTTCAAAGTCGGTTAAAACCAGTTTATTTTAATATATACTGTATTCTGTTTCCAATAATATTGTTGTTTTTAATAGGTAATTAAAATTGTTATTGTAATGGATGTATTTACTGAAAATAACAGATAGACTGATAAAAGTAACAGGTATGTAAGTATAACCCTATATACCTGCTTCGTCGATGACGCGTGGTACCTATAAACGTTAGTGGGGCGGAGCCACAACTATCAGACCTGCGCCCACGCCGGTATAACTTCAGCAATATCAAGGAATACGGTAAAAAAAAAATCCCGCCCATCGCCACGCCCCACCGTAGCTCCGCCCACTTCGTGCATTGCTAATTCGTATTGAATGCACCACGTGCTGGGTCAAATGCAATATACGTGATAATACACAGGTTATCTACTCACATTTCTCTCAAATGAATCATTTTAATAACAATAATACGAATGCCAAGTAAATAATTAATTTTTATCGCTAGAGGTAAGCAAAATATCTGCACAACATTTAAGCTGCCAAACCCGTAAACAAACTGCTGTATAAACTAAAATGCGTATGGTTTTCAGTACTCTATAGAATATTTTTATTTTTTCAAGACGGTTTGCGGCCAAAGTGTAAGGTACATAATAAAAGGAGTGCGCTAATACTAAACTCAGGCATGAATTTAATCACTTTGCGTAAGTACCTGCTATAGTATAAAATCAAGTTCTTCTAACTGAACTGCTGGGGAGTTTGTCGCGCCACTTCTTCCCAGCTAGAGCACTAAGAAGTGGTGAAGGGTGGGCGTTTTGCCGGACTGCCTCGTGTAATTTTGACATTCAAAAAGAGCTGATTCAAAGCCTAGTTTGAATAAATGACTTTTGATTTTTTTTATTTTACTCGTGCTAATTGCGATTATACCTAGTAACTTTATAAAACTACTGATTACCTAGCCGACTATAATCTAGGATTTTCAGGATTATAGGTAGTGTGAGTGTGTGTGTGTGTGTGATGTGTGGTAGTTCTACAAAGACGACGTTGTTTTTGACGATGTTGAGCTTTTTAAACACCATAGCGGCTTCATTTCCTGACTTTTGAAAATACGCCAAAATATACTCTGAACAGAATAATTTTCACCTAGCCTTTTCCCAACTTTGTTGGGGTCTGTTTCCAGTGTAACCAGATGCATCTAAATACACGGTAACCCTTGGTCAGACTAGGTATACAGAATAATATTTATACAAGTCACCCTGTTTAGCAATAATAAAAATAAAAAAATATTCCTTTTGAGAGCTTCCGTTGCGTATGCTGCTTAAACCGTTAAAGTTACGCAAAAATCATGTATGACGGAATTATTCCCCTTTAAAAGTTCTAAAAAAAGTCCACGACATGTCTATCTTTTAAGATTGACTCACTATAACCTTTTTTATGGTAATCAAATTTGTTCTACAATAATGCAAAGCAATAATTTGCAAAACTGTTTTTATAAACATGACATTAATCCTTATCTAAGTAAATACGTTATTCATCACAAGTATTTAATTTTGAATATAATTGCCCCTGACATCATTTGATTTCAATGAATATCTTAGGAGATATCATAGTTTAAAATAACTCCACAAGGCGGCCGGTTCTTTTTTGGAAACTGAAAAGACAATACTATAATTCAAAACTTTCCTTAAAAACATAAGCGTTTTGTTTTATTTTCGATGTAAAGGAACTCAAAAGAATAGGTATTTCTAATTGCGCAGACAAACCAATGATGTTTGGATTAAGATAACAGTAGTCTGTTATTATGAACTGTTGCTAACAGCCAGTCTGAACACAGCATGGTAACGATCAAAGTAAGATACCACTTTTTATCTTTAAACTTTAACACGATGTATGCGTGATATAGGTATAAATATTGTGGTTAATTGGTTTTGTATTCCAAGTTAGGTTGACAAATTATATCTGTTTCAGTTAATCAATGAACGATTTTTGAAAATCAACCTGATCTTTACCATAAACACTGCTTATTATTTTACAAAAAAATGAAGTAATATTTTATACCTTCGATCTGAGGATTGAAGTTTTCAATTCATAATATACCTGCCCAATTAATAATGAATTAAAAAAGTTAAGAAACTGCTAATAAACAGTGCGGATTTATTAGTTTTCTTAATTTGTCTTTTTTAAGTTTTAACTGAATTGTATGAAAAATAAATTATTGCACATTGTACAAAATCACGACACATGTTCGACGCCGCGACGATTAGAAATACACAGGTAGTTTGCATAAAGAAACAAAAAGTAAACTATGTTGAAACAAAAACAATAATAATAATAATAACCCCACCGCCGTATCTCTACGTTGACGTCGTGGTGGCGCTTGCACGCTCAGAACTCTAGTCCTGTGCCGGTAGAGTTTACCTTGCCGGAACAGGTCTAGGGTGAAAAGCCAGACCAAGAGAGACCCAGAAACCCTCAGAGCAGTCTTGTTCCTAACCTCTGGCTTGCCTTTATTGGCCGGCTAGAGTGAACACTGACAAGGAACAGAGCTTCCATCTCTTTCTTGTCTTTATTAGCCGGCTTGAGTGTAGATTCGAAAGAGCAAACGTGCTCGGGGGAAGGAAGTATTCCAGTAAGTGCTCCTAACGATCTTGACCATCTTTCGGACTCTGGGATTGTTCTGAACGCCATGTAATACCTCTCCACTCCTCAAGCACCTCAGGACATGTTGCCCCCTTGTCGCTACATCACTATGTGCTAGCGAAGGTTTTCAGTGGCCCATTATTGAGTGTGCAAGACGCCCCCTGCCATTTTATTCGTGTATATATAAAACATTGATCAGGCAGGGGCCATAGTTTTTCTATAGTTCTTGGTAACCAATCCACTTTAGCCACCCAAACCCATAGTCCAACTTTTTATTTTTCCATATCCTGCATTGGTTCTACACCAACCGGCGTTATCCTTAGGTGCACTCGCAAAGTGCATTCTGTGATAATCGTAGGCTGGTGCCGCGTTCCATTAAAATTTACTAAGGGGCCTCTGCGAGTTGACTTCGGCCCCTCTTATCCATAGGCCCTTCCAAATGATAAATGATAAATGATTTTATTTTTGTAAGTAGGTTTGTACAAACACTTTTACACGTCAATCATATTTTTTAAACTAGATGAGGTCGGCGTTTCCTATCTGACTACTCTGAGAAGAAAGGCCGAAACAAACTCAGAGGTCATAGTCTCTTTTAAAGTCCAGACATAATCTTGGTCAGGTTATATGAAGACCATGTAGGTCGATGTCTGAGATGGTCTTTTGAGGAAAGAACCACACAGATTGAGAGGACCTGTCCAGTCAGTGCACGCATTTGTCAGAAATCGTGCAGCTCAACTCAAGACTTAAGGAGCTCAACGATCCGACGAACAATACCAAAGAAAGGACATTTGGGTAGGCCACAAAAATTACTCAAACTGCCAGACCATGGAGAGAATAATAAAAAATATAAAATGAATAAAATAAATGACCCACATCGTCTTCATATTCACAAAAATTAAAGTAATGTAATACTTTACAAGTAAGCAAATGTCATTGTTCACGCGCGAACGCACCCAAACATCGTGCGGGGAGGCGAGGCGCGGGACGTCAAGGCTGCGCCATTCGCCGCCGCCGCCGCGCCGGGAGCGCGCGGCCGGCGGCAGAACATTAGAACAATCTAGAGACTCGTCATCTCAACATCGCGAAACGAACCGGGCCTTCCGCCATTTTTTATACCATTTTCATTTTGTACTATTGTAGTTTTTAATCCTTTTGTTTCTTTATTATACTATATATTAACCGATACAGTCCGCTTTATTGAAGAGACCCTAAACATTGGTCCTTCTACCGGTAAAGAAGAGAGGTAAGGAGAAAAAAAAAACTTCAAGAAATTGGCAGCGGAGCCCTAACCACGTGCGCGTCTATTGTGTCGTGGCATTATTATCGTGGAGCGAAGATTGAAAATATCCAGTCATCAGTGAAATACACGTGCACCGCTCTATTGTGCCGTGGCATCGCTGTCTTCAACGACTGACTGAATGTTTGAACAATCGAGTCACCATTAAAAACACGTGCGCCGATCTATTGCGCCGTGGCATCATCGTCGTCTGCGACGAGTGAGGACCTGGAAAAACGAGTCACCAGTGAAGACACGTTCGCGGATCCATCGCGGCGTGGCATCATCGCTGCCTACAACCCGTGAAGAGCTGAAGACAGTGGACACCACGTGCGCACATCTATTGTGCGGCGGCATCGCTGGTCAGATTGTCGGTTAACGGGCGTGTTGTGAGTTCGTTCCAATTTTTCCTTATTTTCATACTTTGCAATAATTGCAATCTACCTTCAACCTTTAAATCTAATTCATCCATTTTCCCTCTATTTGAGTTAGCACAAGCTAATCATTTCGCACGTGCATATTATTAATTAACTTCGCTTTGCCAAGCGGGGGGCCGTCGCATTGACGCCATTTTGTGCATACAATTTTTCACTAAATTGTTAGAAATCCGTGCTTACTTGCATTTACTTGCATGCGGGACAGATAACGGCTAACTAACGCATGTAATTAGCTGTTAGACCGCATTAGCTGGGTGTGTGAGCGTGTGCGCCTATATTTTTTGCCGATTTGCATTGTTACCTAATTTATATAAGTGCTTGAACTTTATTGTTCGCCTTTTCCTATTGCACGATGGCTGACAAACTCATTAAAAAACGCAGTTCGATGAAGGCGAAGCTCACTAATTTCACCAATTATCTCAATAATTTGGAAAATAGTGATCAATTGTCTGACTTGCAAGTACTAGACTTGGAAAGTCGATTTAGCAAATTTGAACAGTTGTATGACGAGTTTAATGCATTGCAGACCGAGATTGAGCTGTTGTCGGACAATCCAGACGACGCCTACGCTGATCGCTTCAAATTCGAAGAAAGTTACCACAACTTGGTTGCCACAGCGCGGAAAGTCATCACTGCTGAGCAGGAGCAAAGACAGCAGGACAAGACTTGTGCAGGTTCCGTATCAGGCTCCGAGGTGACAGGTGGGACAAAAAACTTTATACGTTTGCCTAAAATTGACCTACCCCGATTTGATGGCAGCTATCAGTGTTGGTTGGAATATAGAGACACCTTTCTTTCATTGATCCATAATAATAACAGCATCGATAAAATAAGTAAATTTCACTATCTGCGTGCTTCACTAAAGGGACAGGCCGGTGAAGTCATAAAAAACATTGATTTCAGAAATGAAAATTATATTATAGCTTGGAACTTATTATGTGAGCGGTATGATAACAGTCGTTTATTAATAAATAATCATGTCAAAGCTTTATTTAATGCAGAGCCTATTGTTAGTGAATCCAGTGCTGCCTTACGCCGCCTGGTTGATGTCACAAATAAGAACATTCGGGCATTGACATTATTAAATGAGCCGACTAGGGATACCCTGATTATCTATCTTATGTCTACTAAATTAGATGCTACTACCAGTAGGGACTGGGAGGAATACCGCAACACTTTAGGCAACTCACCAACGTTGCCACAATTTTCTACATTTATGAATAATAAGGCTGATTTACTAGAGACATTAGAAGAAAATAAAAAATTAGATAATGTGCAACTAAGCAGCAATAATAAATCTAAAAGTTTTGCAGTTACCTCACAGAAACAAGAAAATAAGAATAATGAGAAAGATAAAAATAAAATTACTTGTCCGTTATGTTCTCAAACTCATTATCTTTATTCATGTGTGGCTTTTAAGAAATTAACAGTAGAAGAAAGAGTACAGAAAGCAAAAGAGTTCAAAGTATGTATGAATTGCTTACGGGGTGGCCATATAGAAAAGCGTTGTAGATTCACACGCTGTAAGTACTGTAAAAACCGTCATAATACCTTGTTACATTTAGATGAGCCAGAGACTCAAGTACAGAACCCAATGCCTAGTGTCTCCACTAATAATGTGTCACTTTCAGCAGATATACAGCCTACTTCTCAGACACATGTTTTACTATCCACAGCTGTGGTGAGGGTGGTGAACGATAAAGGCGAAAGGTACAACGCCAGAATTCTTCTCGACAGCGGGAGTACAGCCAACTTCATCACTGACAAGCTGTGCAGTAGCATGGGATTGTCTCGAGTTGGTACTACCTCCAGGGTAACAGGTATAAATAGTTTGACCAGTAACAGTACACATTCTTGCAACCTCACTATAGAGTCTACATATGAACATTATTCCTTTAACATAACTTGCCTCATTCTACCTGAGATTACTAGGAGATTACCAGCATCCTATATAAATACTGATAACATACCAATTCCTTCAGGGTTATTTTTAGCGGATCCATCGTTTAATATCCCATCAGACATTGATATTCTGTTAGGAGCTGAACTATTCTGGGATGTTATTCAGGCCAATCACATCAATCTGGGAAAAAATCTACCAAAGTTGTGTGAGAGTAAATTAGGGTGGTTAATCTCAGGTACTGTACCTGCTAGCCTGCATAAACAGACACATGTTTGTAATTTTTCTAATATAACTACTAGTCCAGACCTAAATAAGTTTTGGGAACTTGATACAATATCACCCAAGCATTGTCTTTCTGCAGAGGAACGTGCTTGTGAGGAAAGTTTTAAATTAAATACTGTCCGTGGCTCAAATGGCCAGTTTATTGTTACTATGCCACTTAAGGAAGATCCTAGCGTTCTAGGCGACTCATACGCTGCGGCTAAACGTAGATTTTTATCTTTAGAAAAACGTTTTCAACGCGATTCAATTTATAAAAGCATGTACATTGACTTTATGAATGAATATGAAACATTAGGTCATATGACCGAGGATAGCGACTTGTCGGTTAATAATAAAAATAATATTAATTATTTCATGCCACATCATGGGGTTTTACGAGAATCCAGTAAAACTACAAAGTTACGAACAGTCTTTGATGCATCAGCAAAGTCAACATCAGGATTGTCACTAAATGACATCCAATATGTAGGTCCCACTGTACAGAATGATCTACTCTCAATCTTACTGAGATTTAGACAACATAAATATGTAATCACAGGGGATATCGAAAAAATGTATAGAGCTGTGGAGTTAAATCCCAGCCAACGACCATTGCAACGCATTTTATTTAGGAAAGACCCATCAGAGCCACTCAGAACATACACATTAAACACAGTCACATATGGAACGGCGTCTGCGCCTTATCTAGCAACCAAGTGCCTAGTGAGCCTGGCAGAGGCCACAGAAAATCAGCATGTCAAGAGTAGTATTCAACGGGATTTTTACGTAGACGATCTTTTATGCGGAAAAGATACTATAGAGGGCGCCGTCGAGCTTTGTCAGAATATAAAAAATATATTAAGCTCAGCTAATTTTAATTTAAGAAAATTTCAGTCAAACAGTGCTCAAATTCTAAAAAAGATAGTAGATGTAAAAGATGACACTTGCCTTGATTTAGATTTGTCTAATAATTACACATCAAAGACCTTGGGATTACTATGGAATTGCAAATTAGATATTTTATCATTTTCCATTAATATTGAGACACACAAAACAACAAAAAGACACATTTTATCTATAATAAGCCAAATTTTTGACCCATTGGGGTTAATAGGTCCATGTGTTGTTGAAGCAAAAATTATAATGCAAAAATTGTGGGTCCATAAATGTGACTGGGATGACGAGGTTCCTCAGGACATAGCAGATCAGTGGTCAAAATTTGTAGATGCGTTGAAACATTTAAATTCTTTGAACATTCCTAGATGGATAATATGTGACAACTGTAAAATTAATGAAATACACATATTTACAGATAGCAGTGAAAAGGCATACGGTGCTTGTGTCTATATACGCAGCATTGACAGCAGTAATGCAGTAACAGTACGCTTACTAGCTTCTAAAAATCGTGTAGCCCCCATCAAACCAACAACGATGCCCAGGTTAGAGCTATGTGGAGCGCTGGTAGGTGCAAGATTGTGTACAAAGGTCAAAGAGTCCCTTACTATACCAGTTAGCCGATGTGTTTTTTGGTGTGATTCAACAATTGTGTTGAGCTGGTTATCCGCACCATCGACACAACTCAAGCCTTTTGTCAGGCATCGTGTCAATGAGATACAAGAGACCACCCTTGGATCCGTATGGAACTATGTGCCAACACGAGACAATCCCGCGGATCTAGTTTCTCGAGGGGTGAAGGCTGATCATATCAGCGACTCTTGTCTATGGTGGGCAGGCCCTTCTTTTTTATTGCAAGATGAATGTCAGTGGCCAAAACCGCCCAATGACATTTCTAAACAAGACTTGCCTGAACTAACTTGTTATGTAACTCAGTCCAACAATAGTCATATTCAGAGTCAAACATTAATACAACAATTAATTCATAAATATTCAGATTTCAATCGTTTGCAAAGAATTGTGGCTTATATCAAAAGGTACATTCATAATTTAAAAAATAAAGATAACAAGTTAGTAGGGTGGCTGTCTAATCAGGAAATTCAGTCTTCATTAAAATGTATTTTACGTAATGCACAATTTGAAATATTTCCAGATGAATATTCTATTTTGAAATCAGAAAAATCCCTGCCTCATAAAAATCGTCTCATATCTTTATCACCCTTTTTAGACTCGGATGGTATTATTCGAGTAGGAGGCAGGTTAAATAATTCTCCTTACGATTACAACGTGAAACATCCTATACTCCTGTGCAGTAAGCATCATTTAACTAAAATCTTGTTTCAAACTGTTCACAGAAAGCTGTTACACGCCGGGCCTCAGTTGCTCTTGGCAAACATCAGGCAAAACTATTGGCCTTTGGGGGGAAGAAATTTATCTAGAGTTACTGTTCAAAAATGTGTTGTGTGCTTTAGGCATAAGGCTCAAAATGTACAACCAATAATGGGGCAACTTCCAAGTTCACGAAGTAAGCTTGAATTTCCATTCTTAAATTCAAGTGTTGACTATGCAGGGCCAATACTGATAGCTGACCGGAAGGGAAGAGGCTGCAGGCTTATAAAGTCCTACATATGTATTTTTGTCTGCCTCGCTATCAAGGCTGTTCACCTGGAGCTTGTCACGGATCTTACCAAGGAAGCATACTTGGCTGCTTTAAATAGATTCATTGCGCGCCGTGGCAAGCCTCGCAGCATATTGTCCGACAACGGGACAACCTTTGTCGGTTCTTGTAATCAACTTCGTACTTTCTTGCAGAACTCAAACATTGCATGTGATGTCGCACAAGAAGGAATTGAATTCAACTTTGTGCCAGCCTACTCCCCTCATTTCAATGGCGTAGCTGAGGCCGCCGTGCGATCCACTAAGCATCATTTAAAGAGACTGCTTACTCTTACTCATTTCACGTACGAAGAGATGGCTACTTGTCTAACCCAAATAGAGGCTATTCTCAATTCCCGACCACTTACTCCTTGCTCTTCTGATCCACTTGATTTCTGTGCCTTAACACCTTCCCACTTTTTAATAGGAAGATCACTCACGTCCGTTCCGCATCCACAGATGACTGACAGCGGAAACATCAGCCGGCTCGAGCGATTCCAAAGGGTGGAATACATTAAGCAGCACTTTTGGACAAGGTTTCACACTGAGTATATTTATCTGCTACAGCAAAAAACGAAGTGGTCGACGACATCGGGAGACATCAAGGTGGGGAGCCTCGTCCTGGTAAAGGATAAGGCGCTCCCACCTCTCTGCTGGTTGCTGGGTCGCGTCGTACAGACGTACCCGGGATCCGACGGCGTAGCGAGAGTCGCCGAATTGAAAACTAAGAAGGGGACAATTCGGCGGGCCTTCAACAACATCTGCCCGCTGCCACTTTCTTGAAGACTCCTTCAACCCGGGGAGCATGTTCACGCGCGAACGCACCCAAACATCGTGCGGGGAGGCGAGGCGCGGGACGTCAAGGCTGCGCCATTCGCCGCCGCCGCCGCGCCGGGAGCGCGCGGCCGGCGGCAGAACATTAGAACAATCTAGAGACTCGTCATCTCAACATCGCGAAACGAACCGGGCCTTCCGCCATTTTTTATACCATTTTCATTTTGTACTATTGTAGTTTTTAATCCTTTTGTTTCTTCATTATACCATATTTACCTATACAGTCCGCTTTTATTGAAGAGACCCCAAACAGTCATTGTTTTAAAAAAAAATATTAATGTCAATATGTATATTATATAAAAAAAACAACAAAAGAACAACAAAAACACTCAAAATGCATAAATTGGAAGCAGCTCAATCCCAAGCCTTTTTATCCTCAATATAATCTTTAACAGTATAAAAAGTTTTCTTGCACAACTTACGTTTAATTAATAATTTAAATTTATTAAGGCTAAGATCTTGAACGTGGCTTGGTAGTTTATTATAAAAGCGTATACATTGGCATCTGAACGAGCCACCTATTTTCTTGAGCCTTGTTGCAGGTACAACAAATTTGTGTTTGTTTCTAGTATTTATATTATGGATATCACTGTATTTTTTGAACAATTTTATATTTTTATGGGCATATAAAAGATTTTCATAAATATACTGAGAAGGCACAGTCCGGACGGACGGACGGAAGGACCGGGACCTCATGGTCCCGAGATATGTAAAAGCATAAAAATAAATAATAATAATCAAAAAGTAAAAATACAATGCGCCACAAACTAAGCGTGGCTCGTCGCGTGTATCTTGTGGCAACAAAAAAATATATTTTCAGCAACAAGATAATTAATTACAAAGTATAAAAAAATTAAAATTCAACTCACCGACATCGCTTTAACTGCCATTATTCCAAAATCGGGAACCACAAAACACGAAATATTCCGTTATAAAAAAATACCAGGTTCTCAAAATATTTATTCCAAGAGGATCAGCTACGCAAAAAGTAATTCCAAAAAATACTATGTCCGCAAAATAATGACTGGAAAAAATACCAATTCCTTTTTAAACAATATTTTTCCAATTTGTTTATAAAAGGAGGTGCGGATAGAGGCAAGGTTTTAAGCAAAATGATAAGTGCAAACGGTGATTGTTGACTAAATCGTATATTTATGTAAGTGTGTATGTTTTATACATCGGAAACATTGCGGCGGCGCGTGCTGTAGCTGTGATATAGATAATTAATTTTAGAGGCCCTTAACGGAATTGAAAAACGCTATTGAAAAATTATGTTGCCGTTACGTCAGTGGTACCTATTTCGTTTTGATAATAAATGGGCTTGGGAATATTTCCATGAATATTAAAAAGTACAAAATGGAAGATAATTCAAAATATTTTTAGTTAATATTGATTGTAAAAAGCCTCCAGTTGAATCATTATTTCGTCTTATGGTCTTCTTTGTAAGTGGCCATGTAGATTTGAAACCTGAAAAAAGATGTGTCTTCACCATCATCACCATTTTTTAGGTTCAGAAGTAGTATCAACCTATTAAAAAGGTAAATTTGTTACTCAGGATTTTTTAATGACAATCTTAGATGATACTGTGGGGGGTGCCGATGGGAGCTTCAAGATATAATTGAAAAACGCTTCAACTTCAATAATATATATTTTCGACTTTACATTGTCATATTATTTCTAGCACTGCCTACCTAAACAAAAACTACTTTATTAAAATATTTGACACTTGCTTGAACGTTCGAATGGAACACACCGGCAATTATAACCAGCCTGTATGTACAGCTAAAGGTAGGGCTACACAGTCTCTACAGTACCTATCTATTAGATTTTAAATGATACTTCAGCACTTCAATTACGTAACACACTTTATTTCACAATTCAAAATATTTTGAAGGAAATTCCTAATCTATTGCTACATAATGTTTGAAAAATTCGTCTGCTCGACGCGCGACGAAGTAACTACCGGAACGAATGTTGTTGAATCGTCAAAATCAAAGGCATTGCTATTAATAGTGTGTTACGCAATTACCCCACTGGTTTTCTGCTGAAATCTTTTCCCCGTTTCTATTGACACATAATTAGCTATGGAGAATGCGGGAGTGTCGCTAACTCTTCAGTAGCGTTACGCTACAGCGCGCAGCGTGCGCCAAGCTTTACTTAACTCAGCATCCTCTCATAAGTCTAAAGGTCATCCCGGTAGTAGGTGAATCATTGTTAATTTGCAGTATGTAATTAACTAAGTATCGGAAGGCCAATAACGTAATTAAAACGTTCAAAATCAAGTTGCAATGTCATCTCGGCGACAATCAATGCCAAAAACTTGTGAAAATGGTGGTAAATTACAGTCATTTTTGACAGATTAATAAGAACGTTCTTAAATATACGGCAATTGACCCTCTGCGTGGATATATATGTATAGATTATATTGATTAGATTCTGCGTATGCCTAATGAGACTTAGTCTTTGGTGATCGGGAATTATCTAATATAGTCGGGTACCTAATATTTTTCAAAGAAATCGCTGACACAATGACAGCTGGTGATAGCGGTTCCTAAGCCTCAGTTTATGACCAAGTTACTCATAGATGGAGGTAAGCTATAAACTGAGGCCAGACCAAAAGTTTGCATACGCGAAGGAGATAGAGAAAGTATACTTCGTCTCGTTTACTCTTAATGGTTTCGTTTATCTAATAAGTGAGTCCTTTTCTCGTTATCGTTATTATTTAGTGACTTGTCTATTGCTCAAACTCTGTCTATGGCTGTACCTATAAGGATCTTTTGGTGCGTGGCCAAAATCGAAACTAACGCCGCCATCTTGCACAAAACAACCGCTCAAACTTCATTCATTTAATTCATCAGCATCATCATCATCATTTCAGCCGAAAGACGTCCACTGCTGGACATAGGCCTCCCCCAAGCACCTCCACTTCCACCGGTTCTGTACTTCTCGCATCCAACGGGTTCCTGCGGCCTTCACAAGGTCGTCGGACCACCTTGAAATTTCATTCATTTAAATACCTACCATAATAACATTTTCGAGCAACACGGACTCATAATGTTAGTAACAATTCACTTACAAGCTATGTTAGTAATATTTACATAAATATTATAAAAAAATAAAAACTTTTTTACAGAAAAAAATCAACCGTCTTCCAAACCCTCCTATCCCAAACAAATTCATATAACACTACTTGCTATGTAAATATCAGTGACAGGAAGCTATTGAACACATCTACCCACCCCTTTAAAGGGTACAGGCGTGATGTTATGTTGTGTGATTGCGTAAACAATGCATACATATGCTATAGCAGCAATCGCGGTTGATTTGCTGGCATTTATTGAAGAGTTCCGTTGTCTGTCTCCGAAACTCATCATCAGATCTTTACGAAATTTAAATGGGACCATTCCGGAATAAACCTCTTTCGAACACAAAAAAAAAATTACAAATCCGACTATATATGACGGAGTTATGCCCGAATATACATATTATATACATAATTTTGAAACATACATAAAAAAAATATATAAACATCCGAATTGAAAACCTCCTCCTTTTTTGAAGTCGGTTAAAAAACTACGTTTCTATTAGCACGTACATGCAGCTGGCTCAAAAAGTGAAGGACAGGGCAATCTAGTTTGCTAGCAATGACAACCTATTTGTTTATATGTTATTCATATTCGTCGGATAAATAATAGAAGGGCATAAAGTGCTCTAGTACCTATTTATCTGAGCTCCTGAGTTATAAATAATGTAACCTGAGCACAGGTGACAGATAAACGCTAGACTTTGTTTTTGTTGATTAGTCTTGTAATTTAGTATAATGAGGTTCCGTTATCTTTATGCGAAACGAAATTGTACATATATAGACTTTGTCCGATTAAAATTAAAACATATTTATGGGGAGTTATCAGACATAGAACTTGCTATTTTGTTTCTATTTCAATCTGTATAATGCCCCATCTTTGAAATTCGAAGGTATTTGCTACAGGCGACATCTTTATCATTGTGTAATCGGTTTTTCGAGTTTCTTCATTTTGAGCTCCCCGATAAGGATTGATTCTGCCATTCAAAATTATCATCTTATATGGATTTACTAAAGAGGATAAAAATATAGTCACTGGATAAACTTGTTAATCTTATAATACGAAATTAACTAACAAACTATTACAATATAATAACCTAACCGAACTAAAAATACGGCGTTGAAAAATTCCTCCGCATCGCTGTCGACTGATAATGTACCCCAGAGGCTGGTGGCAAGCTGCATTGCCACATTGCATGCCATTACTTAGCCTCTGGCCAAGGTAAAATCCAACCCTTGGGTCTTATATTGATCTTCATCTACAAAACATTTTAATAAGTAGGTACTTATGGCCCGATTTTTCAATCTTCAGATAACTTTTACTTAAGGAATAAAAATTGCGGTTTGACAGCTTTTATTTTTTATAGACACTACCTACGTCGATCCAAAATATTTGTTCTTCAGATAAAAGTTATCCGTCGATTGAAAAATTAGCCCTTAGTTATGATTGTAACTAAGGGCTAATTATAAGGGTTATGATTATAATTAATGTAGGTATATCACATTTGCTAATTAAATTCGCATGAGAGACGGAACCAACACTTCGCAATTCCCACTCTTTATTAACCACTTTTTAGGGTTCCGTACCAAAATTGTAAAACGGAACCCTTATTGTGAGACTCAGTCTGTCTGTCTGTCACAGCTAGATATCTCAAGAACTACTAATGCTATCAACTTGAAATTTGGAATTGTTGTAGATGACGTTTGCCTAACTATTTTGAAAATAAGAAAGAATTTTTTTATTTATTTTTTGCAACAGTGACAGAACTGAAAAATTCGAAGTGGGGCTACTAGGGCATGTGGGGTATCATATGAAAGAGCGCAGTTTGCACATTCTTAAACCTTTTATCTTATTTATAGGCAGCATTGTTTTCGACTTTTGATGACAAATGTAAAAAATACCGTTTCCCCCCCCCCCCCCCTCCTATCTCCGAAGTTTGCAAAGGCTAAAATCTGAAATAATTCTATGTGATAGAAGTTTATGTAAAAATTACAGGAAAAATAAAAAGAAGTCTCTAAATAGCACACTTTATCAGAAATCGTCAACAACACACACACACACAACACACTAGAACACACACACACAGTGGAACACTAGTTCCACTATCGGTCAAGAGATGGCGCTGACCTAAAACTGCAATATTTTACACCGCAGTGCGTTGTGTTAAAATTCTCTAACGAATATAGGCCTCGCCGACAAAATTTAAAAACATGATAGTACGGAACCCTCGGTGCGCGAGTCCGACTCGCTCTTGCCCGGTTTTTTATAACAATACGTCACTATCACTTAGGGGCTCGTGGTTTTATTGCTACCGGAAAAAAAATCGTCACATTAATGAAGTTGCGTTTCATTATGACGAAGATTTTTTTTCTATAAGTCTGGCTATTCTAACCTTAGGTTATCGAAACACGTGTATGTCGCACGGACGTCACGTTCCGTGCTCTGGGTTATAACTCGGCCATACCACCACATGTTCTGATCAGCGGATGATGTGGTTACAGCATAATATTACCCACCACCTACCACCAAATACCAATTATAACACGAGACCAACGGCCCGGGGGGGGGGGGTCTCGTGGTCGCAAGCACGACTGCGTAGTGTGGGGTTTTGGTTTCGATTCTCAGGTCGAGCAAAGTGTGATTGAGTTTTTCTATTAAGAATATCTTAGTAACAGCTCGAAGGTTGGAAGTTGGCGGTGTGATACCCCCGTGCCTCGGAAAGCACATTACGCCGTTGGTCCTGCGCCTGATATTATGTCTCCGGTCGTGTCGGATTGCGTGCCGTCCCATCGGACTATGAGAGTAAGGGAAGACAGAGTGCACTTGTGTCTGTGCACACACTTGTCGCCATAATATCTCCCGCGGCAAAGGCTAGCCTCCGTTGAGATTGGCTTCCATGGCCGAAATACGAACGAAATATGGTCGAATAGAATAGAACAGAATAGAATACTCTTTATTTTTTTTTTTGTCGAAATACGGTCTTTGAGGACTATTATTACTACATTCACCATGTAATAAATATTAATCTTTCCTACAAGATATACGTCAACTCAAAAGTAACCCTATCAATAATTAAAAAAATATATTAGATGACATTAGATTTTTCAGTAAGATTTTTCATCAATTTTCTTAAGCCACGAGATTGGAGACCACACATGCTTGGGATAGAGCTGCTTGCTCTGCTAAGCCTTGTGATAAAACTAAAAATCTTGACATTTTAATTATCATGCAAAATCAACATTATGCACCACTGTATTGACATTGATCAATATTTTATTAAAAAAAGACATGAATTGTTAGGTACTGTGAATGTGAGGACCTTAGGGACATTTTTTTTTCTCTGTTAGTTTTAATGTTGATCAGGCAGTGTGAATACTATATGTGGCCTACACAAATATCTATCCTTTCTTTGATATTGTTCTTCGAGTCATTGAGTTCCTAAAGTTCTGAGTTGAGCTACACGATTACTAACAAATGCTTGGACTGACTGGACTGATCCACTCAAATCTGTGTGATACTATCCTCAAAAGATCATTTCAGACATCAGTCTACATGGTCTTCACATAATCTGACCAATATTATAATATGTCTGGACTTTAAAAAGAGTTTGTTTCTTCTCACAGTAGTCAGATAGGATTGCCGATCTCATCTAATTTTTGTTTTAATAATATGAAGTGATTCTGATATCCTATTTACAGAATAAATAATTTCACTACATTTCTATGTGCCGCGCCCCTCTTCAAAGCATCCTGATTGGCTAACATTTTCAATACGTCATTCACATGCCCTTGGCTCGTGCCGACACAAAAACAAAAACAAAAGTAGACAGTAGTATGCGTGCTGTGCGTATTACTTTGTGCATTCACAGCCACATGTAGCAATAACGATTATTATTTCAAGATCTTAATTAATTTAAACCACAGGTTCTGGGGTCAAGTTTGTAATTGAGGTTATCGAAAGAAAATTGTGAGTTGCATTTACACACTGATAGTATTGATTATGTTTCGTTTCTAATGTTTTCTTAGTGGTTATGTAACTTTTAGGTATCATTTAAATTTTCAAAATGTAGATTTGCCTGATATTTTAGGCATTGTGACACCAAGTACCTATTAAAATACCAGGTTTTTACTTCAGTAAACCTGTTACGTCAATGAATATTTCAGTGTGGTTCCTAATAAAAATCCGATAACATCATATTTTCCATTATCGAGGGCATAAAACTAGATTATTCATTAAGAGGATAAAGCAGTGACTTAAGGCGAGGTTTTGCGCCGCCGACGTAGGCCGCCGACCATTTCGCGGAAAATCCATGCCACAGTATATAAAATATTTAAAGTTGATCAGCTGAATTAGTTTTCCTGAGGTTCATCCCGTTTTTCGGTGATTACTCGACGATGCGGATCGGCGGAGCGAAGAATCTTAACTATCTTGGAATCGGCGTAGGTGAGCAACAACTATTGAAAACAATTCATCCTATTGTAGCTTTATCGAAGGTTTAGCAGCCGACGCTTTATTCATAATATCGCCGTTATCGCGATCTGAAGTGGAAATACCTGGTGTCAGGAAAAAGCTGGTTATATATATAATACGGGTGCTATATTAAATCCCGGTCGTAAAAAAGGACTCTAGTACTCCCAAGTGAAGCGAGGGAGAGTTTAGACTAGAATACTGAGTGCAGCGAGGGATTCAAGCTGGCCCAAGACGAAGACACCTTTATTCCCGAGGAAAATACTCTACTTTTAACGCCTTCTGCGAGGTAATAATAAGCAATTCGACTTTTGAATATTTTTTTATGCTATCCCCTTACTATAAACGTTGTATAATAATAATAATAATCACCCCACCGCCGTATCACTACATAGACGTCATTATGAAACTTGCGCGCTCCGAACTCTAGGCCTGTGCCGGAAGAGTTTACTTTGCCGGAACAGGAGTAGGGTGAGGAGCCAGACCAAGAGAGATACAGAAACCCGCAGGGCAGCATGTGGCGAGCTGTTGGGCAGTAGCGACCCCACGGACCCTATCTCCCGGATGAAGTCTTGTTCTTCACCTCTGGCTTGCCTTTATTGGCCGGCTTGAGTGGAGATTCGCAATACCTACACAAAATAATTTTATACAATAATAAACTAATACATATTAAAAACCTTAGAACTATGACTATACACGTAACGTTGTGGGCATCGTGTTTCGCTGCGTGGTGTCGCATAACCGTCCTCGGAAATGTCGATATACGACACCTTTCGGCCAAAAGTCCTCTTTCAGACAGGTCTGTAGATGTCGGGTTGGAACTCGTATCACGAATGACTTAAAGTTGATGTTGTGGCGCGATTCCAGCCTTTCGACCCTCAGAGTCCAGTTGGTCTTCACCTTCAAATGCTGCACGACTTCCTCAGTTGTCGTGGAGTCATGCAGACGCGAAAGGTGCAGCTGCGTCGTTGGCACAGCAGGGCGCAGCAGCATGTTGGGTCCACTCGGTGCGGTGCCACACAGGTTACGAGAAAAGGGCTTCTTCTTCTTCCTTTCTACTTTCGTGAAACCCTCCTCATCAACTTGGCTGGCTCTTGGCTAAGACGACAACGGACCGCAGTCAGAGCAGGTTGAGTACCCTTTACCACCTTTTCCCCTTTTCTGGTTTGTCGCTTAGGCTGTGACGCATCTAATTTACCGCTGGTGACAATAGCAGAGCGTAGGCACGTTTAGGGGTCGACGTACCTACGCGTGACGTTTTCGCAGCCGGTGTTATGGCGCGGGCGACGGCGGCGGCGAGCGGCGCTTGCTCAACCTTATCGGCAGCTGGTGACGCACTTGTGTTCGCCGATCCAAAACTGCCGACGGATGCATTATGCGCCCCTCGTCGTGTGTTCACATTTGAAGCCTCTGGTGACCCAATTACCGAACCAATGTTGCGCAATGATGCTATTTTTGCACGTAGTTAAGTATTGGTTTTTTCTGATACCTCCATTCTGGACAGCATCTTGGTCATCTCCGTTTTCAAGGAAGTGATTTCCTTTAACAGCCGCGTAACGTCACTACTTAGTTCCTTCGCCACGAAATCTGGCACATCTTCAGGGTCAGTCTTCTTCAATATCACTCATATATATTTAATTTACTGAGAGGGAAGGTGCATAATGCAGTTATTTTAGGGCTGGTGAGTCTGTGCGTTCCGGACAGGTACGTGTGGCGGCGATGGCAGCCGCCACTGCTAGTGGAACCGCGCGCTCGGAATAACCTTTTAAGGGCATTACATTGACCAATGACCTTGAGCATGCTGCCCCGTACTAACTAACGACGAAACGACGAGAGAGAGAGAGGGACGAGTGCGGGAGTGACATAGTGCATTTCGCGAAATTTCGGATTTTTATAAAATATTTAAAAAAATAAGAGAAAAAAGAGAAAAAAATCAATACACATTGTTAAATACGTCATTACGTATTTTTTGGTAGGTATAAAATTCATGCCGAGTTATTGAGCCGTTATAGAGAAAATTTTCAATTTAGGTTGAAAAAGGACCTATTTGTTATGATTTTTTGATAAAATTTGAGTAAGTTTATTAAAATTTTAAACAATACAATGTATTTGTGATGACCTTTAGTTTAACATATATTTTTATATTGAAAACGCACAAAAGGATTCATCTACAAACTTCTTTAAACACACGGTATTTTCAGGATTTGAGCGACGTAATCGCCTTAAGGGAGGCGCCCCTGACGCGTGCACTTCGCACGCTCAACCTCGTAGCGAGAGGGACTGACTTATTCTGTTGTTCTCTGAGTGAATTCACAAGGAATGCATTATTTATAATAAGTTATAGATTTTAGTATGTTTAAGTTAGCATAAGCGCATTTACCGCATTGGGTTATATCCTGTAATGGTTTATCTAAGTAGATAAATAAATAAAGAATAAAAAATATATCGATGATATCTTGAATACTCTTCTCGGTTCCATCTCTGCGGCGAGACATCTGGTCGAGTTTCCCAAGTGACTAGAACAGTAACAGTTTTCCGCTGCAGATCTCGTCCTCCTTGTAATTCGACCGGCACATCTGCAGGATGCTCATAGCATGGATCAGGAATGTCAGCAATTCATTGACTATGTCTATGAGTTGTTTGGAACTCATACTGTTTACGGACTGCAGCTATGGCCGCGCAACACGTGAATAAAATTCGTGGCATGCACAGTGGAAACACGTCCGTGTTCGAGCGCGCATCGCACTGCACTAAGCGTGGAGTGAGCTGTCAATAGTGTCAATTCCTAGCATAAACAAACTCACTTCACCTAAGTTTTCACGGTGAGATTTTTACAGAATCGACCGGCTAGTCCGTAAATGATAGTAAATAATAATACATCGTCTCGACACTATGACATGCTAGCGGATTATATCGTAACATACTCGAATGAGCTTGTTCTTATCGTTACGGATCAGTTGCTTATCACTCGGTTATCACTAAGTCAGCTAGCGTGAGAACGAAGATGTTCAGGGTTGACAAGTGAGAAAATTCTGAATCTGACATCTAGGCTGTATTTTCTGTGGGGATGAGCGGGGGTGATTTTATGTGTACACCAGCATTTCGTTATCCTAATCGTAGCCCTGCAGCCCGATGCCAGCAACGTTTACCCGCCAATAGTTTACCCGACCCTCGTATCAAACCTATTATTCATAAGCAGTCGCGCTTGGACTACTAGCCCAACAAAACGATCAGGCACACTGTATCTACATTTTGTACAGTTAATTTGGTACATATACCTGCACATAGGTAGGTATTTGAAGCTTTGAGAGGGACATTCAGCTCAGAGCAGAGTGAGCCCACGTTGTTGCAATATTTGCTGAAAATATCAGAGCGTGCCATTTTCATGGCATCCCTAGATTAGGTGAATGACAACGTAGTGATACAATGTCACTATGAAAGCAAATCAGTGTCATTCAGTTAAATCTTAATATCGATAAAACTGATTTTTACACTGACACTTCGAATGCCTACCGAAGTGATTTCGAAAATAGAAATAGTCATGATCATCTGAAGGCTAATTCTCGTACTTTAAAAACGTTTACGGCGCAATCTTATATCAGTGACAATCAATGTCAAAAACTTGCGAAAATTTTAGGGAAATTAATTATGTTTTTGACAGATTGAGACTGATATTAAAATAGAAACGTTCTTAAAATTCTAAAATTGCCCCTCAGATTTTTGATTATAGTTTTAAGGTGAGTATAGAATAGAGCATTTACTTGTAACGAGGTATCGAGCCGCTCCAATGTCTCACAACCGAACAATAAGCACTACGCTCGACGCTTTGTTACAACTTGATTTGCAAAAAACGACCGAATATTTGTAAATTTCATCGAGCAAAGACGAGCACGAGCAAAACATGCGACGTGATATTTCACCGAAGAGTAAACGCAAAATATAAAGAAATGTAAAAAAAATGCTTAGTCGCTATAAGCACACCGAACACCGAACACCGTACACCGAACACCGAACACCGTATCGACCATTCGCAGGAATATTACGTAATCACGCGCGGAGGTGCGTCATCTGCGCCCGTCGCATGGCGCGTTGTAGTGTGTGATTCGCCTTAGGTTCTTAACTTAGTTTCATGAAAATTCGCATGAGCATAACAATTGAAACGATATCGACAATCATGAAATCATAAAATAATAATAATCGAATAAATAACTTTCAAGCCACAGCTCTGAAATAATTCTTTCACTAACATTATCAACCTCCAGCAGTTCGCTGCTAAACAAACAAACGCTGCTAAACAAGAACGAGTATATTGGCATGCAATTGAAGAGGCCGACTCTTCAATTGCACACCAATATACTCGTTCCTCGACAACTCTCCCTCGATAGAAAACATCATCATCATCATCAGCCTATTGCTAATTGTCCACTGCTGGACATAGGTCTCTCCTATTGCACAAAATATCATAAATTCATAAAATAACATCACAAGATTAACGCAGCGCTACTGCTAAGTGTGGGGTCCTATGGGTTCCCTTCCTAGGTGGGGCAAAGTGTTATTGGGTTTTTCCATTGAGAATTTCTCGTTAACAGCCTGGAGTCTGGAGCTGTACCCGGTTGATAGCAATAGGCTCGTCCCAATTACATGTGTCTTAAACACAACAGGTGAAATGTGGGAGTGTGGTAAATGTGTGGTCCTATAGGTACACGACTGCCTAATCCTTTGCGGATAACAGGCGTGATGTTATGTTGTGTTGTTATGTAAAATTAACGCAGAATTAGAACTACTTACCTGATAATCTTGGAATCCCCTGCCATAACTGATACCTACTATCATAATAATCTCAGCTGTCATTATGATATAACATACATCACACACCTGCAATAGATAGATAGCTTCAAGATCTACAGCCGATCACCACAGTTGATAAGAGTGATAACATTAAGGTATCTCGGTATTATCACACAGGTAGTCGGCTACCCTCTGTCACCATTGGCACGCCCACAATCTGCAGTTGACATGAATATGACGATATATGAACAATTTTGGCATCTGGGATTAGACGCAGGCGGTTTTGGAAAACGAACGGTAATTGCTCAGTTTTTCGTATTCAGTTATGCTCGAATCCTATCGAATATAATCAAACGCTGGTTAAGATAATCGCTAGTTTGTGCGCTTGAAAGTAAGTATAGAAAGCCATTCGAAGTAGGAACAAAGAAAGTAGAAGTAGAAGAACGAGGTAGGAACCGTCGCACGAGCTCAGTCTCCTGTCCCTCGCCCACTCTGCGCTCTACGCGCTCTTAGACGGTAAGCTTGACCTTGACCTTGTAATGTGTTCGCGGATGAATGAAAGATCTTGTTAGTATGTTTGGAGTATGGTGAGATGAACGTATGACTGTTGAGTAGTTGTATACTTTTCGTTATTGTACTTAACTTATGTGTTTGTGACTTTGAACAAAGAAAAAAAAAAACATTTTTTACCTTTGGCCGTTTAATGTGAAAAAAAGTGGATGCTTAAACAAAAGTTATATTTGCACAACTTTAATGCAGTACCTAACGTGATGAACTTTTTCCTGGATACAATTTAATACACACGAATTGCATGCATATTTGCCAGTACGTGTCTCCAACCAATCAAAAATGGGTAACAGAAAGAAAGAACAAAATCTAACAAAACAATGAAAACAAAAACAAGATTCTGAGATAGGAGCCTTTTTCACACAGGTGAGGCGAAAAAGGCATCTATCTCAGTATAATGTTGCGATACTCAGCAACACTGTTAAACTTTAATTTACCATAAATTTTCCAAAAATTAAATTTTTTTGGCTTGCAAGCTAAGGCTTAACACGCACTGCGAAACGCCTTACAGTCACACACGTGATAGTCAACTGATTGGTTTTTACACGCAGTTATCATACATCACTCGTCATTGTTTCGTTTGGGAACCTTGGACCGTGTCAGTGTCACCGAACGACGAAAATGTTGTGTCCATGAAATGCGCTCGTGTTGTATTAGGGATAACCCACTGATCCTAAAGGCTCGTACACACAGGCGCGACGCGACACGCGACACAAAGGCACCGCAAGTCGCGCAACGAGCGGTGCCTTAGTGTCGCGTGTCGCGTCGCGCCTGTGTGTACAAGCCTTAAAGCTACGGTCAGCGATAAAAGTCGATGAACACTGCTATTACCTACTAATTGACGTGAAATTGTTCGACACATTGTATTTCAGCGTGCCACATAATAGCGAAGACTCTTATATTCTTTTAATTTTACTTCTGTTGCGATTTTAATTCTCATTCAAATCCGCATTGCCATACAACATGGTAATGCTGCCTGCCTTTTGGGCACTTTTCTTATTGACAGCGATGCGGACGAATTTTTGATGCCCTATGACTATTTCTCCTCCTTCTACATGTAAATATTATTATGTATTATTATTTGAAGACTTAGTGTTTTAAGGAATCAATTAATAAAACTGAATTGTTAATTGACTTTTTCGATGTGAAACATAAGTTTTTATAGATTTCTGAAAATGTCTGCTACTTGAGCATAAATAGCAGAAATAATTTGAATGTTACTTGGCACAAAAAAGTATAACATATGTAAGTATTTCGCCTAGGCTGTGAGAGAAACAGAGGGCAACACTTATATAAAAATAAAACAGTAAAAATTTTCGAATAATATGGAAAAAAATGCAATAAAATTATCTCAGACATATTTTAATGATTAGATCAGAATACGTGATACCTAGTATGTACCTAATGTTGCACCCGGCAGCGTTGTGTTACAGGCACATACTATAGACTTTTCAGCTTAGTCTCTGGGATGGCAGCGCATACCCCGCAAACCTATGATAATTTCCTTAGGCGATGGTGACGTTAATTTCCATCTGGGCTAGAAAATGAGATATATTTGTCAATAAATCATAAAATTGACATTTTCACGATGTTTAAAATGAAAAATGTATGTAAAATTGGCGAATTGTCGGATTGTCGCTAGTTTTATCAAATAGGCTTCAGGTGCTCCGCCTTCATTAACCAACCAATATTGTTTAAATTCATAGCTACTTACTTCACTTGCAATAGGTACTTAGACCTCAATTTCTTACAAAACAAAAAAATTAAAGTATAAGTAACTTTATTTACTAGCACATTCATTTCTCGTTCGATAAGGAATGTAGTTCAACCCGACATTACCCTTGAATTAGGTTTGGTGGCGTTAACCTGGCGTTAACCTCGGGTTAAATGACTGGTTATTATAAACAATGGTTAATTAAAATTAGTTAATTAATCATATTGTTTGTTGTTTTACTTAGGTACAGACAAAACAAACAACCTACCTAGCCTTTTCTCAAGTATGCTTATGCAGGTACTTTCCGAGGCACGAAGGGGTCTCAATATGTAATGGATAGTCACCCATCCACCCGTGCGGCTCTTGTAGGTACTGACAGACATCTGCATTAATTGGGCATCCCTCTCAAATATGATAACCAGTGAAAAAGAAGAAAGAAGATAATTTTTATTAGAATTAGTAATTCGTCATCAGCCGAAAGTCGTCCACTGCTCGACATAGGCGTCCCCCAAGCACCTCCACTTCGATTTTGTGCTTCTAGCATCCAACGTGTTCCTGCGGCCTTCACAAGTTCATCGGACCACCTTGTGGGAGGCCTTCCAATGCTACGTCTCCCGGTACGCGGTCGCTACTCCAGAACCTTTCAGCCCCATCAGCCATCTGTTCTGCGAGCAATGTGCCCTGCCCACTGCCACTTAAGTTTGGCAATTCTTCGGGCTATGTCAGTCACCTTGGTTCTCCTGCGAAACCAGTAATTACGCGTCCGTAATAACGTCGTAGTTATTGTAAGTCTGGTGTCGGAAATGAAACTATTGTATTCTGGGTTCGATCTCTGAGTGGGGCATAGTTACTTAAGGCTCCTTCAAACAGGCGCGACACGCGATAAAATCGCACGCGACACAAAGGCAACGCAAGTCGCGCAACGAGCGGTGCCTTTGTGTCGCGCGCGATTATATCGCATGTCGCGCCTATTTGTAAGAGCCTTTATTGGGTATTTCTTTTAAGAATTCTCAGTACTTAATCAGTTTTCGAAGAACATGGGGCTTAAATATAAGGGGGGAGGTGTGAGACGTATTTTAACTAATCACTTAGTCTATACTGAAAGATTATTACAAAATAGATCAGCTTTTGTCTGCCGAGCCTTTCGAACACGCCTGCACCGACAGATTAAAATAACATTTAAGCCAAACAAATAACTAAAACAAAACATCTACATTTTTTTATCATTTTTTATTAGAGATTAATTTTATCGCACGACTTTCATCATGTAACGGCAAACAACCTTGATTTTTGTTAGAAACGACAAATAGCGATAACCTCCTTAGCAACTAACGGCACGTCACACAGCGGCCGCTGGATCGGGTGCGGTGAGTAACGAAACGATTATAACACCGGTGAGGCAATATCATATAACGCGTGATTCTTTTTGCCAAATAATGCTCAAGGCTTGTGCAACTGGCGCGACGTGTCGCGTGTACAAAATGTTCCTCTGTGACGCGCTACTCGTCGCGCCGCGACCGGAAATTTCTATGGAAACGCGCGCGATACTCCTGTGTGAAGTATCGCGCGCGTTTCCATAGAAATTGTTTTACGGATATAGAGAAATGGAAAATATTTATTGTTTTTATTTTATTTATATTTGGAACAACAAACAATTACATAATAAAATATAGAGACATAAAACTTAAAATTAAGAATTATGTAATCAGCAGCGTTATTCACAGAATACAAGTAAAATATTAATAACACGCTTCAAAGAGAAGTTAAAAGTAGCAAACATATAAATGAAAATAAAACAGTTATTATAAACTTTTGAATAATCAAAAGTAATTGCACTGATTATGACACATGTTGACCTACAATAATCTAAGAGTTAAAGGACAAGATGTCTAATTGTTTGATTGCCTCGTGACTCGAGTTTCGGAATTTTACACGTGTTGCACAGAATAAATCGATGTCAATAAAGTGTTTATTATAATTGTCAACAAGACGTCGCAACGGAGCTCGAACACCAGCATTTGTTCGACACGCTCTCACTGCAAACAACGGTTGCTTATTTTTTCTTCTGGGAACTAGATAACAAATTCTGTTGCAAATATCAATATTGTCCAGGTAATACAGTAAGCAGGTGGTTAACAGTAAGTTAAGACGACATGAGTAGCTTAAAATATTACCTACAGCTAGGTTACAATATAGTATTAACTAGTGAGCCCCAAACTAGACAGTTAGTCTGTATCTTGGGGCTCGGAGTACGAATTCCAGAGTGGAGACTAGACAGGTGATTTCAAGTATGGTATGGTACGTGTGTATGTGTGATATTGTGTGGTGTGTGTGTATATGTGTGATGTGTAAGTGGTGTGTGTGCGACTGTGCGTCTGGTGTGTGTGTGTGTGTGTGTAAGTGTGCGTGTTTGTTCCATTGTGCTTCGTTTAATTTGGTGTCAGGTGAGGGTCTTTATATTAATTGTTCCGAGTCATCATAGCCAGTGTTATGCATAATTTCCTTAACAATATTTTTGCCGCTGAATGAAGTAGTATTTTTAATTTCGCAGAGTTTGCAGACTTTATTGTACGTATTAATGAGAGAGTAGGCCGGGGAGCGTCTAGCTAGCAATGAGGTGCTGTCAGGTGTTGGTATTCTGTAATTTCTTTTGGTTATGATAGATGCGTAGTCAGGTCTCCTTATAATATTTTTGTGCTTTTTGTGCAGGCAGAAATAATGAAAAGCTGGCGGACTCTGAGCACTCTCGTTTCGCGGTAGAGTAGATCAGTAGAGAACCGGTAGAGCTTCTTAAAAGTTACTTTAAGAAGCGCCCTCTGTGCTCTTTCTGCTTCGATTAAGTAGGTCTTTCCAGCCCTGCCCCACGCGCTGATGCAATACTGAATTATCGATTGGCATAGCGCTAGGTAAACTTGTTGTAGTGTGTCTGTGGGCAGACAGTCTCGTAATCTACGCATGGTGTGGATAAGTTTTCTTATTCTGCCAGAAAGGTTGGATATATGTTGTTTAAATGTTAGGTGGTCATCGATAAGAATACCAAGGTATTTAATGCAAGAAGTAAGTTCAAGAGGAGGACAGACGCAAGAGGAAGTAGAAATGTTCGAAGAGCAGTGATGTAGTTTGAGTTTAAGGTGTTCCGGTGGGTTTGAAGCGGCGGTTTTGGAGAAAACAATACATTTCGTTTTACTGCCATTTAGCGTGAGCAGGTTTCTGTCCAGGTTGTTTTGCGATTAGTGATAATCCCTCTTCTGCTAGAGTGTACATGTTCCCACGATTTTCCGTGAAATATTACGGCAGTGTCATCTGCATAAGTTATGATTTCAGCATTATTTACGGAAAGGTTTAGTATGTCGTTAATATAGACAATGAAAAGCGTGGGACCAAGTACACTTCCCTGTCGAACTCCGAAATCAATGGGGAGTTGATCACTAGTGAATGAGCTTACTTTCGTGTACTGCTTCCGGTTTGTCAGATAGCTTTTAAACCATTCAAGGCAAATGCCTCGTATTCCTATGCATTCTAGTTTCTTAAGAAGGCCAGTTGAAACCGTGTCGAATGCCTTTGCAAGATCAAGGAAGATGGCTAGGCATTTTTCATTTTTCTCAATGTAAGAGGAGACACAATTGGCAAGAAGAGTTGCAGCATATATAACGCAGAATCGCATCGCACTGTCGCGTCGCGCCTGTGTGTACGAGCCATCATTCGTGTGTGTGTTCTGTGAGTAGGTTTTCTACGGTTTTATTGTTAACCTGACCTAAGTAGGTACCTAAATCATGATATTAATGAGTGGTATTCACGTCTGAATTACAGTGTAAGTAATTAGATAGATAGATAAAACGTTTATTCAGTGCAACAAAAGACACAATACAGGTATTAAAAACATCAAAAAAATAGAAAAAACACTAACAAAGATTAAAAAGATAAACTGACCCATAGACACCTAGCTGCTATACATCTTTAACGGTCGATCACTACTGGGCGGTGTGTGTCTCATGGTTGCACTAAATGGGAGTCCAGCTCAGCATAATATGTCAGGTACAATACCTGACGCTGGTATTCTGCTGCATCCCGTTAGTGACCCACGGATGACGAGAAGACACATCTGAGTTTCAACAAAATGGTACCTACATAGTGTGGCGCGTATATTATAAAGGTGGTAAGTACCCACAGTTGACTTGCTTCTAAAACCGACAGAAAGATTTGACGCACAACTATAATTTGACAGAATAATTGACGCACAACTATGATTTATTGGATGATATTTTTTTATAATTGATGCAATGGCCTTTTGAAATGCGTGGACCATAGAGGAAAATAAGTGTGCAAGTTGCAATACGTAAATGTACAATTTTACATTGGGCACACACCGTGCAATTGTCTCCGCTACCTACCTTGATTATCATCATCTGTCAAGCCTTTTACAACTATGTTGAGATCGGCTTCCAAACTAACCTTTTTCGAGCTCGTTTTGGTCGCTGTTGCATCCTACATTCTCTAAATTGTATATGCATATATGTCGACAAAGTAATGTCTATTTCTGTGTGAATATTTAAAAGAAAACCTAACAAATGCAAGACGCGGTGCAAAAAAACTTTTTTCCCTCACGCGCTGAAGCGACTAGCGACGGGTCAGGTTATTTATAATTAGAATTTCGTGGTTAAGTATTCAAATAATCAAATCACAGCAAATTTCCCTTTATTTATAAACGTGTATAATTAACAGATGTTTAAATTCGTTAAAAATATATGACTAAACAGTCGCTATTCAATACCTAGCTTACGTGCTGTTAGACTACGAAAAACACGCCTACAAAATAATATAATTAGGGTTCCGTACCCAAAGGGTAAAAACGGGACCCTTTTACTAAGACTCCACTGTCCGTCTGTCTGTCACCAGGCTGTATCTCATAAACCGTGATAGCTAGACAGTTTAAATTTTCACAGATGATGTATTTATGTTGCCGCTATAACAACAAATATTAAAAACAGAATAAAATAAATATTTAAGGAGGGCACTCATACAACAAGCGTGTTTTTTCGGCGTTTTTGCCTTGTGGTACGGAACCTTTCGTGGGCGAGTCCGACTCGCACTTGGCCAGTTTTTAATTAACTACCTAATCAAGTAAAGAAGCAAATTATTACATTTATGATTTTAATAATATGTTGACTAACCCGTGTGTCCGTGTGATAATTTGAGTTCAAATGTTCGAAAACAAGAGAAAATAATAAAGTAGATTTTACGTGTTTATAATCTTGAGTTGTTATTTTAATTTTCCTCTAATAGGACAATGACCAAATATCTAATTAAGTAGATCGGGTCAAGTTCAGGTTCGAGTCAAAATATATGCCCTCAGTAAGTCAGTTACTTACTATGTTCTAATGAAAGGTAGAGACGGGACTACTAGCCAGGTTGACACCTAAATATTCTTAATGGAAGCCTTAGCAGGAGCTAAATCAAGAGTTGAGGCTCATTCTCAGCAGCGGAGTGTTACATTCAAAACTGGAAGTAGTGTAGTAATTACTAGATATTAAAAGACGTTACAACTAGGGTTTGGGAAGTCTCGACATTCACAAAGTTTCGGGACACGAGAAAACCCACGATCAAAGTCCCGGGACTTCGAGACTTCTCAGAATAACATTAGAATCGGGTTAATTTTGGGCCAGATGAAACAATAAAAAACAAATTAAATGTTATTATTATTATATATATAGATATATGTCGCAGGTTTTTCATAAAATTAGGTTTTTGATGAAAAACCGGAAGATGACACATTTTAAACTCAATTTCAACATAAACCTGTAATAATCAGTCACCTGTAATAATCAATCACCTGTAATGATCAAAAACCTGAACTAGTTTGGGTTTATGATAAAGTTTTTGTCAAAATCACGGGTTTGCTTGGTTTTATGACAAATAATTCTATTTAAATGAAATAAATAAAACAATCCATCATCATTTGCAACTTAGTAGAAAGAAAACAATTATTTATTTATCAAAATTTTACATCCATGATCCAATCTATATTCTCCTATACCTATACCAATCTCCTATACCTATATTACTCTGATTTTACGTGATTTTCTGATTGTACGTGACATTGAAACATTTCATTTCATAATTGGATTGAAGGAGGAGAATATTGATTACCACACCACACAGAAAACCAGAGGGGTTTTCTATATATGTCAGTTTTATGGTGTTTTAAGCTATGTAAAGTAGTTCCAAGCTGTCAGTACTGACTACTGATTGGTTGCTTCAAGCAACTCAAACTCCTTTTTTTTAATTCTTTATTTTCGGTCTTAAGTATAAATACTGATATTCGAGTTAATCGGGCCGCGCGTTAAAATTCTTCCATACAAATTTTGACACTCCCCAATCCCCCTTTAGGGGGTAGTTTAGAGAAACTTAAAATGCCAACCTTCATAGTTTACTTAGATAAGTATTAGTGCCACGTTTCAAGTTTATTAACTCAAGGAATAAGATTTTTCATACAATCACAATCCCCGCATTTCATTCCCTTAGGGGCTGAGTTTTGGAAAATCCTTTCTTAGCGCACGCCTACATCATAATAGCTATATATGTGCCAAATTTCAGCGCAATCTGTTGAGTGGAGAGAGTCAGTCAGTAAGTAACGGTTGGCTTTTATATATATAATACCTTCGTCCTAACCTACGGTTGACCTGGTCGCTCACCTAATGGCAAAGAGCAATGGAGCGCAGCATTTTATGTAAAACTACTAACTAAAAAAGTGTAGGCACACTATTTTAGTTAGTAGTTTAGAACTATCGATTTCTCACGAAAATCGTCAAAGATTAGATAGATTATCAACTATTTCTATTATAAGTAATCATTCAATCGATTTTGCGTATCAAAGTTGATTTAGATATTACCTAACTCAGCATGAAAGAACACCTTGCCGATCGCATGATAATGGATATTAAGATTGTTTGAATATGATTACTCGAGTTCTGGGATTACTATTAATAATGCCAGATTATGCAATGTTTTTATAATTATGTAGACTGTCTGAGTAGTATGTCAGAGGATAAAACGGCTGTTAGATTCGACTTGCCTTTTATATATATATATAAGGCTATTTTGAGAATCTAAAAACAAAAGGGGTGTTGTGTTACACAGTAGCTGAGTTGTGGAGGTCAGCTAAGCAGTCGGGTCCTGTAAAATATGCTCTGCATCCGGATAGACTGGAACCCGACCACAAAATAGTTGGGAAGAGGCTCGGTAGATTGATTGGTTCTATACACAAATGTAGAAAGAGTTGTTTTGGTCCGTAATCATAATCAAACATGGATCCTGACTCGGTATTAAGTGAATGTAAACACTTCAACAACGTTTCTCCAAAAGTAAAACAATAATAATATATTCTTTAATAATTTATTACGTGGAAATTTTCTCGCCGTAGGTAAATAAGCGATTATCGAAAGGAGATGAAATAACTGTACCCCTACCATGAGTTTTTATCGAAAACTTACTCGCTAGCGTCTCCGTAAGTAAGCCTGGCACGCACCACGATTTTGTTCGTGCGATAATTTTGTCGCAGGAATGCAACGTATGAGTTAGTACCTACGGCACGCGGCAGTGCGCACACATTCGAGTAATAAATCGCAGCGATTTTATAATTGTGATTTGTCACAATTTGCTGGGTTTGCTCGCGACGCGATTATCGCGAAAGTAAACTGCAGCGTATGGAATTGTATGGTCCCGCGCGCACTGCGACAGAAAAATCGCGCACTCTAGCCGGCCGGCGGCGCCCATTCGTATTCCGTTTTTTCAAGAATAAACATGCTAGACGTGGAACATTCTCAGTAATCTGTCAAATGCTTGAATTTCATTCTTTAATAGCCACAGAATTTTTTGGGATATAGCCGAAGATCATTGTATTTCTTATAAAAAAGCCTTAATCTATCCGCTGTAAAAGGATGAGTGCAATATTGACATTTTTTTTAAATTTGTACCGAATCCTTGGTGAGACTGAGCGACGATTTTTTTATGGCAGTGCATGCAGAGTACTTTCTGCGATATTTTACAGCGCGATTCTAAAATCGTGTCGCAAAAAGTAAAATCGTGGTGCGCGCCAGGTCTTACGCAGACGCTAGCGAGTTTTGGCTGTGCAAACTAATGGTAGAGCTACTGATAAACGGGTAAGTAATAGATGATATAACAACAAAATCTCTAATATTTACAATATATAACAACGGAACCTATAATTTTATTTAATATAGCGATTAGTTAATGTAATGAACGATTGATATAATTTTAAAATAACTAATTTTCATAAGCATAACATAAATTAAATATAAAATCGTTTGACATACCACTCAAAAGATATAAAACTTATTTGGTCGAATAAAACAATAACTTTGTATTTTGTTTAAGATATATTTAAAAGTATTTTTTCTTTGTTTTATTCTTTGTAAGTTCTATCGTAGTTATAGGTAATAGTCACCTAAGTAGATATTAAACATAACTAGTAACTAATTACCACCTGCGCTAGGATAGGTCGACGGAGCCCCGCTTCGCAGGGCTCCTATTTCTGGGTGGTTTAAAAAAAAAATAACCACGAAGGCTAAGGCGGGAGCTCCGCTCCGCTTCGCTCCCGCCTTAGCCTTCTAACCTAACCTATCCGAGTCGGGGTACTCTGAGTCGGGGTGTTAACCATAATAACGTTTTTATATACATATATTAAACGTAAACCTAATGATTTTCGATTAAATAAACAATATACATATTAAACGTTAGACCAAATGATTTTCGATTACATAAACGTTATATCAAACAACGTTATACTAATTAAGTTTTAGAATAAATAAATGTTATATGTAAAGAAATTATATCAACAGTTGGTATATCTCACGTTGATTATATCTTATGAACGATAATAAAATGAAATTAGACCAAATGAGTTTATACGTTATGAGACGCACCCCTGACAAACAACTTTTTAAGACTACTTTTTATCCCGTGGGAATATCGGGATAAAAAGTAGTCTTAAATAATTATCACCATCACCATCGCCATCGCCATCGCCATCTCCATCACCATCATCATCATCATAGTACCCTATATGTTAATCCAGGGTGTCAGCTACCTCCATACAAAATTTTATCAAAATTGGTTCAGCCGTATGAGCGTGAAAAAGTAACAAACATATAAACACACACACACACTCACTCACAAACTTTTGCCTTTACAATGTTAGTGTGATAAAGTGTGACTAGCTTCTGTCGGCGATTTCGTCCGCGTAAATTTCGGTTGCTCGACTCCTCAGCGCCGCGCGCCGTAGCGTGGTGGTCTATCAAATTAATATAAATAGAATTTTTCAAATCCGACTGGATGTTTCAGAGGTTAGCGCGTTCAAACAAATGAATAGCTTTAATATAGATTTTAGAAGCATTGTTATCATGTCTTTATTTTGTATTTTTTGAGAACCTATCTTTAAACCTAAACCAAATATTACCCAATCCCAAGTGGACAAATTCTCAATCACATGGGAGGTGATATCATTAAGTATCTTACATAATAACGATATTTTTAACAAACAAAATAGCGGGTGAATGATAAGGATGAATTACAAAGTCCGTCAGTCAATCTCCGGGTGCACATTCTTAACCTCATGATATTGACTCATTGACTTATCTTATAGGAAGTTCTTTATCGATGTCTAAATAAATAACCAATCGATAATTTGGAGACAACATCATTAAAATAACATCACGCCTATCCTCCAAATGGGTAGGCAGACCTATGTTGAAGTTTTATGTAGATAATATGGAGTGAGTTTATTAGAACGAGTCTGTTAGCAGAACTGAGCACAAATCCGGGCTGCTTTTGAAAATGTCTTATTGAAAACACACACACACACAACGCACACACACACACACTCACACACACACACACACAACAACACTGCACACAACAACACTGCAACACTGCTTGAGCCTGTTTCCTAAACCAGGAAACCACGTTCAGTTATTGCGTTTGCGACTACTGGAACCGGGTGATTCAATCCAAAAAGCATTCTCCAATGACCGGTTACAGGAACAATTATTGATGTTACATTATGTAAGTATACAATCAACACACTTGGCAGAAGATTGGTTTAGGATTGGTCAGCAAAGTGTAGAGTTGATTAGAAATGTCATAAGTCACATGACATCTGACATTTCGTTATAAAAGGATAACTAAAAATAACTGGTAACGTTTAACATAATAACAACAGTTTTAATGATCATAATAACCTAATTTCGTTTAATATACCGTTGTTTAATTTAACGATTCAATGATTTAATGAATTATTGATATAATTTCATTTTACCTAATTTTATATGGCATACTGGACATTTTCGTCATTTTCTATAGGAATTTTCTATAGGAGCACATTTGAATTAATATTTATTTAGTAAGTATAATATTTTGTTACTATAATATTCAAAATCTAGAAGTAACTTTTAATATAATTTAGAAACGTCTTTGTTTTGTATATTTTTGCAAAAACTGATTAGATTTTAAAAGCCTGCCATTTTCATTAGGTTAGGTTAGACCAGTGACCAATTTTAAACACCTGCAGCCATTTTCGTTAGGTTAGGTTAGAACAGTGTCCATTAACGCGCGAAGGCGAGCGAGTGAAGCGAGCGTGCCGCGGCAGCGGCCACCAAGCACCAGATCCCCTCTATTGTTGGTGAATCATTTGGGTTAGATGAAGTTATAACAGTATGATGTTTCCTGATATTGACTTACTATTCATTACAGAATTTTGGCAGAAAATGAGTAAATATGAAAATTAGGTCAACTAAACTTTATATAAAAAGAGCATTAAGTATACAAATTATAAATTATACAGCGTGGCGGTACAATGGTGACATTAATTTAACACACATATACGTTTTCACATTTTCATTTCATGAAGAAATTATGTTTCCATTAAACGTTATTATTTGCGGATTTATTTAAAGTTTTGTAAAATAGCATTTTGGAGCAACCTGTACTTAAAGAACTGTCGCGCAGCGGTCATTTGCCGAGGTCACGGATCATAACATCGCATCAATGAAATTAAAATAAATAAACAATACTTTAAAGTAACGTGATATCCCTTTGTCGGCGAGCGGGCGGCGCAGGCGACGCGTGCCCTCCCCCCACCCCGTCGCGTCGCAGCGAAATCTAATTCTTTTTTGCATATCTAGTGCTAGCCTAACTCGTGCCCTTGACACACTTCTTCACAGTAGTGCACATAATTACGTCGACTAATTTTGTGAATGTTTCCGCGAAAAAGACGCTTACCTATTGTTTTATTTATTTATTTTTGTGTAATGAACTAATGAGTAATTAGATTATGGTACTGCGATAAAGACGCTATGTTTTGTTTTCTAATTTAGTAAGTACGTTGACATCTCTTGCGATACGGGCGCTTTTATTTGTGTTATTAGTGCTTGTGTAAACTTGTGATCGTGATGGCAAATACACATCCGAACTACACAGCAGCTGAATATGCGGACATGATCCTAATTTACGGAGAATGTCGTCAAAATGCCGCTCTTGCCATAAGGACATATCGCGAGAGATATGGCGGTTCAAGACAATGCCCTACTAATCCTCGCACTATTATAGGAGCTCTTCAGCGCATCCGCGAAAACCGGCCAGTGGATCCTAGGTCTCAACGCCCTGATCGACCACCTACACGACAAAACCCAATCCAGTTAACTGAAAATGTGCTACAATATTTCCAAAACCAACCCAAAACTAGCCTCCGCCAGAGCGCTAGGCATTTTCAAGTTCATCACAGTACCGTCCATACGATATTAAAGCGCGAAAAGTGGCAGCGCGTGAAGCGACGCGTTGCCGCTCCGAGTTAACGTAAGCCAGCGTAACGTAGGTAATTTCATGAATGATTTTTTGCAAGGGTGATCCCAATTTTAGTTACATTTTTATCATTTAGTTTGTTTGAAAAATTTTTTTTTTCAATTTACGAGTTATTTTAACCTACTAAAATTAATATGATTAAAGGGCACTAGCCCTACACGTGTGTTAAATTAATGTCACCATTGTAGCGCCACGCTGTATGTAATGAACGTTATACTATTACTAAATGTTATTAGAGCAAAATAAGGTTATATGTAATATAACATATAAAAACGTACAACCTTATTAACTCACATGAAATAAGGTTGTACGTTTTTATAGCATATGAAAATTATATTATATGAACGTTATTGGAAGTGATATACTATCTGGGGGCCTAAAAAGGGGTGCGTCTCATAACGTATAAACTCATTTGGTCTAATTTCATTTTATTATCGTTCATAAGATATAATCAACGTGAGATATACCAACTGTTGATATAATTTCTTTACATATAACATTTATTTATTCTAAAACTTAATTAGTATAACGTTGTTTGATATAACGTTTATGTAATCGAAAATCATTTGGTCTAACGTTTAATATGTATATTGTTTATTTAATCGAAAATCATTAGGTTTACGTTTAATATATGTATATAAAAACGTTATTATGGTTAACACCCCGACTCAGAGTACCCCGACTCGGATAGGTTAGGTTAGAAGGCTAAGGCGGGAGCGAAGCGGAGCGGAGCTCCCGCCTTAGCCTTCGTGGTTATTTTTTTTTTAAACCACCCAGAAATAGGAGCCCTGCGAAGCGGGGCTCCGTCGACCTATCCTAGCGCAGGTGGTAATTAGTTACTAGTTATGTTTAATATCTACTTAGGTGACTATTACCTATAACTACGATAGAACTTACAAAGAATAAAACAAAGAAAAAATACTTTTAAATATATCTTAAACAAAATACAAAGTTATTGTTTTATTCGACCAAATAAGTTTTATATCTTTTGAGTGGTATGTCAAACGATTTTATATTTAATTTATGTTATGCTTATGAAAATTAGTTATTTTAAAATTATATCAATCGTTCATTACATTAACTAATCGCTATATTAAATAAAATTATAGGTTCCGTTGTTATATATTGTAAATATTAAAGATTTTGTTGTTATATCATCTATTACTTACCCCCTAAAAAGGCCACTTTGACAGAATCATGAAAGGATAACATTATGAATCATAATGGACAGTTAACTGTCAAGTTAATCGTATCAATTCCCATTAGTGAATGATTTTTCAGTTATTTTTTTTTGTCTGTGCTAAAATACCAAGCAATCCAATCCAAATCCAATCCTAATCTCTTTGATTAGGTATACCTACGTAATGCAGCGAAAAAAAGAAAAACACGGACTGTCTTCGCCATATTATAATTCATAATGTTATCATTTTATGATTCTGCCAAAGTGTTCTTTTTAGGCCCCCTGTTATTATGCCATATATTACACACCCAAATATAATACTCCTAACGTGTGAATACGTGTAAGTATGAATAAAATAATTGGAACGATGACATAGTAATATTTACGTTCCTCCAGTAGTCCTCCTTATTCTTTCCAGAGAAATAGGTAGACTAGTTGAATCTATATAAGTACCTACTATCAATATAATTAAATCCCGTTAGGTACCTATTTTCCTTGTGGAATTGTATTTGTTAAGTAGGAAATTTTTGAGCTGATCGAGATAAAGAGTCTGTCACAGCTGGATACCTCAAGAACTACTAATGCTATCAATTTTAGTTTTACATGTAAAACTATTCTAAATTTCATCACGTAAGTAAACGTCATCACGTTTACTCAACTATTTTGCAAATAAGAAAGAAATAAAAATATATTTATATTTTTTGCAACAGGGACTGAAAGGGGGTCTGAAAAATTCGAAGTGGGGCTACTAGGGCATGTGGGGTATCATATGAAAGAGCGCAGTTTTCACATTCTCAAACATTTTTTTTTAGGCCGCATAGTTTCCGACTTTTGATGAAAAATGTAAAAATAATACCGTTCCCCCCTTATCTCCGAAGTTTGCAAAGAGAAAAATCTGAAATTATTATATGTGATAGAAGTTTATGAAAAGATTACAGTAAAAATAAAACGAAGTCTCTAAATAGCACACTTTTTCAAAAATCACCAACAAAAGTTACATTAGTTCCACTATCCGTCAAGAGATGGCGCTGACATGAAACTGCAATATTCTGCACCGCAGTGCACAGTGTTAAAATTCTCTGACGAATATAGGCCCAGCCGACGAAAAATTAAAAACACGATGGAACCCTCGGTGCGCGAGTACGACTCGCTCTTGGCCGGTTTTTTTAGATAAGTATAATCACATTTCGCCAGTCATTTTTAAGTCCCATGCTAATAATACCTACCTACAAACATTTAATTAAACTGCTACTGCTTGGTTCGGCAAGCAGTATTGTGTAATGTAACCTCTCATCTCCTCTCACTATCGCTTTACGCATCATACAGAAACTAATTCATGCGTAGGAAGTTCTAATATGTAAGACAACACACAAAAGTCAGCCGTTTATGTTTGCCTTTAAATATTGTTTACAAAATCGTGTGTTTCTCGTGATCTTGCTAGACGGTGTTGATATACTTACTGTCTGACATTCACTTATCATTTTTAATCTTGGCCTTCATGCAGGGTAATGATTATTATTATCACAGAGCATGTAACCTTTTTATTATGTTTGGTTGACTTTGTATAGCCGAGTCACCAGACGCCATCAGAGGCCTCTTCCGAATTCCGCCAGACATACCTAACACCCGTGGGCCCAGCTTGAACGTGCGGAGTGAATGTAACGTAAATTGAAAATAATCGTTTCGCACAATATTAATCTACTTAATTTTTTAATACTCAAAGATATTAAATTATTTACTATCTTAAATCTCTTTGGATGATACCTACCACGTGCTATCAAAGATTTATTCGATTCAAAAACCGTAACTTAAATACGTTTACGTGGTGTGTGTGTGTGTGGGAGGTTTGGAAAGAAAAAGGAGAGGCCTTTGGCCAGTAGTAGGACACAATATAGGCTAACGAAGAAAAAATACGTTTCTGTCATGCGTTCATTTTAGGGGCTCGGGTTCTCCGCATAGGTACCGCTTTCAATTCGCTCCATTTATCTGGAGGAGACTAACTCATCAACGCCTAGACCACCGAGCCCTTGGCCCTAAAAAGCTGCAATTTTGCACAGAGGATCCCGTTATGGTGCGGAATAAGGCCAGATTCTCCGAAATTCATACTAAGTAAATTCCTAATAACACTGCCAACTATGGTAAATTGCTAATGGCAGATATTTCGTATTCCTTTTTGTATGTGTTAAAAAGTAAGCCAAAACCTATTTCCGAAACAGAGCCCCAGTTTTGGAGGCTTCGTTCACATACATTAACTCGTCCCTAGTTCGAACTCGCCCGCTTGTTTAGGGTTCCGTACCTCAAAAGGAAAAAACGGAATTTAAGGCGGCTCATACGATCTGCTCTTGGCCATTTTCCCGCTAGATGGCGCTGAAGTCTACATTTTTAGTTTATTTTCCGCCGCTATTTGCTTCTTTCTTGAGCGTTCGTGGAAATAACCAGAACGTCATAAAACAGGTGCGCTTGACCCGGAGACTATGACATGTTTGTAGTTATTGTTGTCGATATCAAATTAACTACGTGTTAATAATAAATTAACTACGGTTAATTGCGCTGATAACCAGCTATTTATGGAGGGAGTGTTTATTTGTGATGATTGGTGGCTATTTTTAGGTGCGTGTCTGGGTTAGGCTGAAAGTAGGCACCTAGTCTTCTTGACTTTCCTAAAAGTCTAAACTGCACCCGAATTGCATAATACACTTTTAATCACAATCCGAATGATTTTTAAGGAAATTGCTAATCCATTGCTTTCGTTTGCTCAACAACGTAAATAGCGCCATGAATGTTGTTGAACTTTCAAAATGAAAGGCATTGCCGACGTACCTACTGTGTTACGCTGCCTGATTGGCACTCAAGAAAATTCGACTGCTGAGTTTGGGAGTGCAGTTTTGGGTTCGATCTCAGTCGAACCAGTCAGTTCGGTCAGACAGTTTTAATAAGTTCTTCCACTAAGTCATTCTCAATAGCAGCTTGGATTCGTTACTTATGATCTCCTCAGTGACCGTCAATATGGCTTTCGCCGGGGACCAGGGCCCTCTTTGCCATTGGGCACTCTGGGCAAGCGCCCAGGGCCCCGCGATCTTTGGAGAACCCGGCCTGCTCTCATAAAAAAAAAAACATTATTTGCAGCCATCGTTCCATTCTACGCATTATTAGTATCCGATTCAATGACAAAATAAGTTATTTGCAGTGCGATTTACAGTAAGTTTCTAGCCCCCAGTTATGAAATATTAGTACCTATGTTTCTCTTATTCTCTCTTATCTACACAGAGGCCCCGTGATCCTTATATGCCCAGGGCCTCCAATAGGTTAAAGACGGCCTTGCCGGGGACGGTCAACTGGCGATCTTCTGTTGCGATGTTTTTACCGCCAAAAGGAGTCGATTCGACCAGACTCCTACTTTTCGGGGTACATCTGTTCCTGTAACAGATCGGCTCGAGCTACTGGGCATGGAGTTGACATCTAGTCTCAACTTCGGCGCCACCATCGAGTACAAAGCCCAAACTGCGGCCAAGAAGCTGGGCATCCTTAATAGGGTGAAGCGATACTTTACACCTCATCATCATCATCAGCCTATAGCAGTCCACTGCTGGACATAGGCCTCCCCTAATGAGCGCCATAGCGCCCTGTCTTCAGCTTGACGCATCCAGCATCTGCCTGCAGTCGTTCGCAGATCGTCATCCCACCTGGCCGGAGGGCGTCCTACACTACGTTTGCCGAGTCGCGGTCTCCACTCAAGAACTCGTTTACCCCAGCGGTTGTCGGTTCTTCGCGAGATATGGCCGGCCCACTGCCACTTCAGCCTGCTAATTCTTTGAGCTATGTCGATAACTTTCGTTCTCTGTCGGATGCATTCGTTTCGGATTATCCTTCAGAGAGACTCCGAGCAGAGCTCTTTCCATAGCTCGCTGAGCGACTTTGAACTGGTGGACCAGCCCTATCGTGAGTGTCCACGTTTCAGCCCCGTAGGTCATGACGGGTAGGACGCACTGATGGAAAACTTTCGTTTTCAAGCACTGCGGTATAGATGACGAGAAGACTCGATGTAGTTTCCCAAACGCTGCCCAGCCTAGCTGGATCCTTCTCTTGGCCTCCCTCTCAAAATTGTTTTTACCTAACTGCAGAATTTGCCCGAGGTAAGTGTATTCGGAAACAATTTCGAGAGGGTGGCCGTGCACGACGACCGGTCCCGGGTCAATGAGGCCATTGATCATGACATTGGTTTTATCCAAATTCATGCCGAGACCGATGTGTCACGAGGCTGAAGCTAGGCCGTCCAGCATCTGGGTTAGCTCCTCCAGCGACTCCGCCATCAAGACTATGTCATCAGCGAATCGCAGGTGTGAGATGTAATCGCCGTTTATGTTAATGCCCTTACCTTTCCAGTCCAGCGTCTTAAACATATCTTCCAATGCGCTCGGGAACAGTTTCGGGGATATGACATCCCCCTGTCTCACTCCTCTGCGCAGTTGGATGGGTTTGGACTGCTGGTCCTGTACTTGGACACACATAGTGGCGGCGTCGTAGAGACATCTCAGCACCTCGATATAACGACAGTCTACTTGGCATCGCTGTAAAGATTCCAGAACAGCCCAGGTTTCGACAGAGTCAAAACTCAAAACTTTACGCCTGGACACCTTTTAACCCTTTACAAAGGACAAGTCCGATCCTGCATGGAGTATTGCAGCCACCTTTGGGATGGCTCAGCGAAATACCACCTTGCCGCGCTTGACTCGGTGGAACGTAGAGCTAAGAGGCTCATTGGCGACGTAAAACTGGTGGATGCCAAGCTTCACAGCTTTCGGTAGACCTGAATGTGGTAAAGTGTGGGTGTTTACCTACTAGGAGAAGGAGTAAGCAAAGGCGCATTTGCCTACTCCTTTGGAGATAACAAGAGTGATATTAATTTGTACCAATGAGGTAGGTGTAGGTACGTAGAAGTGTTGCTGATTACTGATACTGCTAGAGGACATTCGTAAGCAGTCAATGTTACGCGGGTTGACATGAAAACGTGTGCTTATGTGATAGGTATGCATATCAACCTACGAAAGTTCACTTGAATTCGGTAAGTATGACGAAATTACGTTTTAATGTTTCGTATTTATTATGAAACTCACGGTTTCTACGAATGTTATATAAGAAACACAACACATACCTAATTACTAATAATTCATTATCATTTAATTGGTTATTTACCCAATTAAGTTAACATATTTAAGTACCTACGTGGGGGAAGTACGTCCAAAATGTCATCAAAATGACACACCGGGCTTTTTTTAGAAATTGGCGTGTTACAATGCTGCAGTAATTGTCATAACAACACGTGACGTTGGCCAAGTTGGCATATCTGTCAAATTGTTAGCACCATGGACTCACTCACGCCGGAGTAAAATGTACAGACGCGTTTTAGGCACGTAAAAGTTTTTATTGAAGTGAAAACTTTAGCGCCGTTGTACACTTTGTGACCCTGATCGAAAATTCGTAAGACGGATGGCCGTAGCCGGTACCGCGCGTGTTTTGTTTATAAGACGATTCACAAAATACACACGTAATTGTTCAAGTTTTACTTCTGTCGGCACTCCCGGAGTGCCATTTTTTTTATTGATTTCGTCCTGATATTGGTCAGTTTTATGTAGTTTTTATTAAATACAATATTTTGATGTAAATTGGAAAAGTGTATAATTTAAAAGTATTAATTTATTTAAACGGTTTTATTGAGCTTGCTCTGTTTGTTATTTATTTGGGTCAAGTTTAACACTTGAAATTTTACCCCCTTCTTGTTGGCAGATTGATCTGATATTTGGTACTTACACACCTTTAGTTTTGATGACAATACAATTTAATTTAATTCAATAACATTCATTATCATTATCGTATCATTGTAAATCCAAGTTCCAAATCCAAGCCGCCGCTACAAAATGGCGGATAACATATCTTTACACAACCCCCTCACTAAGGATATCAAATGAACGGACTTGACTAGTAGAATACTGTACAGGTACCTACACTATGAAAAATTTCAAATCTAAGATGGTTGCCGGTACAAAATTCCAGATTTCATATTTGTTTTAATATGGGTAATGTGTATCAAATGAAAGGGCTTTACAAGTAGAACACAGTACATGGTGGATCATAAAGTTTAAATAAAAACATGAAATTAAAATACTTAGGTACATATCTAAGTAAAAAAAAACTTTTTAAGTTTTAATGGTTAAATTCTAACGGTTTTAATGAAAATAATGATGTAGATAATGTGCCTACTAAAAGCTAAAAAACAATTCGGTAGGTCTTAGGTACCAGTCCACACCACTTTCCTCATCAATCCCTACATTGATGAATGCCCTAGCACTGATCAGACAAAAAATTAAAATCGTGGGGCGGCGTAGCGTAACCTGAGTAAATAGCGTTTATAATAATACAAGCAGCGCCCCGCGGTTTGACCCGCATAAGTGTCGATCTCGTGGGAATATCGGAATAAAACCGGCCAAGTGCGAGTCGGACTCGCACACGAAGGGTTCCGTACCACAAGGCAAAAACCTCGAAAAATGCACGTTTGTTGTAATATTTATTTTATTCTTATTTTAGTATTTGTTGTTATAGCGTCAACAGAAATACATCATCTGTGAAAATTTCAACTGTGTAGCTATCACGGTTTATGAGATACAGCCTGGTGACAGACAGACGGACAGTGGAGTCTTAGTAATAGGGTCCCGTTTTTACCCTTTGGGTACAGAACCCTAAAAACTATCCTATTTTCTTTCCCGGGACTCAAACTATCTCTAGGTATAGCAAATTTCATCTAAATCGGTTCAGCGGTTTAAGCGTGAAGAGGTAACAGACAGACAGACACACTTTCGCATTTATAATATTAAATGATAAATGATTTTATTTTTGTAAGTAGATAGGTTTGCACAAATACTTTTACACGTCAATCATAATGTTTTTAAGGCGTTTCCTATCTGACAACTCTGAGAAGAAAGGCCGAAACAAACTCAGAGGTCACAGTCTCTTTTAAAGTCCAGACATAATCTTGGTCAGGTTATATGAAGACATGTAGGTCGATATCTGAGATGGTCTTTTGAGGAAAGAACCACACAGATTGAGAGGACCTTTATTATGGATGAACGGTTGACTGCTGGTAGAAATGTCACGCGCCCCACGATTTTATTTTTTTGTCTGATCAATGCCCTAGATTGATTGAGGAAAGTTGTGTGATGACTGGTACCTAGGACCTATCGAATTATTTTTTAGCTTCTAGTACATTAACTACATCATTATTTTCATTAAAACCGTTTAACTCAAAAACATTTTTTAATTATTTTATTTTAGTGGCAAAATAACATAGGTACCTACCTACTTACATTCGCGGCAGAACGACACACCTATCTTTTTTCGATGATGAGCTTTTTGATGATCGCTAAGACTGCGATAATGATCCCAAAAAGCAATTGGTAAAAGGAATTAGAAACTTAATTAAATTACAGCTGATGGTGTAGCTGTAGGTATTATGCATGTTATGTACTTACTCAATATTCTATTGGGGAGATTGGGGTCATGCCCTTGGTAAATTAAAAAAAATCGTTACTTTGGTAAAGTTGTTTGTTATGATGAGTACAATCATGTGTTTCAAGTTTCGGTCACTAATAATTAACTACTGGTAATTATTACCAGTACCTATATATACATATTTCTTTGAGGAAATTCCGAGATCAACAAATTATAAAGTTTATCTCAATTCTCAAACAAATCCGAGTGACTAATTACGAAATTACACGCCTAATTAACAGGCGCTTTTTAATCAATTTAATAGTTATACCCTACAGTCGCAAAGTTAAACTCTGTTCACGACTAGAGTTCGTGTTTGGTTAGACAAAAATATTTTAGTAAAAACATTCATTGTTTTTATTTTTATTTATCTTAGCTTGACTTATCTCCATGCTATAAAAATAAACATTTGGCCAATTATTTTATCATTCTCGTAATTATAGCTTAGTTCAACCGGATGTGGAGTTATTTTCCCAGAGGTTGCTTAAATGTAAATCTTTTGCACACGACATAATGAGAGTTTTTTGATCTGTCTGCCTCTTCTCTGGATTTCTATTACATCATCATCTACCTAGCCTTTTCCCAACTATGTTGGGGCGACTTCCAACCGGGTGCAACTGCAAATCGAATATTCCCAGTCGCCCCCACCACATAATTCCCAGTCGCCCCCACATAATTCCCAGTCGCCCCCACATAATTCCCAGTCGCCCCCACATAATTCCCAGTCGCCCCCACATAATTTCCACGTCAGCACCCTAATTGCGTAACACACTATCAATCGGAATCTGAATCATTTTGAAGCAAATTGCTAATCTATTGCTTCATAAGTTAGTTTAAAATTAAATAAATAAATAAAATAAGTTCAAGAATTTGAGAAAAAGTCGCCACCCGGTGGCAACTGGGAATTTTATTCCCGATTGCCACCTGGTGGCAATCCACGTGGGGGCGAATGGGAATATTCGCTTACTACCCGTATCGACTATCAAAGATCTACGAATAACCGTCTGTACAACTGCTTAACGTGCTTTCCGATTCGCAGGGGATCTCGGTATGTAATGGATGTCACCCGTCCTCAGACCAACGACGGCAAGCGATGCTTACCCTGATTGATGATTTTGTAACCACGAGCCCTTCTGCTGATATGATTCGCTAACGCAGACCGAGTTATAAATAGTCACAACTCTCAGTCTAGCATAATCTCCTCCTGTAATAGATTGTTATTACTACATATTAGGAGTTTGACCGTCTGTCTGCCTGGGTGTAAACGACTGGCTATCAGTCACAAGGTACGTGGGGGTTCAAGGCTCCCAGATTTATTTATTTATTTAGATACAATTACTTATAAACTTTCCTGAGATTCAGTTTATCGACACATTACGGATGGGCACCTAATATAACATTAAAAGTACGGCGAGCATACGCCTGTAACTCTTTTTAAATTAATAATAATGCCCTATTATTCTGAATCATTTTTGTTTTTTTACAGATGTTCAAGTTAGTCCCACAATTCAGTATGCCTCTTAGCTAAGGCCTCCTCTAGCACTGTATTCTATCAGGAGCCACTGTCCTCCAGTTAGGACCCGCTGTTACGACGTCGCGTAATTTGCATTGTAGCCGTTAGGTAAGGACGACGAACTTTCGTCGCGTAATTTCGGCTGGTGTGTTGCTACACTGAGTGCCTGGTTGGTATGGCTAGTGGTAGCAACTAGTAGCAAGTACGACTTCTAAGCATGGGATTCGATCTCTGGGTCGGCTAAAGTATTATTAATTAGGCTTTCTTTACTATCAGGAAAATACGAAGAATAAGTTCAATATCGAATTTAATTGACAGAATTATTCTATTAAGTCTTTTAAAGCAGGTAGGTAACTAATGCTATCTTCAATAGCACTTAAGAATGTATGTTTCAAGATAAATCAACATTGTTTATTGTAGAAATTTTAGTGATATTAGTTTATTGACGAGAAAAAAAGGATTTTATAGGGTGAACCAATAATAGGACTTTTGCGATTTTTGTAATTTTAACTAATGTACAGACGCCAGCACATCAAGCTACCCGAAACTGTCAAATTTTGCCAATCAACTTTGAACCTTATGCTTATGTGATAAAGTTGAAAATCTATTAAAGAAATTTGACAGATTGTAGTAACTTGATGTGCTGGTGTCTGTATAATACGGAACCCTAAAAAACTACAACTAGCGACATCTTACGGCACGAATCACAACTAACATCGCTACTGACCTGCGTAGTTCTACTGTTACGGGATAGATGGCGCCGTACAGTCAGTAGATCGATCGTTTTCCGACACACATTGAGGAACTTAATACTGAAATTATTATGATACATAATCATTGGAATTATACGTGCAGTCACAGAAATAATACAACCTAACTTACTTTAAAACCTGAAAGAAAACAACAATCATAATTAATAGTCAGGCTAGATACACCAGCAAGAACATTATTATTATCTATACATTTTACTACATAATGTTATATCAGTCATAATATATTATTATTGAAATTCTGTAAAGAAATCATGTCAATGAATAGAACAGAGAAATAATATTTAAATAATCAAACATCTTACATGGCTTATCAGAGTCAAATGAACAGGGGGCCTAAAATGGCCACTTTGGCAGAATCGTAAAAGGATAACGTTATGAATCAAAATATGACGAAGACAGTCCGTGTTTTTCTTTTTTTCGCTGCACTACGTAGGTATAATCAAAGAGATAGGGGTTGGATTTGGATTGGACTGAATAGTATTTTAGCACAGACAAAAAAAAATAACTTAAACATCCTTCATCAATGGGATTTGATTCGATTAACTTAACAGTTAACTGTCCATTACGATTCATAATGTTATCCTGTTATGATTCGCCAAAGTGGCCTATTTAGGCCCCCTGAACTAAGAAAACTAAAAATTTCTATTCTAAACTATATCAATTGGGTAAACTTCATTGCAGAAGAACAGAGATCATGTACTTTGCTCATTTTTAAATACACCTTGTGCCATAAATCTTCTTTGTTGCTCTATATTTTTAAAATGATAGTACTTCTTCATAAAAAAAATATACGCGTCGACTTGAGAACCTCCTCCGTTTTTTCGTCGGTTAAAAAATACATATAAACACAAGATTTATTCAAATATCAACTTTAGACACGTGTACGCTAAGTTGATTTTTGAATGACTAGTACCTAGGTCCTATTGAAATTCATACAAAATGTTAAAGATGTACTTAGCGTAAACTGAAATTTATTGTAGGTGTTAGTTACCTTTCTAAAAACTCATATTTGTTACACGTTTGTAAACAAAAGTGAGAACGCTCATTAGATTTTTCTTTTCTTCACGTTGAATCCATCGGTGGACGACTGTTGAACGTCCATACCAGAATTGGCTGGAACATAATTTTGAGAAAACTTATAAATATCACAAAACTATATTCCAGTCCAGCCTGAGTAAACGATCGGGTGTCTTCGACGATCTTCGGGGGTCTTCGGCTATCTTCGGCTGAGTTTATTGAAATTATTGTACCTACAGACGCCAGCACATCAAACTACTACAATCTGTCAGATTTCTTTAATAGATTTTCAACTTTATCACTAAAGCATAAGGTTCAAAGTTAATTGGGAAAATCTGACAGATTGTGGTAGGTTGATGTGCTGGCGTCTGTACTACACACCAAGACGCTTTGCAGTCGCGGTCACAAAACGTGCAAGTACGACGATACAATATTTGTAACGGCATTCAATTCAATTTTATTCAGTAACAATATTCACATTGCGTTCGAATATAATCCAGCATTCTTAGACTATACTGCGTGTAGTTTCCTGCCCTTTATGACCGCGGCTGCCACAAAAATACAACCGCATTTCACTGTGCTCTGCGTTTACATGTAAAGCAAAACCATTTTAATGCAACTTCATTATGTCAGATCTTTCATCGTGACAATTCAATCATTCATACTCAATGCGTAATTTTCGTTGTCGAGCAGACGAATCACAAATTTTTCAAACAAATCTATACTAAAAATGTAGTCCGAAAATTTTGTGTTTTTTTTTCTATTGTACACGATAGTCTGGGTTCTGGGTTGGAGGTCGAAGAAGTTTTATAAACATGTGGTTGTTATTTTAGAATATTTTACGACTTCCACGCGAACGAAGTCGCGCCAGAACCAGAAGTGTATGAAGCAATGGGTCATTTATTCCTTCAAAATCCCGCGGATTGTGATTGTAAGTGTATTATGCAATTACTTCCTCCGCCTAACGTATTTATACTAATATTATAAAGTAATTCCGTCTGTCTGTCTGTACGTATGTTACCTTTTCACGCCTAAACCACTGAACGGATTTCGATAAAATTTGGCAGAGAGATAGATGGCATCCCGGGGAAGGACAAAGGATAGTTTTTATCGACATACCTCGCGGGCGAAGCCGCGGGCAGAAGCTAGTTTTTAATAAATATAGAAACTGTACAACAGACAAGTCACCGACTCCCAAAACCCCTCCTATAAATAAAACTCGTAGGTACGTAACAAACGAAGTTAGTTATTTTATTATCACGTCTGCTTATAATAATGCGGCGCCAGTTCCAGCAGCCATGTTTGATCTATGGTCATCATTTCCCGCATGTACGTCTTGTCTCCTGTGCTCTGTACGCTCGCGAACATTACCCTGGAATTAGAAAATACGTTTTATTGCTATGAAAATCATTTCAGCCAATCGCTCTGTAAACGCGAGTGTCGTCAGAAGAATTATTATTTCATACTAGCTTTTGCCCGCGTGTAGGTCGAAAATTATCCCAGAGGCCAGAATAAAAAAATAACCGTGGCAATCCGGGAGTGCTGACAGAAGTGAAAACAAAACACAAACAGAATACTTCGCCATCACTCACTGACATATCGGAGGTACATTAAAATCGGCTACATCCCGAGGACAGCCGAACACATCCGAAGCGGGTATTTTTTTAATCGTCTTATAAACAAAACACGCGCGGTGTCGCTTACTGTAACAGTGGCGCAAGTTCAATGGTTTTTTCCCATCTCAAAAACGCCCAACGCGCCTAAAAAGTTTTCACTTCAATAATCTTTACTCAGGCCGTGGGTTACTTGTCTGCCAAATTTCATTGAAATCCATTCTGCCGTTAAAGCGTTAAAGCTAACAGGAAGACAGTTACTTTCGCATTTATAATATTAAGTATATACAATATTGTCAAAACTACTAAGTTTATTTCTTGGAGTTGAATTTTCTTTTGACCATTTATAGAATTGCACCAAGTCCCAATAATATCATAAATGCCAAAAAAGTATGTTGGTTTGTCCTTCTTTTTCACAGCAACAGAGCAACAGATCGACGCGATTTTTTGCATAGAGATTGTATTAGGCACTAACAGGGCCTCGCGGTTCCACCCGCATAAGTGTCCATGAGAATATCGAGATAAAAATTATCCTATGTCCTTTCCCAGGACTCAAACTATGTCTATAGGTACCAAATTTCATCTAAATCGGTTCAGCGGTTTAAGCGTGAAGAGGTAACAGACAGACACACACTTTCGCATTCATAATATTAGTAACTATAGTATGGATGGTATTGATTCTACAGACCTGTCTGAAAAAAGACTTTTGGACGAAATGTGTCGTATATCGACGTTTCCGAGGACGGTCACGCGACACCACGCAGCGAAACACGACGCCGACAACGTCACGTGTATAGTCATAGTTTTAAGATTTTTAATATGTATTCGTTTATTATTGTATAAGATTATTTTGTGTATTTTACCTATGGGCCTTAGTTGCCTTATAATAAAATGATTATTATTGAGAGTGACAAAGGCTACTTTTATCCATGAAAAATTCACGGCTTACCAAGGAATGTAGGGAATGTACCAAGGAATGTAGAATGTGAAAAGCCGTGAGTAAAAGCTAGCAATAATGTTTACCACTTAGGTTGCTGTACTCTAAACAGACAACTGTCGGGACTGATGTGTAGCGCGGCCCCTCGTATGCCGCTGTACGTCGAGCTTGTGTTTAAGTATGCGGCCTGAGGGAAGTAGCCGGATAGGACGCATTTCATTATGCGTTCTGTTTTACCTGAAAAAAGTTAATAAAATTTATTAAAATACACATTTACGACACTAATTCAGATATCGTCAGTAAAATATGTAGATAGTAGGGTTTTTATTATAATATTTAAAAAAAGTTACCACATTTCAAATTTTGTTTGGACTATGTTAGTAAAAACGTTAAAAATAGTTAAAAAATACTTTTTTAGTTACCTAAACCTAAATCAATGCCATCAAAGACTTTGTCTTCCATTTGGAATTTTCTTTTTATTAGCTTCTCTAAGCTATCTCGAACTTCACATGCCTGAAAATGACAGAAAATACAACTTTAATATTGTACAGACAAAACCGAATTAATAATTATTTAAAAACTATTTAATAATTATTTCACCGTGCACGGCTTAAGGGCCGTTAAAAGAGGATTTTCTACACAATAATAATTTTATTTTTTGTCTATTACCCCATCTTTCCAATGAATTAAACACGCAACATAAGTTTAAAGCAATCTAACAGATAAGTAAACCGGAACTTATTCGGACATGGTCAAACAGGCTGTCTTACCTTTTCCATAACCTTATAGTTAACATAATACTTCTGGCACCATTGCTTGCATACTTTCGCATTCCTCTTCTCATCTTGAGAAGTCTTCAGTTTTAGGTATGCATCCATTATGTTTAGATACATTATTATGTCGCCTTCTGCTACCTGAAACATATAAATACGTATTTGTTTAGTACAGCTGGACGCTAATATAGTATTGCCGGTTAACCCTTCGTTAATTAAACATACTGTATAATTACAGTGTCATATTAATACAGTGCAATTGAAATGACTGGAAACCTGTAGTCTTTTATCTATTCTATGCCAGTATTCAAATTCTTTCCTTTATCAAGTCAGAACATATAGGTAATACCTTTAGAATCCACGGCACCAAGGAGACTATATTATAGAAAACTATATTGAATTGCTTGATAACAAAGATCAAAATAGCACACACCTTTGACGTCGAGTCATCGTCGAGACATCAACTTAAAACCTTAATGGCCTGGCCTTTTTTTATAAATGTATTTTTTATTTTATTTTATTGTCTTAGTCTGTTAATGTCACATTTTTAATTTAATGTAAAGAAGATTGCTGAATGTCATTCTGTGGTATTGACCACAGAGTACTATTTTATATACGGAAAGTATTGACATTGCGACCAATAATAATTACCTCAAAATTATTCCTCCTGCTAATCTTAGCGTTAACACTCTCTTGTCCACCGCTGGGCTTGAGGAACACGTTGTCCACTTGTAACATGGCGGCTATTGAGAGAGCTTCGTCTATGCAGCCCCATTCACCTGGAAACGTAAACAAATTCAATTTTATTATTATATTATTTAAGACGATTGTCGTCAGGACACCTGGATATGATCTTCAATGTCCGTTCCCTCTCTCTACGGGAAGAAATCTATACTCTGCTGTTGACCGATTATACACTGTAATTTATCAATATAAATTATTCACTAACCACTGTTACACAGCATGGTCGCACACATAGGTTTGAGCGGCAATTCGGCCACTATTTCCCCTAAAGACGTCAATTCTCCCAGTTTGTCTATGATCTTCAATGCGTAGAGAGTTTCTAGGCCAGAGAGAATGCTCTTTGCTGGCGGGGGAGTGGGGAACGTGAATCTGTGAAATAAAAACATAATTATATTTTTCATTATAGGCAATATAAGTACGTATATGTTTGCAACGTTACATTTGCGATAATTTAATATTATCCTCATTTTAGCAGTGAAAAAACGATAGTCTTTAACAATGTGAATGCGATGTAAATGTCGCATTGTGATTAACAGGGCGTCCCAGTTTTAAGCAATCTCATCTGCTTCTGCATAATAAGGCATCGTAGCGAATGCAGCAATTAACGTTCAATGAGGATTATCACAATCACAGGGGTCGAAACAGGTTCAGTGTTCAAAAATACTGATTTTACTGACCAGAAATCTAAAAAAACTGACTTTTACTGACCATCTGAACTAACTTAAAATAAAAGTTTCATGTGGAATTGAAAAAAAAATATTATTGGCCTCCACCATCCCCATAGCCAACCATCACCACCTTTTTATTATTAAAAAGTTTACAAATAGTTATCAGTTTTAATATTTGTTAATAAGCAAATGACACACATCCAATCATGCAAATAATATTAAAAGTTAGAAACATTAGACATTATGATTTCTTGAAGAAGTTAGTAATCAAAGCATTTTTCTTTTTATCTATAATTTTTTGTACGTTTTCTTCTTCTTTAATTTTCTCCTCGTAGTCTAGTAGTGTAGTAACAAAAAACCTCATTTTCACCATCCCTTTTTCCCCATTCAGATATAAAGTGTCCATTTTTATCTTTTTTATTAAGCCAGTCCTCATTAAATTTACATTTCCCCATATTAGTTAGTTGGTTAGTAGCCACAAACAAATCACACAGCAGTCAAATTAAATCACATACAATGCAGGTTAAAAAGCTGAAGCTGTAACAAATATGCAAAGTTAAACATACAATAATAAAATATGTATTTATTTCGAGAAAAAAAGTAGGATTGGACTTTTTTCCTCGAAATAATGATGCTACAATATTAAGTTGCCACAAGACATCATAATAGAGCATCAGCTGTTAGTTGCCCTCAAACCATCACTGGGCCCGGCTAAGAAAATTAGAAATGACTAGAAATTTGTTTTTTGTTGACACAATCTAAATGTATATTTAAAATGCTAATGTTAGGACGGGAAGACAGGGTTTTCTCTATGACCACCAACTCCAATCATCTCCCCTTTGGTCTCCTGGTGAAAGTAAGGAAGTTTGGTCGCGGTTGTGGGTGGCGAAAATGTGAAAAAGTGTTGCAACTGATGAAATGAATGGACTTGAAAGGTGAAACCCGAGCAACGCTGGGTTTAGCTGCTAGTAGGTATACTATAAGATATATATTTCTTAAGCAAAATCTAGAATGAAGAAGGTAGGCGTAAAAAGGAACGACACAGACAGGCAAAATTGTGTCAGTAAATAATTAATAAGGTTCCAAAAAAATATATGGAGCAATATACATATGTGTTGATCTCAAAAAACTGAAAAAACTGACCATTTTCTCAAAAAACTGACTTTTACTGACCATGCTAAAAAAAACTGACTTTTACTGATTTTACTGACTAGTTTCGACCCCTGCAATCACCTAGTTTAGCATGCAAATGCATAACGACAATAATAATCCATACTAATTATTATAAATTCGAAAGTAACTCTGTCTGTCTGTATGTTACCTTTTCACGCCTGAACTACTGAACGGATTTCGATAAAATTTGGCAGATAGATAGATTGCATCCCGGGGAAGGACATAGGATAGTTTTTATCCCGATATTCCCACGGGATCGACACATAAGCGAGTGAAACCGCAAGGCACTGCTAGTAATCTATAATAGTCTTAATATAATCTTTTTATAGCCCGGAGAATTGCCAAACTTAAGTGGCAGTGGGCAGGGCACATTGCTCGCAGAACAGATGGCCGATGGGGCCGAATGGTTCTGGAGTGGCGACTGCATACCGGAAGACGTAGCGTTAGAAGACGGAGGTCGGACCACCTTGGTGGAGCACAAGGTGGTCCAACGACCATGTGCCGCAGGAACCCGTTGGATGCGAGAAGCACAGAACCGGTCGAGGTGGAGGTGCTTGGGGGAGGCCTATGTCCAGCAGTGGACGTCTTTCGACTGAAATGATGATGATGATGATGAATCCCTTTATAGCCCTTTATATGACAGGAGGCCACACAGAAGGACACTAGGAATGTCATTTTTCTTTATTTTTATGTATGTGCAAGAAATAACAATAATTACCTATATACTGAGATCGCTCTGATATACTGAGTGAATCTATTATATTTATTTTGAACCGCATGAATATTTACCAATTGTTTTTTATTTATGATTTAATATTAATGTTAATTGTGCTTTTTTATTTTTTTAGATTATTTAACTTTGTATATTTTTATTTTTTTATGAAATCTTATGGTCATACGACCTAATTTGTACACCAGCCATGGTCAAACATGTGCCAAAGAATATCATGTAACACCTTTAATAAACATTATACCATGTATATTATCTACACGTGTTTTTGCAAATAAATAAATCTTTATCTTTATACCTAAGCAAGTTATGTATTCCCAAAGCTTTTAGCTGCAGCAACATCCCAGACAGATCACTTCTACACATCTCGGGAGGGACTGAAGGCGGCAGTTTTTCATACTCAGCTTCTGTGTATAATCTGAAAGTAAAAAATATACAAGTTAATGCTGATCAAGGTATTATAGATCATCGGTATCATAGTTTTAAGTTTCTTTAAGGTGAATGGGTAGTGGTAGACCGCGAAATTCAAATTTTCTTACGTTTTTTGCAATTTGCAGGTCAGTGTCAGATTGTATCTTGATCAAAATATGATTCGCGACAATAACAGGTACATATTTAAGGAATTATAATCATTAGAATCATTAATATATCTTTCTAAGTTAGATTTCTACCACCAACCACCAATCTCTTATGGAAAAGTGTTAGTGGTAGAAATCTAACTTAGAAAGATGGATTATTGATTCTAATGATTATACTTCTCTAAATATGTACCTGCTATTGTCGCGAATCATATTTTGATCAAGATACAACCTGACACTGACCTGCAAATTGCAAAAAACGTAAGAAAATTTGAATTTCGCGGTCTCAACTACCCATTCACCTTAATATGTATTAGTTTATTATTGTATAAGATTACTTTGTGTATTTTTTCTATGGGCCTTAGTTGCCTGATAATAAAATGATTATTATTATTATTATTGAAACTAAGTAAAAGATTATGCTTGATTTGTTGAAAGCGAAGAGGTTTTAGGGTTTTTCTTTAGTAGCAGCCCGAAGTCTGGAATGAGGGTTTTCTGAAATGACGTTCGCTAGGTGGCAGCACTGGCACGTCAGGTCCAGACATCTGTCAAAGAGCCTATTCTATTCTATTCTATTTTTAATTATGGCAAGTAAAGCCGATGTCGACTATTCTGCCAATGTCAAAAGTGAATTGGAAAAGCAAGTGTGCATGAATTGTCAAAAAAAATAAATAATAATTTATATAAATATGATACAGTTGAACTTTGTAGATCTTGTGGGGTTAGTACAGGACTGAAACAAACAAAAAGATAAAATTATATTATTATAATATTAGAATTGTTAGAACATTAAAATATACATATACCACATCCAAACATAGAATATTCAAAGAAACAAATTATAATTTTATATTATTGTGGCGGATGAATATCATCAGCGCCACAAGCAATTCTGAAGAGGGATACGTTAAAAGGGAGGGGAAATTAATCGGAAGAGGGATTTTAAATTCGGGGAGGCGGCTGTACAAATCTAGAGGTGGGATGTTGTTAGAGCATTCGAAAAATATGTGATCCAGGGTGCCCTCCGCCAACCCGCACTCGCAGATAGAGGAGTCACGGACATGGATCTTGTGTAAAAAAACAGGAGTGCAACAAAAACCTAGGCGGATTCTACAAAGAACTGAAATAATAGTTTTCGATACTTTTTTGTGACCGAAAAACCACGGTTTTGGTTTGATGGTCGGTTGTACTGCATAAAAAAAACCACCTTTTTTCTTGCTGGACATATTCCACTGGTCTTGCCAGGAACGCTGCAGGTTCAGTCTTGGAAGAGATAGTAGGTCGTAGCCCTGGTAGGAATTGTGCGTGAGATCTGACGATAAAGATGAACAAGCATCTTTAGCCAAAGCATCAACGCATTCGTTACCCTTAATGCCACAATGGCTAGGTATCCAAACTAACTGAACATCTCTTTGACTATTAGCGCAGGTCAAAAGAGAATTTTTAATTTTTAAAATAAGGGAACTGTGCAATTTACTTTTAAACGGATTTTGGACTAAAGCTTGCAAACAACTAAGGGAATCTGTAAAAATGACGGCCTTCTGAATATTAGGATGTGATTCTATAAAAAGACAAGCCTCCAATAAAGCCACACACTCACCAGTGAATACAGAAGACTCCTTAGGGCCTTTAAACTGTAGGATAATTTTGGAGCTTTGGTAATAGACCGCAGCGCCAGTGTGACTAACATCGGTTAGTTTCGAAGCATCCGTGAAGAATAATTGAAAACCATTCCATCGCTCGCCCACCACCGCATTGAAGGCCAAATTAGCTGAAGGAGATTTTTTGGATATACCAATATCAAAGAAAATTTTTGGAATATAACTTAAAACTTGATAAGGAAAATTAAAAAGGGGTAGTCTGGGAAACTGGACGATCGGGTATTCTAAATTTAAAATTAATCGAAACGATTTCAGGATTAAGGGTATTTCTTTATTTTTCCAGTAATTTGAGCTTCTGCATATGGCATCTAACTCATTCAGTCTTCGTATAAGAGGATGGGAGGATCTACATATTAGCCTAGATACAAAGCGGGAGGTCAGATATTGCCGCCTAAGGGCCAGAGGAGGTTCAGCACATTCGACCTGCAATGCGTTAACGGGAGAGGACTTCATACAACCTGAGATGATTCGAAGGCACTTGGACTGAACTCTATCCAGCCCAGCCAAAGCACCTTTGTTGCAAGGAATCATTAGAAACGTTCCATAATCTAAAACACTGCGAACTAAGGCATTATAAACTAATTTCATGGTGTATGGGTGGGCACCCCACCACACACCAGCAAGTACTTTTAAAATTGAAATAATTCTTTCACACTTTTTGTTAAGATAATTTATGTGATGTTTGCCAGTTAATTTTGTGTCTAAAATAACGCCTAAAAATTTAACTTTTTTCACTACAGGAATATTATTGCCTAAAATGTTTACTGAAATACGAGGAATGATTCTTTTGCGGGAGAAAATTACCGCCGAACTTTTGGGAGCAGATAGCGACAGCCCATGGCTTAAAAGCCACTGATTCAAAGAATCCAGAGAGAGACACAAAGATGACGCAGCGTCAACTATGGAGGGATCTGTCACATACAGAACAATGTCATCGGCATATTGCAATATCTGACAATTATTGTTTAGGCAGGACCCAATATCAGCCGTATACAAATTGTAGAGTATGGGACTGAGGACATAGCCTTGTGGGAGTCCCTTCCATGTCTGCCTCGCATCGAACTCCTCACCCTGGACTCTCAGAACCAATGAGCGGGACAACAGAAGTTCACATATGCATTGTATCATCTTGGCCGGAAGACTCAGCTGTTGCAGTTTTTGCCTGAGTACGGGAAGAAGTACATTGTCATACGCAGATGAGATGTCAAGAAAAGTGGCAACAACGGATTCATTTTTAGAGTAGGCTAAGCGGATATCCGCAACTAAAATACTAACACTGTCCATTGTGCTTAGTCCTTTCCTAAAACCAAATTGATGATTCGGCAATAGGTCTCTCGATTCGACTATCCACTCGAGGCGATTTTTGATGAGGTGTTCCAGTAATTTGGCTAGGACTGAAGATAGAGCAATTGGCCTAAGGCCATTCGGATCATCTGCATGTTTGCCTGGTTTCAATAAAGGAATAATGATTTGGAACTTCCACTGGTCTGGAATCCAACCATGATTATAGCAAAAATTTAATACATTTAAAAAATAGATTTTAGCCTTTTTACCACAATGAGTTATGAACGAATATGGAACACCGTCAATACCAGGCGCTGAGTCCCGGACATGCTTGAGTACCACATTCAGTTCCTCTAAAGTGAATGGCGTATCGAAAGGATCATCTGTAACGTTATAAAAGGGCGCGTTATGACATTCTGACGAGAGTGGAACATATGATGGTGCTATTTTGTCAAAAAAATGTTCAGCTGTTTCCCTAGCAATCGGAGAAGAGATCGATGGGGAACACCCACGTCTAAACCTATTGATATTTTTCCAGACGTGTGAAACTGGAGTAGAGGGTGATAAAGAGGTGCAAAACCTAACCCAACCCGTACGTTTCTTCTTACGAAGAAAACGTTTGGTTCTGGCATTGATACGACAGTAAGCCAACAGATTTTCAGTGCTCATATCTGTATTGTAACACAGCTCGGCCTCGTTCCTATCCCTGACTGCCGACGTGCATTCTGGATCCCACCATGGGGGTGAAGGGATTTTATTACGAGCACTGTTTTTTAAAGGAAAGCAGGAATCTGCACTGGAGGTAATTGCTGTTACAAAACCCTCATAACAGCTCTTGGCATGGGAGTGACCAGAAGGATCTGATAAATTTGAATTTAAATTTGGAAGAACATCAATTTTCTCCTCCAATAATGATGCAAATTTTGACCAATCCGGTTTGGACAGGTTATATTTCAAAAGTGGAGGGGAAGTTTTTTCTAAGTAAGACTTATTAACCAAAGATGTGACTATAGGGTAGTGATCACTGCCATGCGACAAGGTTGTGCATTCCCAGTGAGTCGATGCTGCTAGCTCAACCGAACAAAATGTAAGGTCTACACAACTCTTTTGATGTCCTGGAGGAGTTCGTCGTGTTGAGCAACCATTGTTTAAAATGCAGAGGTCCAAGTCATCCAAAACATCAACTAGAGCTACACCAAAGGCATCACAGCGTTCAGACCCCCATCTGTAATGATGGCAGTTGAAGTCACCCATGACCAGTATCGGACCATGAACACTAGAAAAAATATTTCTTAGAATTATTAAGAAGTCATGGTGAGGATGTGCAATATATATTGAAAACACTGTGATGCCCTCAACCCTCCCTGCGGCAATGCTCATATCACCCGTAAGTGAAGGTAAAGTAAAGGGCAAAAGTGGGACCCGATCATTGACTAAGAGAGCTGACCCTCCGTAGCCATCTGAACGGTCACACCTGAGAGTGTTGAAATGTGGCATACGGAAGCTAAGACTTGGAGTAAGCCAAGTCTCAGCTATGGAACAAGCCAATGGCTTGTATTTATTTAAAAGGAATATGAGGTCGTGCTTTTTATGCCACACGCTCCTCACATTCCACTGAAGGAATACTTGGCGAGACGCCATTTCTGATGTCTAAAAGAAGAGTTATAAGTTGGTCGGCAACGTTGGACGGTGATTGGGAAATAGAAGTAGAGGAAGAAATAACGATAGGTAAGAGTTTTATAAGTAGTTCAATAATAGAGGAAGTAGTATTATTGGAAGAGACTTTACTATAATTGAGAGCGCAGCCATTAGGCTGTGAAGGTTGGGGGGAACTAGTTATCTGCTGATGAGCAGCTTTGTCATAGGATGGGGAAAGGGGGGCATGGGTCTTAGGTTTTAGGGTTATTGTTTTGCGATAAGATTGAGATAACGGAGTTTTGGTAATATTGGCATAGTTGCGAGAAGTTGTTGGGATTAATTTGCTAGCCTCAGCATAAGGCATGGATTTTTCAGCCATAACAGTCTTAATGGCTTTCTGTCTACCATGCTCGGGGCATGACCTGCTATTAGCGAAGTGATTACCCGAACACAGAATACAGAAGGCCTCGCCCTCAGAAATGTTGCAACCATCACCTGGGTGATCGTGGCCACATTTGCTGCAGCGTGGTTTTGATCTGCATACATTTGCCACATGTCCAAATTTACAACACTTGCGACATTGAATGGTGGGAAATATGTATTGCGCAACAGGAAGGGATGTGTAACAGCAGAAGATCCTCTGGGGTAATACTTGTCCATCAAATGTGATCACACAAGTTTCAGTGGGTTTCCACACATTATCGCCATCTATCTGAACTTTTCTATTAATCCTACGAACTTTAAGGATTTGCCCACATCCTGAAGGCACAGATAGTAAAGTCATAGCCTCATCTTCTGAAATATCAGAGGGAACACCTGTTACTACTCCCATCCTTGTGATGTTAAATGTAGGAATAGAGGCAGTATAACTGTACTTGGGTAACAAAGTGTTAACCAAGAAAGAGTTGGCATCCTGAGGGGAAGCAAACTCTATGGACACACGGTTTCTACCAACCCTATTAACACCACCACGAACTATGTTCGCAATGTTGTTGTTGATCAAAAATTTACCAAAATTAACGGGATGTAATGTGGTGCCTGAGTTGGGTTGGGTCTCTATACGGGAGACGTGGACAAGGTAAGGAGCCTTATCCATTGCCGAATATTTGACACGTCCAATTTGGCTTTTCTTTTGTTTGTTTGGGGGGGTAGGAGACAAAATATCTTCGTTGTTGGGACGTTTACGGGAAGATTGGTTGGATTGGGATACATCCATCTCTGCAACACTACAAACAACATCCGCAAATTGCGATAGTGGATTCGGGGAGAAAGGAAATGAAGGACTTGGAATGTCGGGAGGATCAGGATCGGGATCATCAGATTAAAATACGACAATCACAATACAAACCTGTTGACAAACACAAAGACAACACACTTATAAATAACAAGTCACAAAAAAGTCAACAATCACTAAAAAAAAACACAACAAATCCTAATCACACGTGCTAACCAAGAACACCGTGGCGAGAATCTCTTTTTATTCTTTTTTTGTCCAAAGAGCCTATATTTTCTTTAATCATGACTGAATGATGAACGAATGAATGAATCGAATGATTAACGTCATCATATATTTTATATTGGAAGACCTCTTGTCACAGTGGTGCCAACTGGTGTCGTAAATTTTCACGAAAACCCTCGTTGTACGTCGGAATTCGGAACCCAAAATTCTGTTTAAATCACCTTATAGATGTTTTTAATTTGACAATTGAGGTTAATTTTATAACCTTAATTTTCCTAGATTTTTCGATTACAATCTGTACTTACTTAATGTTATTCCTATTCTGTTTATGTTCTTGTTGTTACTGTTTCTTGTTGTATGTGTTTAGTTGGTAAGCCTTATTAAATAAATAACTTCAAACAATATTTTAATTGTTGGAAAAAGCAGTGAAATATAAAGTTGAATACCGATAAATGCGTCGCTAATGAGTTATTGCGTTAGAATTTAACCTGAAAAGGGTTTGTTTACACTTTCATCAGATACTTTTGGAACAGACCATACATAATTATGTAACTTGTTTTTTAGCTACCTATAGCACTTCCCGCGACTAGTCCTGCCCGCCCGGCCCGCTCGTTGCGTCGCGTTGTTCTTAGAGATACAAGTCACTGTTAAACTCTCTACTCCAACTGAAGGGTCGAAGAAAGGTAGCTTATGGAAACCGCTGTCTATTACTGAAATATTACACAAAAATTAATACGTTGCATTCAATGTTAAATGAATGATGAATCTTAAATGATTTTATTTCTGTAAGCAGGTTCGCACAAACATTTACATTTCAATCATATTTAAAGAAAAAAAAAAATGATGAGGTCGGCGTTTCCTATCTGACTACTCTGAGAAGAAAGGCCGTAACAAACTCAGAATGTAATAACAAAAATCAGAATAAATAAACTATGTAAACTTAAATACAGGGTGTATCCCCATCGACGTGCAACCTGCCATGGATTCCGTACATGATTCTGAAAAATTGCAACGCCCCCTGCGTTGTAATTTTTCGAATGTTGTAACCGTAAAGCTACACAGACTTTTAAATCTATATACATATATAAAATAAAGTCAGATTAGTTTCGCCAATTATAAACCAAGAACGACTGGAACGATGTTTATGATCTTTGATCTGTAGGATTCTTCTCCCCGAGTAGCAGAACAACTATTAAAACATGGAAAAAATTCAAGAAAAAAATAAAACTGAAGATAATTAATTTTCTCATACATTCGTTCTTATTGATTCTGAGTCGGTGTAAAGTTCGCCGGGTCTGCTAGTTCCAACATATTTATACTAATTTTAATATTACTTACCATAAACAACCCCCGGTATAGTCACACTAGTCTCAGCCACATTTGTAGCTAGCACAACTTTTCTCACATTATCCTCAGTCCTCTGAAACACTTTTATTTGTTTATAATGAGGTAAACTGCCGTACATAGGTACAGGGAGCATGTTAGCAGCTTTGATACCGCTGGGGAAGTGGGTTCGAGTCCTGTTTGTGTCGTTGTTTACGTCCGCGTAGGCTCGGAGGGTTTCTAGGGCGGTTTGGATTTCTTCCTGTAAATAAATAGTGTTTTAGTGATAAATATAAAATTACAGAAAAAAATATATTTAGGCCATAGAAATACATTTAATTTGGTCCTTACGCGGCACACAAGCGTTTAACTTAGATAATGAAACCAAAATAAAAATCATGTTTACTTGGTCTCATCAACACGGGGCCTAAGTTAATCCTGTTTACTTACTTACATTTTTTTAAACCTACCTATAGCAGAGTTCATAATCCCATCGCTACTTGATCAGTTATCTACTTTAGTAAAATGTATTCTAAGTTGATTTTTCAGTTACCACTTGTATCAAAAAAGTCCTAATAAGTTTTTGATTACAATGGAATTTGAACATTGTTAAGTATGGCATTCTGTTTGTAGTTCCATAACTTGAAAATTATCTCAAATTCTTAATCCAAGTATAATTTGGTTGTTTTAAATATTTATTCAAGTTGGTAACTACTTGACCACTGCAAACCAATTCTAGATTTTGGTACTTATTGTCCTACTTGCGTGTAGATTATAAAATTTCAAGTCAATGTTTTATATTTATTCAACTTGGTATTTCTCTCAGTAAACTGTTTACGAAAAACACTGAGCCATATTGAGACAGGGAATACAGGGATTGTTTATTTTTTTTTTCGTACGCAAAATACGCGCATTGACATGGAGTTGCGGACACCAGCCCGTATTACTTATTACCTATTTTGTATATTTTCCTACACGCATAGCATGACCACCATAGAAACGGGTTTTGTCGACGGAAGACAGGTTAAAGTTTTGAACAAAGCTAAATGATGAATATACGATTAAGTACTTATGTGAAACTTACTTGTGACGTTAGAAACGCTAGTATATCTCCAAAAGGTTCGTTCTCATGTATTTTGATCACCGTCTCCACTGTAGCTTTCACGTAGTCCGCAACAGGCTCTAGAATAATTATAGGTACTAAAACTTAATTAATTTTTATTACGATCAAGTTAATTCCTAAATGAATCAATAGATGGCGCTAGTAGATACAAGTTTAACATAAATATACAAAATAAATGTAGGTACATAAGTAGTCATAACATAATTGTTGTGAAAAAGGACTTTTTCGGAGCTTGTGAAACAACACGGCATTTCATGTCCATTAAAAAAAACGATTCCGGAAATCATAATTTTATGTGAACAGCTGATTATCTATGGGGTCAACGCTCTGCCTTGAGAGTGTGATTTTATAAACATTTTCTTTGCATCTGTTGGATGCTGACACCCATTTCCTCTGTGTAGTTTCGCCTTTATACAGTTATTTTTTACAAGTGCATAACGTTCTAATAAATCAGTAAATAAATAAAAGCCTTCCCTTACCTTCACTATAAAACACGTCAATAGGATGCGTCCTGCCTTCCATGGACATTATAGTAGAAGTGCTAGATTTGACCGACTTCTTGTCGGTGAGGTTGAAGAAGTCTCGAAGAAACTCTGCGTCCATTGTCGCTGACGATACTACCAGTTTGAGATTCTTGCGTTTCTGGAAAGAAATAATAAGTATTACTAACTTTACGACAGGACAAAATCCGCAGTCGTGGAATGATTGCAGGTGCTTGTGAAGCGGATTGTAGGTTCGTTTCCTGCATAGGTCAGTTTATTACAGTTTGGATAGTTTCAAGAGTTGAAAGATGGAAGACTTACAATTTTTGTGTTGACAGAATTGGTGAATAATTATTACTTACAAGTTTATAAAAATACCTTTATAATTTTCTTCAGCAGCCCCATCAATACATCTGTCATCTGTGTTCGTTCATGGACCTGAAATTCATCAAAAGTGTTTTAATTACAATAACAATCGTTAATTGTGTTTCAATTTAAATCAGCAAGTTGTGAAATCCGTTGCAAATTGCCTCAAATGATAATAAAATAATTGGGGATCGAAACCAGATTCTACTGGCAGAAACAAAAAATAAATCATGCAGTCCTTTTATTTCAGCTTATACATTGTGAGTTTTTCAATTCATAAGTAGTTTCTGACTTTATATTGGACAACTCAGATATCGGTGACGGAAAATATCATGAGGAAACCTGGACTTTTAGTTAATGTATAAGTCTGAAAGCGCCAGGCCGTCTTGAGGAAGCGTGGTGATCAATGCTCGTGCCTTCTCTGTATAAGAAGAGTCTTTTTTCCCAGCAGTGGAACAGCAAGGCTGGTATTGTTAAAACAACTAAATACTGACCTCATCGAGAACTATGCAGGTATATTGCATCAGTAGTGGGGACGCGAACATCTCTCGTAACAAAACGCCTTCTGTCATGAACTGAAACAAATAATATTTATTCAATCTTATAGCATATAAGATTTAAATATTTCGATTTAATTTCTTAACGTAATTGGCGAAATGTGGATATACATATATACAATATTGTATAGGTGCACCTCTGCTTAGCCCATCGCAGTTACAGGCGTCGTGTTATGATATTCATTTCTTAAAACGACACAATCGAAATCGGCGAAAGTTAAGAGCTCTGTGTCATTAGTGCGTTGCGTCGTCGCAGGGTCGACTCAATACTGACTAATGTGATTTATTAAATTATGAAAATTTAATTATTATTTCAATTAAATTAGTCAGTAATTTCTAATTTAATAGTCATTATTATATTTATAATGACTCAACGGAGGTGTGGCATAGAATGCGTTGATCCGATGCAACGACGCAATGCAACGCACTAATGAGGCATCGCCCTAAGCAGAACAGTTATGTACATAGACGTAGGAAGGTTCTGGAATGCAACTCGTGAAGGAAGGATAAAATGTATTAAAATTAGGAGGATGAGGGTTTTCGTGAAAATTTACGTCACCAGTTGGCACCACTGTGACAAGAGGTCTTCCAATATAAAATATATGAAGACGTTCATCATTCGATTCATTAATTCGTTCATCATTCAGTCATGACTAAAGAAAATATAGGCTCTTTGACAGATGTCTGGACCTGACGTCTCATTAATAATACAATTCTGTTACTGCTGTACCAGAATACGACCATAGACTGTAGGTACCTAAGTTTACCTCGTTTTTTTTTTTACAAAAATAAATCTACCTAGCCTTTTCGCAACTATTTTGGGTTGGCTTCCAGTCTAACTGGATGCAGCTGAATACCATTATTTTACATGGAGCGACTGCCTATCTGACCTCCACAATCTGGGTAACACGATAGGGTGGTTGTCAGACTTTTGGGCTTTTGTTTAGTAAATAAACACAGCATGAGTTTTTGGTTCTATTCTATAGTCCCGACTTTTAATTAGCTGCAGTAAAATGACACTTTTCAATAACTCATTTCAGACTGAGTTTAGAGACATGAAAGAAAAGAAAGAAAGAAAATACATGCATGTCAAATAAGTTTCGTTTGTTACACTATTCTATACTAGAAAAACAAGATTTGGTTGATGGCCGCGAAAAACCAAAAGACGCCAATTTCAGTCATTTAAGTAACACATAAGCTGTCATTTTACTGCAGCTAAGGGGCCGTCCATTAATCACGTGACTTGTTTTAGGCATTTTAACCCCCCCCCCCCTCCCCTTATGGTGAGGTTTACGACTAACCCCCCTCCCCTTTCGAGTATCACGTGATTAATGGACAGCCCCTAATTAAAAATCCGACTATAGGTATGTATATTCCAATCTTAGTTTCTACTTTGGTACTCACAACTATCCCAGTGCCAGTCCCCCTGCAACTGGTATTAGCAGCAGCATATCCCACTTGCTCGCCGATAGCTTCGCCCCGCTCCTCTGCCACGCGGCACGCTAGCGACACGGCTGCGGCGACGCGCGGCTGTGTCACGCACACTTTGTGGCCTATCTCGTGCAGGTACTAGAAACAAGAGAAAAAGGTTTTCAATTAAGAGCGCGCCTTGGCAGCCCAACGCGAGCGATTTCGTACCTCTCGCCCGCGCCCCCTCTACAATAATACGCGATGGCATAGCGCGCGGCGCGCCACCACCGGCGCAGGCGGCGCGCGGCAACGCGTTCGAGTGCGTGAGTCGAGTTCGAGTTTAAACTGCGCGGTGCCCAGGCGATCAACAGCGTTCTGTGCCGAAGACGGGCCGTGAATATGCCGTTTCGTGAATTTGAACTTGATTCGTATGGCAATAAAAATGTATTCGTAAAAAATTATGTCATTCAAATAAAGTTCAAATTCACGGAAGTATTTGGTACGACGGATCGATCGCGATGTGTAGGTAAAGCATAACATAGCTGATTATAATCAAACGAGCTCATTGTCGGTATAGGTAAATACATAATTATTTGGAAGCTCCGTTCATAGACCTACAAACTGACATACCACCAATATAGTAGGTAAATAGGTACTAGGGCTTCCATCCCGAGACGCGAGTTTCGAAATTTAGAAGCTCGTGTTTTTTTTTTCGTGGACTCGAGACTATCTAGTCTGATCCGTTATTCAGTCCTCGCGTAGGTACTCAATCTATATATTATGTACTTACCTAAAAGGTTAGTATGAAATAAAATATTATATGTAAATATTCATCAATATTTATTTATTAAACAATTTAATATTCAAAATTATATAATACCATTAAAATAACAATAAAAATCCCATAAAAAAATTAAAGTCAAAGTGGTTTCACAAGGTTTCAACAAATTACGCGACGCGCAACATTCGAAGGTACCTATGTATGTACCTAATACAAATATCGTATTACCGTAATAACAAAAAGTAATGTTCCTACAAAAATAAACTCATAACATAACCATAATAACTATGTACCTAGAACAAATGTTTCCTTATAAATAAAAATACTGGCCAAGCAAGTCGGGCCATGCATAGTGGGTTCCGTAGCTGAAATTACAAACGACTATAACATACTACATCCATCGATCCATCCATCCATCCATCGATCCATCGATCCATCGATCCGTCGAACCGTCGATCCGTCGATCCTTCGATCCACCGATCCGTCGATCCAGCGATCCATCGATCCGTCGATCCATCGATCCATCCATCCATCCATCGATCCATCGATCCGTCGATCCATCCATACATCCATCCATCGATCCATGGATCCATCGATCCATCGACCTGTCGATCCATCGATCCGTCGAACCGTCGATCCGTCGATCCATCGATCCGTCGATCCATCGATCCGTCGATCCATCGATCCGTCGATCCATCGATCCGTCAATCCACCGATCTGTCGATCCATCGATCCATCGATCCGTCGATCCGTCGATCCATCGATCCATCCATCCATCCATCGATCCATCGATCCGTCGATCCATCCATACATCCAACCATCCATCGATCCATGGATCCATCGATCCATCGACCTGTCGATCCATCGATCCATCGATCCGTCGAACCGTCGATCCGTCGATCCATCGATCCGTCGATCCATCGATCCGTCGATCCATCGATTTGTCGATCCATCGATCCGTCAATCCACCGATCCGTCGATCCATCGATCCGTCGATCCGTCGATCCATCGATCCATCCATCCATCTATCGATCCATCGATCCGTCGATCCATCCATACATCCATCCATCCGTCGATCCATGGATCCATCGATCCATCGACCTGTCGATCCATCGATCCATCGATCCGTCGAACCGTCGATCCGTCGATCCATCGATCCATCGATCCGTCGATCCATCGATCCATCGATCCGTCAATCCATCGATCCGTCGATCCATCGATCCGTCGATCCATCGATCCGTCGATCCTTCGATCCATCGATCCATCAGTCCGTCGATCCATCGATCCATCGATCCATCCATCCATCGATCCATCCATCCATCGATCCATCGATCCATCGGTCCATCGATCCGTCGATCAGTCGATACATCGATGCTTCGATCGTCGATACAACCTTATGCTTTAGTGATAAAGTTGAAAATCTATTAAAGAAATTTGACAGATTGTAGTAATAGTACAGGATACGTAGAAGAAAGACCTTCACCGATCGAGTAACCGGACGAAATGTGTTTTTTACGGAATAAAATATGTTAACGAAAGTAACGGTGATGGGTTGCCTAATGAAATCCTGTCAAGGATATTTTTAATTAATTATGTAATAGGTAATTTTTTTTCGATATCTTCACCGATAGCGTAACCAAAAAAATTTAATGCTAATCGAAAGTATGGAGTCTATAGAATATGCAAACATAGGGTTGCCTACCTTTTTCTTGTCAAGGCTATAGGGTTGCCTAGTTTAAAAAGGTGATTCGAAAATGGTACCTTCACCGATCGAGTAACCAAATAAATTATATATCAAAATCAAGATTATTTTTTTGCGAATACGATGGTACAAGGTTGCCTACGAAAAACCTGTCAAAAATCAGGGTTGTAAGGCGTTGAAATTTGAAAATTGAAACGTATGAAAGTGTGCAAGAAAGAGAGACTCCACATTATATCCAGTGCGACAGAAGAGGAAGCAGCATTGCAGCTGTTCGCGCCACATCAGATCCTTGAAATAGTGCGAGAGAGAGAGCCTATACGTAATATCAAATGCGGTAGAGGAAGACGCACCATAGCGACGGGCTCCGCCCCTTCTGGCCTATGAAAGAGAGTGCGCAATGTGCGCATGCTCTGTACAGTTGACAGATCTGTGTATGAATGTCAAGCGTTGTTTTGGAGCAACTTCCCGCCATTCTTATAGAAGTAATAGCGTGCTACGGAATATAAAATCGTGCCGTTTATTATTTTTTTTAATTGAATTCATTAGTGAATTTTACTTACAAATTAAAAATCTCGAAAACGTGCTTTTTATGTGGCTTGAAAGAGTCCGTAATTGACTTTGATGATGAAACGCTAAAAAACTGCAAATTAAAGTTGGCGTTTCGGATAAAGCATTTAAAAAAAATAAAAAATATGCGTATTAAAATTAAAATAACTATAGGTTTAAAATTTTTATCCTATATTTTTTATTCTATTTATAATAATTTATTTGCTAAAAAAAAATGTGGCTAGTTTCTGTCAATTTCTGTTTTGTTACAAATAAAATATAAAAAATTTATTTCAGTAATAATTTGGAAAATTATATATAAGTATCACTTATTTCTTGCTCTGCAATGAAATTATTGAATTCTTCAATGTAAGTTTTTTTTTAAACCGTTATTTTCTTGTAACACTGTGAGTGATAACCAACTAAATCGAGTGATATATCAGAGGGGCAATTCTCGTAATTTTAACAACGTTCACAGTCTGATCTCAGTCTCAATCTGTCAAAAAATACTTTTAATTTCCCTACATTTTGACAAATTTTTGACATTTGCTTGTCGCCGAGATGAGACTGCGACTAGATTTTGAACGTTTTAAATTACGAGAATTGGCCTTCAGTTATGTTCACATCAGACAAACAGCACGATTTTATATTCCGTAGCAAGCTATTACTTCTATGAGAATGGCGGGAAGTTGCTCCAAAACAACGATTGACATTCATACACAGATCTGTCAACCGTACAGAGCATGCGCACTCTCTTTCAATTTTTTTTTTTAAACCTTGCCCCACCTTAGGAATTACTCCTGTATCGTGGGTACGTTTACGAACATTTAAATTCACATACACAAACAGCCAGACTCGAAACAATTACCTGTAGGCAATACAAATATTTGTTCCGTGCGGGAATCGAACCCGCGACACGCAGCGCAGCAGTCGATCGCTCAGCCACTGCGCCAACTATGTCGTCGTTTCATAGGCCAGAAGGGGCGGAGCCCGTCGCTATGGTGCGTCTTCCTCTACCGCATTTGATACTACGTATATGCTCTCTCTCTCGCACTATTTCAAGCATCTGATGTGGCGCGATCGGCTGCAATGCTGCTTCCTCTTCTATCGCACTGGATATAATGGAGAGTCTCTCTTGCACACTTTCATACGTTTCTATTTTCAAATTTCAACGCCTTACAACCCTGATTTTTGACAGGTTTTTCGTAGGCAACCTTGCACCATCGTATTCGCAAAAAAATAATCTTCATTTTGATATATAATTTATTTGGTTACTCGATCGGTGAAGGTACCATTTTCGAATCACCTTTTTAAACTAGGCAACCCTATAGCCTTGACAAGAAAAAGGTAGGCAACCCTATGTTTGCATATTCTATAGACTCCATACTTTCGATTAGCATTAATTTTTTTTGGTTACGCTATCGGTGAAGATATCGAAAAAAAATTACCTGTTACATAATTAATTAAAAATATCCTTGACAGGATTTCATTAGGCAACCCATTACCGTTACTTTCGTTAACATATGTTATTCCGTAAAAAACACATTTCGTCCGGTTACTCGATCGGTGAAGGTCTTTCTTCTACGTATCTTAGACTAGAAGGAAATTCACGAGTGAATTTCAGCACTTAACATTATAGGCCGATTATACTACGTCAGTATATTCACCGAAATATCGCTGCATTCAGTTTCATAAACAAGCAAAATTATGAGTAGCACTTATTTCGAGGTTTATCCTTATTCGGATTTACCTTAGTCTACTTACTGTGAAAACATTCTGCCAAGTCGACTTGATGCCTAAATTTTACGAAGTGAAACCGTCAACCGCCCGTGTATTTATTTCTATGTTTGATTTGATTTGAAAATGTAACCCGAGGAAGCAAACTTTGCGACAAAACTTAACTAGGTAGGTACTAGTGAATAGGTATCAAGTTTGAAAGCAATAAATTGTTCCCCTAAGTCGTGCAGATACACTGCCGCCCTGTCTAAGTTCTGCTGGCAAGAGCGCTGTAGTTTATCCCCTAGACATGCTCCCTTACTCGGCTTGTCGGACACCACTCAACGTAATGTTGATTTATTCTCTGTTTTCTAGTTCGCACGGAAACTAGCTTAATGGTCGGCTGGTCGCGACTTGTTCATTTGTTGTACGGGGACTAGATAAGGCTAAACCTAAAAGCTTTGCTATCCCGTACTTGAGGCTAAAAAAAGAAAGAGATCAAAGTATACTTGGCAAGTTAGGTTGAGTTAAAACTTCTGGACAGCCTTGAGAGATACCATAGGATGCGCAGTATAAAACTATAATAGCCTGAAATTATCCAAAGGCATATTCACCAGCTTTGCATTTGCATGTCAACTATTTCAAACTCTTTAATATAATTTCTCAAGAACGAAATAGCAATACTTTCATTTATTACATGAACAATCAGTTCTAATAGTGCCGATTCTGTTGTCCATAAACTAAATTTAAGTTCAGTTCAGTTCAGTTTAATTTGTAAACAGGTGAATCAGCACATTATCAGCTTAAAATTGCCCCATTGGGCATAGACAACCAGGTTTGCTGTCTCGTAAATCATGACAAGCATCCATCTCTCTCATATTCCATATGAAATACAGAGACGGAAATAACTTTAATTTAGTTGACGTCCTACAGAATGGCTCCATTGTTACTTTAATAACCTAACCTCCTAACCTTTTCTTCCAGCAGGTTTTGGCACGTCGCCAGACCGTTTATCTAGTGGTTAGGAGATACGGAAAAGCTGGCAGCTTGTCACGACAAAGTGCAACTTGATCAAGTTGGAGACAGCCTTGCTTTAAGTGTACTTACTTAATGTGTAGTGGTTTGTGACAAAGAAGAGATTACAGATTAGAGCCGAAGCCTGCAGTTGAGATGGCGTAAAAGGCTTCTAAGAGATTAGGTCACAGATTCGACAGTCGTCAGATTCAGGATGTTTTTGGAATGTTGATGTCATCATCATTCTCTTGTCCTTATCGCAATTTATTTGTGGTTGAAGCAATGTATTTTTCTTCAATACTTTTCTATTAGTCGTCCTCTCGGCAGTCACGCCCTTTCTTTTTTTTTTAACGTTGCCCCACACTAGGAATTACTCCTGTATCGTGGGTGCGTTTACAAACATTTAAATTCACATTCACAAACAGCCAGACCCGGAACAACTACCTGTAGGCAATACAGAATATTTGTTCCGTGCGGGAATCGAACCCGCGACACGCAGCGCAGCAGTCGATCGCTCAGCAACTGCGCCAACCGTGTTGTCAAATTTCTAGCCATATTATCTTTCACGCAGTCCATCCATCGTTCCTTTTTTTATGGAAAGTGGATACGTGACGAAAGGAAGACGATAGGGGATAGATCATACTTCACTTTTCGGGGAGGCCTAAGTATTTTGATGAAAGTTCTTAGATTTTTGAGGTGTCGTCCCTAACCCTGGGCTGATTTCTCAAAAACTTAGGTAATGCTGATGCACAGACACTAGAAATATCTTAACCAATTTTGTAACCGCCACAATGATTTAAGGCTGCCCGCAGACTGACGCGACGCGACTCTCGTAGAACAATTTCTATGAAAACTTCATGGAATTTGTTCTACCAGTCTGCGGAAAGTCTTTAATCTAAATAGAAGTTGTTAAATAAAACAGTCTAACTAGCGTATCAGAGCCAAGTTCTCAAGTTACGCCACATCTGACGCCGCATAGCGATAAAAATTCATCCAATTAAAAGACTGCATCCCAATTACCGACAGTAGAGATTAGTTTAAATTCTTGCGCAGATAAATATTCATGATTTTTTTAATAATTATATTTTTGTCAAGTTGTGATGGTTCAGAGGCTAAAGTGTATTTGTACACGTACAGTGGGACAATCTTATTATACCTACATGTACGCGCCGGGTTGCTTGTACTACGCACCTGACGGCTGACCTTTCTGAAGAACATCCCCAGTGAGGTCTTTATATGTCCTTCTACGGCGTCCCCTCCCGGCGTTTACACTCACATCTACTTTGTACAGCCACCAGCTCATCAAGCTACTACAATCTGTCAAATTTCTTTAATAGATTTTCAACTTTATCGCTAAAACATAAGGTTTAAAGTTATTTGGGAAAATTTGACAGTTTCGGGCAGCTGGATGTGCTGGCGTCTGTACATACCTTTTGTTAGCCGCCTTTCATTTAACTTCTCAACATGGTCGCACAATACGCGAATTGACGTGGAGTTACGGACACCAGCCCGTATTACCTATGTCCAAACCATTTAAGCATTATACTGTTTTTTTTTTTTGTCACTAGTCACTAGGTACATCTTCTTTCACTTATTTTTCTTATTGGCTATTATTTATTAAATTTATTTACATCACTTGTTTTGTCCCTGATCCCACAGACTGTGGGATCACAGAATGAGATCATTCAAGATTTGATAGCCGTGACATCTTGTCATAGCGTTAAGTCTACTACCGCTATGCCGCTGTACTAACATACAAAGCTATGGTAGCATGCGACCACGGGTAGGTTCTTGTTTCATCCTTTTCAATAGTCGGGTTTCAGTTTTTAAACTTATTTTTTTGTAGTAACCACACACATTCACAGCGTGTTTGTACACTTGGTAACCACAAGTAAAGTGCGTGTCCCTTCATGAGATAAAAATAGTATAAAAGTCTAAGTAAATATTATAATCTATACTCATTGATACAATATTATAGAGGTAAAATTTGTGAGTTTGTATGTAAGGGTTAATCTTCGGAGCTACAGCAGTGCGATCCCGTAACCATCTCACCGTGAAAACTTAGGTGAACTGAGCGTAGAGTGAGCTGTCAATAGTAACAATTCCTAGCAAAAACTAACTCACATCACCTAATTTTTCACGGTGAAATTTTTACAGAATCGACCGGCTGATCCGTTTCCGAAAATTCTTTCACTGATGGGAAGTTTTAGTATTGCCGAGTGTCAGAGGATACATTTTATGTTAGCCATCTTTACGATTTATATCATGGGTTCATGACAAACTCGTTACTAAATATGGAGGATGCTAGTCTAGAGTCTAGGTTTATATTTAGCTGTGCGATCTCAGCCTGATATGGCGAGTAAATCCTGTTTGTCTGCATTGCTGTGCTTGCTGCTTGCTATAAAGAAATTGTAGGTTATTGGTTGGTGGGTGCGGGTGTGACGTGACGTGATGATAGTCTGTTACTTTGGCAATCAAAAGATAAAAGATCAAAAGAAAATTGTTTGTTGTTGGTCGAAGGATATTGACAGATTCATAACAGGTACAATGCGTGCCACGAAAGATGAGACTTGACACACCACGTGGTTTGACATGCGCAGTACACGATTTTAGGTATCTTTTTTAGCGGTATGAGGTCTGAGTGCGGGACGGGACCGGACGTCATAGGGGCGGCGGAAAGAGCGGGGGAGGCGGGGTCAAGTCTCATCTTTCGTGGCACGCATTGTATATTTCAGTCAAAACCTGACCAAGATTATGTCTGGACTTTAAAAGAGACTATGACCTCTGAGTTTGTTTCGGCCTTTCTTCTCAGAGTAGTCAGATAGGAAACGCCGACCTCATCTAGTTTAAAAAATATGATTGACGTGTAAAAGTGTTTGTACAAACCTACTTGCAAAAATAAAATCATTTATCATTTATCATCAAAACAGCGGGATAAAACTTGCGTAACACACTAACAGTAGTAATGGCTTTACAACAACATGTATTGCGTTATTTACGTTGTTGACCAGTTAAATATTCCGAACATTATTATAGAAGCAATGGTTTGGAAATATCCTTCAAAATGATTCAGATTGTGATTGATAGTATGTTACGCAATAATAGAGAGCAGTTTAAAACAGTGTATTGTGGCGCACCAGCACTGTGTTTTATATTAATAGTCGTAAGTAACGGGGGTTAATCTTGACTAGAATTATCTAAACTAGGCATGTGCACGGTCTTAGGACAAAAAAGCAGGCCCAGACAGCTATAAAAATAAAAAAAGTTTCTGAAGGTATTATCAAAGTACCTACATTATTCCACCATCAATCAAACTGTCCAACTAAAATAGTTACGTGCATTACATTAATGGACATACTACAATAAATATGTATAAATAATTGCTAAGTATCAGCAATTTACATCTGTGACCTTAAGGTCAGAAATAGTAACGTGTAATGACATGTTACTATTTCTGACCTTAAGGTCAGGTGTATTGATCCATAGATGGTAGCTGCATGAATTGTGAGTGAATAGCTCACTACTTACAATTTCAATTTTTGAAAGAGATGCTTCCCTTTTTTTAACCGACTTCAAAAAGGAGGAGGTTCTCAATTCGACTGTATGTTTTCTTTTGTATGTTTGTTACGCGATATCTCCGGCAATTGTAAATCGATTTCAAAAATTATTTTTATTAGATAGGGTATGCTTCAGGGGTTGTCCCATATAAATTTTATTAACTTTGCTTTGGGTAGTTTTTGAGTTAGCTTCAATAATACGTATTTTTGCCACTTAGTTTATATTGATAATGTTATAATGACTTCCTGTCACTGATATTTACATTTACAGCAAGTATTGTTAAGTATACGAATTTGTGTGGGGCAAGTAGGTACCTACAACTTAAAAGTGAAAAATATGTAGGCTAGCTGAGGAGCCCTTTTGTAAAAAAAAATATAACAGGTACGCACGGCTACACATCAAGCTAACGATAAGCATACCAGTATAAGCCGACTTCTGATTGTACGAAAAACCTATTCAATGCGAGGTCGGCTAAAACTGGAAATGTATAGCTTGACTAGCTGCCACCCGCGGCTTCGCCCGCGAGGTATGTCAATAAAAACTATCCTATGTCCTTCCCCGGGATGCAATCTATCTGTCACCCAAATTTTATAGAAATCAGTTCAGTGGTTTACACTATTTGCGCTGTAGCATGGTGCGGGTGACAGTTGCCCGTATGACGTTGACATTTGTCAGTACCACGTAGGGATGTGAGGTTATGCAATTCATTTTTATCGCTAACGATACTCGCAGCGTGAATCTAGTTCTCTTTAATATTGTTATGAAAATTAGTGTATTATTCAGTTGTGCAGTGTAACTACGTGTGTGCTACGTGTATAAACTTGTCAATACTTATAAATGTTTTATGGCTACATAATTATCTTTGTACTTATATAAAATAATCAAAATCGGGTTTATGTTTTTTTTTTCGTGACAACATTTTTGCTCTATGGTGCATCGGCGCGGCGGCCATGTTGTTTACCCGTGCGATGCTGTGAGTGCGAGTACGAGTGCAAGCGCGTTATATTGTGACTTAATGTGACACGTATTACGATTTCATTGTTTGTTTTCATTTTTGTTAAATTGTTATTTGTTATAAGTTTGTTGAGTTTGTTGTTATTACCATGCCTAAGCATACAAAAAAAACTGTTTTGGGTAGTCAGGCCAGGGAGCTTGTTGTTCGCCTCCGAGACTACTTTGAAAGAGAACAACAAAATAATGGACCGTTGTTACCATTGAATCATATTGTAGAACGAGTAGCCGAAGCTCTTGATATTGGCCGCAATACTGTTTCGCGTATAACACGTGAGAAAATTGGCCAAGATGGGATGTTTGAAAATAAATTATCGACACCCAACAAAAAGCGGACCAAGGTGAAGCCAATCACAGATTTGGATGATTTTGCTAAGGTTGCTATTAGAAATCATATTTATGATTATTATAGAAGAATGGAGCTACCCACATTGCTCAAGCTTCTAAAATCATTAAAAGAAGCTGACTTGTTCAAAGGAGGTATTACTTCGCTACGGCAAGTTATAAAAGATATTGGCTTTGTTTACAAAAAAGTTAACAAAAGAAAGATTATTATGGATAGGACTGACATTGCCCTAGCAAGATGTAGATTTTTAAGGAAGGCCAAAAACATAAGTGATTGGAGCAAAGTTGTCTTTTTGGATGAAACGTGGCTAAACGCCAACCACACAGTGGGTAAAAGTTGGACCGACGATACGGCACAATCGTGTACCAAAGTGCCGGAAGGCAAAGGCGAACGCCTTATTATTTGTCACGCAGGTACAGCAAGTGGATTCGTCCCTGATTGTTTGCTGGCTTTTAAGTCAAAAAAATCTACGGAGTATCATGAGGAGATGAATTACGAAAAATTTAAAGATTGGTTCATAGGTCTATTAAACAATTTAAAAGAGCCTATGACCATAATAATGGACAACGCACCCTACCATTCGGTGCAAGTTAATAAACCCCCAAACCAATCCAACCGCAAAAGCGAGTTGGTGAAGTGGCTGAGTGAAAACGGAGTTACAGCAGATATAAAAATGTTAAAGACGGAGCTTATTGCCTTAGTCCGACGCCATAAGCCACCAACTCCTACCTATGCTCTGGACGAGATGGCAAAAGAAAAAGGCCACCAGGTCCTTCGACTACCACCCTACCATTGCCAGTATAACGCTATTGAGCTGATTTGGGCCCAAATAAAAGGTATGCTTTTAATTTCAATTCCCATTTTGAAGCTTTATAAAAAAATCAGCTTTCCGATCGTAGCATGTACCTAGTTTAAAAACATTACCAGATACTAGATTAGGCTGATTGATGATTATTTGAATACTTTTTTTTATAAGTTCGTTTATTTTTAGGTTACGCCGCAAGAAATAATACTTCGCCGCCATTTACGGCAAATAAGATGTTGGCCCTATTACAAGAGGCCATCAACAATGTTCAACCTGAAGACTGGTCGAAGGCGTGAATAAAACAAAAAGGGACATTATGTCTGATTGGGATCGTGACATACATATTGACAACATAATTGAGTCATCGTTAATAATATCCGTCACAGATTCAGATGATGAATTGAGTGACAATTCAGATGTTCCTGACTCTGATATGAGTTTAGACGAATAACATGTATTTTTTTTTAGCAACCTTTTAAGCAACCTTACCCTATAAATGTTCTGTTGTATAATTAGACCTTTTAAAAATAAAAATTGACCTACGCACAATATACGTTTTTTATTATAAAAAATATCGACTATCCATCGTAGCAGTACATCCCATCACTAAATACGTCTATGGCGTTACGTTATACGCATAACACTTTGCTTAATTTTTCATTCAATTTGATTTTATTTCTTGATTAGAACATTCTGGTTGGGTTTAATTTAATTTACTACAGTTATTAATTATTTAATATATTACGAATGTGGTACAACTGAAATATTAAGTCATAAATTGTAAATCGCGGCAACTTTCAAGAGTGAAACGAAATGTTACTGAAACTGTCACCCGCACCATGCTACAGCGCAAATAGTGTAGGCGTGAAAAGGTAACATACAGACAGACAGAGAACTTACTTTCGAATATATGTATTATAATATTAGTATGGATGTTTCGCCGTGTCTACCTACCCAATTCAGTTTTACTTCATTCTTGGTGTCGAAAAAAACGTGGAAAGTGCAGTAACCGTACTACTTCGTCACGTCAATTTATACCCTCACCGCTTGCCCACTATTGTCATAGCGTGATGATAAGCAAACCGTGTAGTTCATCTGTAATCATTTCATGAACAATACTAATTTAATCAATCATAATGCATAAGGGGGTACTTACGTAAAATCGTATGACAATATTTGATACGTAGGTAAATATATAAGTGGACATGATCCTAACTCCTGCTTTCACAAATATCTACAAATCTGTAAATTATTTTTATCAAGCATAAAACATCACGCCTTTATTCCCCGAAGGGTTGTGCAGAGGTGTACTATGTAGGTGAGTACCTAGTACCTACCTACACCCACATTTATTTATTAATCACAAAGTCCACAGCTCTTTGAAATTTTATCTTAAAATATATAAGCTAGTCTTATAGCCACCAATTTCACCAATGCATTTCACCAATTATGTTTTGTCCCATGTAATAGGATCACAAATCTACACTCCGGACTGCTGCTGAGAAATTCTTGTTTTTCTGATTAATTCTTTGCTTTTATAATTAGGATAACACACTGCATGTGCTTTTAAAATCAGTATGTCTGGAAATGGTATCAGAGGAAACCGACTGACTGATCGAGAGGCAGACTGTGGAGAGATCCAACCAGAATCCTTATAGTGAAAAGTGCACCATCCAGCATTGTGAAAATTAGTTCTGCCACAATGGCCGATGATTACTTATTTAATTTTAATATTCTGTCTACCTTTTCACGCCATTACGGCTGAACGAATTTCAACTAAACTTGGCACACAGATAGACCTCGTCTTGGGTTAGGACAAAGGATAGTTTTATGTCGATAGTACAGTTCCCATGGCATAATTTCCGGGCTCCACACGGGCGAAGCCGAGGGCTATAGAAACTAAATACATACTAAGACAATAAGTTTAATACACTTTTAACCTACCCCGCAGGGACAACGAAATGGTCCAAAGCAAACGCCAAAGTATGTAGGTAGTTTTACGTTAACTAGGATAAACAAAATAGCGCTAACAATAGTAGGTAAACCTTATTTTTAGCACATGATCTATGTTACCATGTCAACAGCGTCATTTTTAATTAGGTATATTTTCATTATTTGTCTAGCGATGACCTTTTTATCGCGTTCAAGGTAGAATAATCGAAGTTGAGGTCGACTCATGACTTCATGAGTTACTGGCAATATTTTCTTGTTTAGATAAGTTTTTTATTTGAAACGGGTTACCTAGTATATTTTATTGTACCGAGCCACTCGTTCGTGACTGCACGTAAATCGTCAATCCTTGAAAAATAATAAAAACTTGTAAAAACAGTTTTTATTTTTTAGTTGTGGTAATGTAAATGATACTGACAGTAAATTATTATTATAATATCATTATAACACAAAGTCGACAATATAAGTAATATTGAAGCTGACTCAAAAACGACGTATCAGAACTTGACCAAATTTATATGGGACCAATCTGTTATCTGTGAAGTTTTCAAATAAAAACAGAATTTTCCAGATTGGTGTTTATATGACGGAGTTCTGAGTTCGTCTCCTTTTCTGAAGTCTGTTAATAGTAGATTGTTTGCCAAGGGAGCAAACAACTATTTTGAAGGCGAGAGCGTTTCTTGGTATCCAGAGCGCAGCGAGGGATTCTAAGTACGTCACTCGATCTTAAAACAGCGTTGTTCCCGAGGTGGACACTCTACTTTTTATCACCCTCTATGAAAAAAAAAAAAAAGAAAAAGGGAAGCACCTCTTCCAAATATTGAAATTTTAGGTACCTAGTCAGCCCAATTTATGCCTGTGGAGCAGGACCAGCATTAAGCCAAGCATTTTTATCTACGATATAATCATCCAATGTGTATATGCTTGTCTACATAGTGTACGTTTAATGCATGTTTTAAATTTCTTCTCATTTATTTTTTTCTTCTTATTTTTCTTTTTATTTATAACATTTTACACAGTAACCTATAAAAGAAGTTTTTACTTTAGACAATCTGAAACGCGGTTGATTTATTTTGCCCCTATTTCTAGTGTTAAAATTATGCCTGTCACTTATCTTAATAAAAAGATGTAGATTTTTTAGAACGTACATAATGTTTTCATATATAATATATTGACAAGGAACCGTCATGATGTTATTTTTTTTTAAACAGTTCCCGTAGATTCGCGTCTGCTAAGCTTGTAGATGGCTCTGACAGCCCTCTTTTGCAGAATGAAGATAGAATCAATATCTGCAGCCCGTCCCCACAACAAAATACCGTAAGATATGATGCTATGAAAGTAGCGAAAATCAGTGTCGCGGTATCCACGTCTGTTAATTGGCGAATTTTCCAAACAGCGTAAGCGGCTGAACTTAGCCGCCCTGCAAGTGATGTTAAGTGCGGACCCCACTGTAGCTTTGAGTCAAGCGTGATCCCCAGGAAAATCGTATTTTAGACGAATTCAAGTATCTATTTATTCAATACAACGTGACATTCACTACTTCTAACATTCGGTAAAGCGAATCTAATGCATTTAGTTTTTATCTCATTTAATACCAAATTATTTACAGTAAACCAATTATGGACCATAAGCATGGCGTTATTTACGTCGTCAAGCAACTGTGCATGTCTGCTTATTTTAAAAATCAGTGATGTGTCATCGGCAAATAACACCATTTGTAGTTGGTTTTTCAGTAAATGAGGTAAATCATTTATATATACTAAAAATAGGAATGGCCCCAATATTGAGCCCTGCGGTAGCGGGATGCTTGAAGGGTACCTATAAAAGTTAGTGAAGTAATAGATCTGTATTATTGGGAAGAATTTAAGTTACTTATTTAAGCATATAATGATCAACACCTTTCGTCTTCAGCCTCCGAGTTGACACATGCTAGACGATCTTGGCAAGGCAAGCCTAGAAAGTCGGACTTCAGATAAATATGTCAAAGACCAAGTTGATGACAAACAGCGCGCATCGCAAGATCACTGTGGCGGGTGAGGAGGTTGAACACATTGATGATTATCTCTATCTTGGTCAAATAGTCTTATAGAGGTAAGAGGAACAGGATGTAAAGTTCACTCATACTCTATAGAAAAGGGAGGATCCTCCGACCAGACGGGTGTTGTGTCTGGCGGGCAACTGCCCATTGATTCATGTCGGGCCGTTGTATCAATGCTAGTTGCGCGGTAAACTCTGCTTGCGCGATGCAGGATTTGCGTGACGTCAGTATGACGCGTTGTTTTGCATGTGGCGTTGTAGATACCGCTACATCACTCCCCCCCGGAGACCGGAGGTCGATAGTGGGCTGAGTCTTGTATCTTGCGATGCTTGCCAGGCCAGCTGAGGTTCCAGTGAGTCGGAACCGGTTGCCGCATAGTTCACGGTGAGTCGGAACTGTCTGCGAAGATGTCCCCAGTGAGTCGGGGTGGCGCTGCGTTATGCTCCAGTGCGTCGGATGTAGTACAGCGCCGAGTTGAGGCTGGCTGCTGCGTCGACCAGGAGAGGAATTGAGCTCTTCTTGTTGACCGGCCGAAAGTGCAGTGTGCTGTGCCGAGGTTGCTGATGAGGCTGAGGGTGATGACCAGGTATGCGCGGTCGCTGCATGCTGGTGGTCAGGATACCTGTTGAAGCCGTGGGAGCTGGCTGGCTGGGTGACTCGCCGCTAACGCTTGCGGGAGTGATGATGATGACGTCACGCTGAAGTATTTGCACGAAGGCTGCGCTGACGTTGATGTTCGGGGTCACCAGTATAGAGGTATGAGAACAGGGTGTAAAGTTCACTCAACCTCCATAGAAAAGGGAGGATCCTCCGACCAGACGGGTGTTGTGTCTGGCGGGCAACTGCCCGTTTGGTCGGAGGATCCTCCCTTTTCTATGGAGGTTGAGTGAACTTTACACCCTGTTCCTCATACCTCTATACTGGTGACCCCGACGTGATCAGAAGGTTGCGTGTTCAAATCACGTCGGGGTCACCAGTATAGAGGTAAGAGGAACAGGATGTAAAGTTCACTCATACTCTATAGAAAAGGGAGGATCCTCCGACCAGACGGGTGTTGTGTCTGGCGGGCAACTGCCCGTTGATTCATGTCGGGCCGTTGTATCTATGCTAGTTGCGCGGTAAACTCTGCTTGCGCGATGCAGGATTTGCGTGACGTCAGTATGACGCGTTGTTTGCATGTGGCGTTGTAGATACCGCTACAGTCTCTTTGCAGCAAGACAAAACAAAGAAGTTGCAAGAAGCACCGAAAATGCCTGGAGGAGCTATTGGACCATGAAATACCTAATGAACCCTTAAAACAAGACTCATTGACGTGTGCATGCTTTCCATCCTCACAATTATGGTGGTCAAACATGGTCTTTGACAAATCAGCAGAGGTCCACGCTCGAGGTTTGCTAGAGGGCTATGGAATGGAGTATTCTGGGTATCAAACTAACAGACCGTGTTAGGAATACGACCATCCGTTCCATTACAAAGATAACCGATGTCACTTGGTAAACTGCCACGCTAAAATGGAACTGGGCTGGACACGTCATCTGCTGCATGTCAGGCGAACTATGGGCCAAACTTGCGACCCAAAGGGTCCCTCTTAATGGCAAGCGACATCATGGCAGGCCCAGACGGAGATGGCGGGATAAGCTGAACTCCTTCAATGGGGCTGGTCCTAAGCAGCTTTGAACAATAAGAAGTGGAAAGAGAGTAGGGAGGCTTTTGCGCTGCAGTGGGACATCACAGGCTAATAATAATAACCAACGCCACTAATCCTGATCAAAATTAATGTACTTTTCAATCTATCTAAGTTCTAATAGTTGTTGTAATCATAGAGTTGACAGAGATTAAAAAAGTGCGAAATTTTAGGAACCTGTAGTAAGGTAATTGCGTAACACACTTACAATGGCAATGCCTTTCATTTTGACAGTTTTGTTAAACTGTCAAAACATACACACACACATTACACATACACACACATTACACATTATCATTGTCATTTGTTACATTAGTGTCATTTATGTTGTTGAACAGCCGAATTTGTCAAACCAATGAAGCAATGTTTTACGCAATAGAAGAGCTGGAATTAGTCCTTCATCTAATATCTGAATTTACGCAGAATAATTTCTACGTAAAACAAAATCATTATTACGTGCTTATAGCGAGCAGCTTATCAGCCGGAAGTGGTAATAGTTACTGCGGAACGCACCACCTACTTCGTGAGCCGTGTTACAGTGTAGTAGATATTGCAGGCATTGCATAATATGCATTTACCTTTGTCCTAACTGAGTAGGAGCATCGCGCTTAAAGAAAGCGGTCAGATAATTAGTAGCCAACAAGTTGATTCCTCCGTAGATCTTTGGCAGTCGTTAGGGGTAGGCAGAAGTCCAAGTATGACAATGTTACCCATCAGTGGATTGTAGAGGTCAGATAGGCAGACGCGCCATGTAAAATACTAGTATTCAGGTGCATTCGGTTAGACTGGAAGCCGACCCCAACATAGGAAAAGGCTAGGCAGATTGAAGTTAATAAGACAATTGTCATTCACGACGTCCGCAAATATTTGACGGATCGGAACGGTGATTTTGCTGGACCTGAGTCGGTAACGTATGGCCTGCATTTCATTGAATTCTTCTAAATGTTTTGGTTGGCTTAATGCTACCGCCCTAAGGAAGAGTTGGGTACATATTGTATATTTGTAGGAGCACAATTTATTACATCCCGGTGGGATTTCCCATCAGAAAGAAATTGTAACTTCCATACTTTCATCGCCTATTAACCCATAGAGATGGTTTTTTATTTAAAATCGTGTCAAGTGCTTACCTATACAGTAAGGAACTCTAGTGAAAAATTACATGCTTCGAGAGCTAGAGGTTTAGTGTGCGTCGTCTGTCTGTAAATTTAAGTATTTTATTAAGTAGGTAATATATCAGTTTGGCGGATTACAATTTGATTATGTCAACCGTAGTCCCATAGTAGCTGCAAAGACCACAACAGCAGCTCTCAAAGTCCGTTGTTTTGTCAATATGGCAACAAACGTATGAAAACCTACCCGCTTAGTCTCTTGTCCAACTCCCGCTTAGTGTGTGTGAAGTGGTTGGTTCTTGGTTTTACCTCGAAACCGAGGTCGCAAGGCTCATGGCGCCAACCTCCCAGCTAGGAGGCTTTCTTATTGTGTAATTTACAGTAGGAGGTACGTAGGTTTGTGTATACTGCGATTTTCCTGTGTTATTGCTCCACATTACGGAGCAATGCACTTGATGTTGATAACAGCAATGCAATGCACTTGTGGGTGGTAAGTATCAGTATCAATAGATATCGGAGAATTGATACTTTCAGTACATTATATTACAGTCATCTGCAGTTCCTTAGACTAGTCTTTGCCTGACTATATCGCTTTTTCGAGCTAGTCTTATACCCTTTTAGCCCTTGGTCATAAAGACGCTAGATACTAAATACTCAATCATTTATTGGATTCCACGACGTGTACAGTGCGTGCCACGTAAGAAGAGACTTGACCCTACCTCCGCCGCCTCTTTCCGCCGCCCCTATGACGTCCGGTCCCGTCCCGCACTCAGACCTCATACCGCTAAAGATACCTAAAATCGTGTTCTGCGCATGTCAGACCACGTGGTGTGTCAAGTCTCTTCTTACGTGGCACGCACTGTACTTAGGTTGGAACTTTACATTTAATGAGAACGTTATAGACAATTTGAAGTACTACGTCACAACGACAGGCAGCGTTGTCTTCATTTCTAAAATCGACAGTGATCTCCAATCCATCTGAGAAGCGAGGTAATCATGGCTTTTCATTGTCAATGTGGTGAGTAGTCATTAGACTGCCCATGTTTGATCGATGCCGATATCCCTATAGGTACTAACTTATAAACGGTGAAGGAAAACATCGTGAGGAAACCGGCATGTCCTAGAACCAAAAATTCGAAGACGTGACATCTACCAACCCGCACTAGCCCGCGTGGTGGATTACGGCCCACTCCCTCTCCCTGAGAGGAGGCCTGTGTCCCAGCAGTGGGAACATTATAGGCTGATGATGATGATGATGACTTACTTATAATGTACTAGCAGGGCCCCGCGGTTTCACCCGCGTAAGTTCCGATCCCGTGGTAATATCGGGATAAATACTATCCTATGTCCTTCCCCGGGATGCAATCTATCTCTCTGCCAAATTTTATCGAAATCCGTTCAGCGGCTTAGGCGTGAAAGGTAACATACAGACACACAGTTACTTTCGCATTTATAATATTAGTATGGAGTATGGATTAGTATTAATATAGATTTGACAACATCAGTACATGTAGATCAGCCGGTCGATTCTGTAAAAATCTCACCGAGAAAACTTAGGTGCAGTGAGTTTGTTTTTGCTAAGAATTGACAACTCACTTCTATTGGCAGCTCACTTCACCTAAATTTTCACGGTGAGATTTTTACAGAATAGCACCGCAGATGGAGTTCGCTCTTTTGCAACTAATTACTTAACTTGCGGGGTAATTGCGCAACACACTATCAATTGCAATACCTTTCAATTTGACAATTCGATAACATTGATTGCGTTATTTACGTTGCCGAGCAGAAGAATTTTTTCAAACATACGAAGCAATGAATTAATGGTTTGTGAAATATAGTGTTTTACGCAACTGGGGTGCTGGAAAGAGAAGTGTAAGACAGTTGAGAAAAGACTAATCGAACAAATTGCATTTTGCTAAGTGAGAAACTATTGCCCAGTTGCGATACCTATTATTCTCCGTAGCATACGTAAAATACCTAGTTATTTGTCTTACGATTATAAAAATCCCCTTGAACAATGTGCAATATCCGACATCCCGGGAATAACATGAATCCTAACATTTGACCGTCATAAAAGGTCAGTAGTCCTCGCGATTTTCCTGCACGTACCGTGATCAACCAACCACAGAGACGCAAACTGTGAGCAATCCGCCCACAATCGGTTAGAGCAGATACTGCTATCAAAATAAACGGATTATCTGCTCTTGTGTACTGCAGTGCAATAATTTACAGGATGTAATTTACTTGTGTATTTTATTGGCACGCTGCACGCTGTTTGTTGAGCAGTTTTGAACATCCGAATTTAGAACCACTTCCTTTTTAAAAGTCGGTTAAAAAGTGAAAATAAAAACTTGTTTTTAGAAGTAGGTTGTTTTTTTTTTTTTTGTAAAAAAGTTTTATTGTCCATATTAAGAAGAACTCATGTGGCTAAGAATTAGTCACGGTTATTCTGGCTAGTGTCGTAAAATGCAACTAAAGTATAGGATAGGAGTAACTAGGGTTGTCATTTGACAACCCTAGTTACTCCCATAGTTTAGTTACATGCTGTATATTTATACAGCATGTATCCGAAAGGTGTAGTACATACCACCAAACTGAACAACTTTCTCCATAAGACCAACATCGTAATCGTGAAAAAAAATATCAACTGTCCCATACATTTGGGTCGAGTAGGTATTAAAGTTTTGTATGGGACAGTTGAAAATTTTGAAAGTTCTAATTATGACCACTGTCCGATACATGCTTAGTCACCCATTCTTACGTTATGCATTTAAAAATATTTATTGAACTGAGTCAGTAAAAAAAAAATAGCTCAATAATCATCATGATGCACGGCTATATGCATCCCGTTTTATAAATAAAAAATAACATCATTATTTAATATAAAATAATAATAAATTGTTGTACAGACTCCAGCACATCAAGCTACCCGAAACTGTCAGATTTTTCCTTGAACCTTATGCTCTAAAGATAAAGTTGAAAATCTATTAAAGAAATTTGACAGATTGTAGTAACTTAATGTGCTGGCGTCTGTACCTACATATAAATAAGAAAAATAAAAGAAAAAATCTGAATGTACTTAACACGACGTATTTATTCTCAGTTTGACGACGAGAAAGTACAATAACATCTTAAAAAAAACTAAACAATGTTTGCAGGCACATTTCAGTTGTGCCTTAAAATATCTCACTCACAACAATATAAATAAACATCTTTTCAACATTTTCACCTTAAAAGTAATAAAAAAACTAAATAATATAAGCTAGTAAGTAATATAAGTATACTACCCGCATTTTAAACAAATAATCACAGATAAGTATAAACAATTAATTACAATAATATGACTGACATTTTAAGATATGATGGCTTTTATAAATAATTTAATTTGAATTAGCAACAAACTATTAAGACCCAATTAAGTTTTTAATTCTCACAAAGAAGAATTCTTAAAATATACTGTGGAAACTTAACAAATTGAATTAGAACTTAGAACACAAACACCGGAATCAATCCTTTCAACAGCTTCAAAATAATTAAGTCTATTGGCAGCCCTATTTTGTTTTTTCTATGCCCTAATTAAAGCTTGCCTTAACAATAGCCACTTAAAACCCCCTTAGAATTAAGAACTCAAACAACAAAAGAGGCTGACTAACTATAAACGAATAAAAAGAAATAAGTAATATCGACGGCGAAGTGCCAATAACTCCTAACTGACAAAGTCAAAAATTTACACATACTGGATAAAAACGTTCAAAAATAGACACGTTGTTTTAGTTAGGAGGTAATATGTATTTCCACATTTTAATTTAATGTTGTTGTAATAAAAATACACTTTGCGATTTCACTAAAATTTGCGAATAACGCCTTTAAATTCAAAACGAAAAAGAGTGAATTTCTCAAAAAAAAATCAGTTATGAGGTATTGGCACTTCGCTGTCGATATGTATTTTACAATGGCGGCTTGTGATTACTCTAAATACTCTTTAAAAGCTGTTGCAATCGCCATTTTTCTAAGAACCTGTGATTTATAGCTCAAAACGATATTGGATTCGAAATCCATTTCAAATAACTTATTACATCTTTTTTGATACTTACCTCATGCTTCTAGAAAACTCTTTAATTTCAAAGGATTATGAGCCTTAAAAAGTCGTTGCTAATCGACACCATTACCTAAAGCAAATGCACACTGCTGCGGGAACAGAGCATCATTTACATAATTCTAAAACTACCCTTACAAAAATATATCAACATTTGATATTCAAAATGTACTTTATATTATAGTGGCATATCTACAATATCGCAACCAACAAATCCTTACACCGAAATCAGTCGAAAATCTAGCGATTACATTTGTATTCTATTTGCCAGAACAGTTGGCACAACGAGTCCCTATCACAAGGCATCTTTCTTCACTTATCAATATTAAATTAATATACAAACGCCTCAGACCTTATGAACTAAATTTTAGTGGCCTTTGTAGAAAAGATAGGATTCTTTATATAGAGGTGTCAATCACGAAAGTGGTGCTACGGGTCAAACAATTTAAAACCATACCATAATACCAAGGAGCAGTTATCAAGATTTTCACAACGTTCTTGATTTTCTAGCAAAGTCCTAGGTACTTGACCAGCACCCTAATTGCGCAACACAAAACGCGCGCGCGCGTGCCTTGCGTGCGTTTGTAATCACAATCTGAATCATTTTGAAGAATATTGCTAATTCATTGCTTTTTATGTTCGAAAAATTTGTCTGCTTAACAACGTAAATAACGCAATGAATGTTGTTGCACTGTCAAATGTAATCTCCCCGTTGTTCCATCTCCCTTTCAAGGATTGACTTCGCCTTGCTAACACTTTCGATAAACCAAGAATTTTGGAAATGAAAAATAAATGGTGTCGGTTACACCTTACACAGGAACATCGCGCATTTTTTTGTTCTATTAATGGGTTTAGGTTTACATTCACATGAATTCTACTTAACTGTTTAACATTTTCGTTCAATATAAACTCCTCTATGTCTTTCTAATTAAAACACGATTCTTTCAGAATTGATTGTTTCAACACTCATTGAATCTCAGGTTTGTTTGAAGACAATTGATTGCTATGTCCATGGCGTTTGTATGATAATATGATTATACACACTCGTCTACCATATCATTAGACCTATACTATAATACTTCAACACGCAATGTGATCAGGCGACATTATGAATAAAACCTCCGACTATAGAATTAAGGGACATGTGTCTTTTTCAAATTACAGACTGTCGCAAATAGCACACACGTGTCAGTAAATACAGATATTTCACATGCGTTTGCTAAATTCAACATGTTCTTTTTTGAGTCAAATACAGTTTCCAGTGTAATATTTTAAGGTCGGTGTATAAATATAAATAAAAGTTTTTAAAGAGCTAAAGATTTGGGAAAGGCTTTCGACTGCCTAAAATTTAGACAGACTTAGTCTCTGCTTTAGACTCCAAAGCAACAGTCATAGATAGATATTAATTACATATTATCACGCCTGTATTCTCCAAAGTGTGCGGTAGAGGTGTACTTATAATAAACCCACATTTCTTCAAATAATGTCCTCTTCGACACGTGTCCCTCATTTCCACAATCTAAGTATAAATCTATTTACTGTATTGGATCTGACACGTGTTGGTAGCACGCCAGTGACTTACATAGTACAATGTTTCGTTGGATCACGAAATGCAGTTCTGGACGTTCAAGGACGTTTGTTACTATAATGTGGGGCAATGTTTCTTGACCATGTTTCTGGCACGAAATGTTTTGGGCTTCCGAATTCCGAATATTTATGAGTCTTTGAGCGCAGAACTGAGAATGTAGTTTTTTTGTTCTACACATAGATTTGAGGGTGCATTTAGAATCTGAATTTTCAAAGCAGTACAGTATTGCACTCGCGTTGTTTTTTTCGGCTCCCAGAAGGCAAAAATCGTTTGATCTTCGTGACAAATGGCAAGCTCTCCTTCTGTTAGGTTTCAACGACCTTAGATTGACTTCGGAGATCCCATAAAGATGACTAAAGTTCTCACAGAATTTAGAGCTCAAAATAAGTATACATCCCATAGAGTTGCCTAAAGTTCTCACCAAAACTCGAGTGACACAATAAAGAATAGTTAGTAATGAATGGTTCACACTTGTAGTATGAACACTACTCATACATTCTATGTCGATGTTGTAGTGCCATTTGTTGTCACTGGCACAGTTTATTAATAACGTTTCCTTATGGGTTCCCCGATACGGTTTCTGTTTAGCGATAAAATTCTGTGAACTATTTTTTTTTAAATAAATGCATGACAATTGTGTTCAATGTCCAGCACATCATTGTTTGTAAATATTTTTAAATAGAATAGTCTAATGAAGAACAAATCCAAATAAGATCAGTTTTTTTAATAGGTCAGAAACATTGCCTAGAACTTATAACTTCTTAAATGTTACTTAAAGTAATGATAAGGTCGACGTAAAGCATCTATTTTTTATAGTTAAAACGTCTCTTTAACTTTAAGCAATATTTTAAAAGTAAGGGAGAATATTTACAAAGAATAATTTGTGAGTAACAGAAAGCTTCAACAGATAGGCCTCAAACCAGTGCCCTAGATCGCAGCTTCCGGCCAGACGCGAGCCGCAGGCGCATTATCAGAAATATTTTAATTCGATGCTTATTTAATATTAAAGTCATAAAACTGTTTACATTCGGAAAGGCAATGTAAATATTTGATAAGCTTGGTAGGTGTAGTTGGAATATTCGAATTTGGTTTTGTCAATACAAAACGGTAATTTTTTTGAGTAATGATAAGCATAGGTAATATAGGTATGTAGGTATTAGTTTAGCACTTTCCTTTTATTTTCGCAATAATATTGTCCATATTTTTTGGTATTGTCACGATCCTTAAATGTTATGCTTTGGGTAGTGGTTTTATTGCAGAATTTTAATCGGTTTAAAGAAACTTTATTCCCAATAAAGACATAAGTCACTTACTTGAGAACAATACTAAAAATATAGATTACAATATGTTCGTCATCAGTAGGTATTACAATTTAATAGTTACCCATCCAATGCATTCATTTCTCCAGAAGTGATCGATCCGCAATTATGTGCTGGCTAAGTTGAGTTTTGAATGCATTGTAAGAGTGTACATTTCTTATACAGGACGGTAATTTGTTATAAAGCTGTGCTCCTTCAAAAGTTAGCATTTTTTTTGCCATAGTTAGTTCTTGTTTTTGGTAAAATTAACAAGCTTGCTCGCCGTGTACTGCGTTGACTAACTTGTTTATATTGAGTGAGTGTTATGTTTGAGTGAACGCTTTTGTTTTTCCCTAGTGAATTTCCCTTCGGTAACGCTATGTTTTGACGAAGACATGACAGTTCCAGGCAACGATAATAAGTGAGACGAACTAACGAACTATACCGATTTCGTTACCAAGTATTGGTCCAGTACACCTCAAAACCATAAGAAATTAAAAAGTTAGAAGAGCTGTTCAGTATGGGGAGACTTTTAGGGCCGATATAATCAATATTTGTTTTGAATCGTTTTGATTTCCTAAGCTTACTAGGCTCAAACATTCATCTCTTATCTAACTCAAAAGTATGCCATGTACCTACTTATAATATGTTACGAGCTAAGTGGTCAAAAGTGACTTTACCTACCACTTCACACTCACAGCCACTCAAAGCTAATCTCATAAGTATGTATAAACAAAAAAGGATTAGTCATCTCACAAGGTATGCGTAAGATTACGGTTGAGTCTTAGCGGGGTATTCCCTCTGGGGCTTGGGACTTGAGTGAGAGGCTCGCAAGGAATGTCGTAATAAGGAGGATGTAGTATTCTTTACAAGCTTTTTATTATTTATTTAAGCTTGTTTTGTATCCGATGGATAATGATTGAGGGGAGGGAGTCTTGCATTTTGTATTGGATGGACCGAGGTTGTTTGGGGAGCCTGTTAAGCTGTTTCTTGATCCCAGTTATTTCTATAGAAAAGTGTGAAAGCTGGAGGATTTGGGGGCTGTAATTAGAAACTAAGACGTTTTAGTCATACAGATTCCAACGGGTGAGAGTGTCTTCAAATAGACCATCACACACATCAAATAGATCATCATAACAGTTACAAGTAACAAGAATCAGTTTGGGAAGAAGAAACTGCAATGCAACAGCATTCCAAGCAACACATGTCTGTTTGTTATGAGAAACTGGCATCCAAAGAAAATTAAAGTATAGGCGCACATAGCGCAGCATACCACATCAAGCCTGTCCACCTAATCCAACACCGGTCCTCTAAATAATAGTGCTTGAAGTCACTCACGATCAGCCGCATGACATTCTGAAGGCCACAGTCCAAAATGTCAGAAGTGACCACATTGGGATGAGGGCAGGAGAATTATGAATAGGTAGGTATTTGAACTCTCGAGTCTCCTATTCAAAAAAAGTCCTCTAAACCTCATCAATTTAAAAAAAACTGGCCAGTGCGAGCCGGACGCGCACACGAAGGGTTCCGAAAACAAGGCAAAAACACGTTTGTTGTATGGGAGCCCCCCTTAAATATTTATTATATACTGTTTTTAGTATTTGTTGTTTGTTGCGGCAACAGAAATACATCATCTGTCTAGCTACCACGGTTCATGAGATACAGCCTGGTGACAGACGGACAGTGGAGTCTTAGTAATAGGGTCCCGTTTTTACCCTTTGGGTACAGAACCCTAAAAACACAACGTCGTCGTCAACAACGAAGCCTACTCGACTCGCTGGGTTCGTTTCAACCCGACCGACCATATAATTTTCCAAGCTCACAAATGCCGTGTAAATTACTGGATCAATTCTGATAATGAGGCAGTATATCGATTGGTGTCAGTCTGGTGTCGTATCGTATACAACGTTGTTATAGCATTTTCTGTGAAACACGGTATTGTAGTAAGTATGGGTTGTGCAGTATTGATTCCATGAAGCAAGGTTCAAATGAGTGTTTTAATAAATTTTTTACAAAAAAAAAAGTCGGATTACAGGCATTCATTGAAGAATTCCGTTGTCTGTCTCCGAAACTCATCATCAGATCTTTACGAAATTTAAATGGGATTACCTCTTTCGAACAAGAATTTTGCAAATTCGTCTTTGAATGACGGAGTTATGCCCGAACATACATAAAAATAAAACATCCGAATTGAGAACCTCCTCCTTTTTTTGAAGTGGGTTAAAAAACTAATACATACTGATAAAAGTTTGCAACTGACTTTCTGAATGAACTTCTTCAAAATATAAAAGTGCTTGTAAGACGTGGGCTAGCTGAAATAAAGGCTTTGAATTTAAAACTAATAGAAGTTATGCACAGCTCTTCAGAATATTTACAGATAAAAGAATGCAACTAACTTTCTGAATGGCAGACTTCTTGAGAATTGTATGCGCCATTATTTAGGTATTATTGAAATAAATGCTTTCAAACCAACAGAACATATGCACAGCTTTTCAGTGACATTCTCAACTTTTCAAACTGTAGATTGATTAAGTAATAAATAAATATAGGTATCTCAAATGGTAGAACAACTGGATGCAGAAGGCGGCGGACAGGGTATTATGGCTGAGCCTGGAGGAGCCCTATGTCTGAAGCGGTGGACTGCAATAGGCTGAGTCGATGGATCTCAAATGATACTACAGTGTCTATGATCTATACTAATATTATAAAGCTGAAGAATTTGTTTGCTCGTTTGGTTGAACGCGCTAATCTCTGGAACTACCAGTCGGATATGAAAAATTCTTTTTGATTTTAATAGCCCAATTCTCGAGGCAGGCTATAAGGCTTAACATCACGCTAGGACCCTTAGGAGCCGAGCAAAAAAAGTCAGAAAAAAGGTAAACGCATTAAAAGCGCAGGCAGGCGATGCGACGGGGTGGGTCGGGGGAACAAGAAATTTCACGCGGACGATGTCGCGAGCAGAAGCTAGTGGTTTTATAATATTACGTAAGCAAAAACTGCTGCTTTGTTACGAGTTAAAACCACATGAAGTATTATGGAATATTTTTTTAAAGGCATCAATGAACGGCATAAATGGAAACAAAATTGCAAAAAAGAATGTTTGAAAGTCACAAAAAGCCAAGGAACGTTCAAAGTTTTGCTTTCTTTTACATTTTCACCTAACTTGAGATTACTCAGGGATGCTTTTTCTCCGCCAAGAATTTCTAAAATGTATTTTTATTTGTTGAAATACAAGCAATTATTTAATAGCGGCTTTACGAAGCTCAGCAATTAACTGCGATAGAGTTGCGTGCGTGCATTGTAGCATTCCATTTTAAAATAATCTGAACAATCAATACCGTAGTAGGGGAGATGCGGGTAAGACGGGGACGCTAAGGTAAAGTGGTAAATAAACAGGGTATTTAAAATAATATTATTGTTATTTATTAATCAAACATTAATTACTTATTATAGTTTTATTTGGCACAGCTTTGGATTTGGTAACTAATCATACAAAAATTAGAAAATTATAATTATAAAATATGAGAAATACACCATCTTACCCCACATATGAGGTAAGACGGGACACTAAAAAAGGGGCAAGATAGGGACAGAGGGTAAGATGGGTACTAATTATCTTCACAGAAAATACATATCAAGACATCCTCCATATCTTCGTCGTCGACTCCAGCACAAGCTGTGTGGGCCCATCGACTACACCGCTGACACCCTACCCAGTTTTCCGACGATTTTTGATAAGAATTGTTTTCATCATTGCAATATAAACAAATTGTATCTTCTTGTGCTTCTTTTCCTGTTACCCTCTTTTTTCCTTTTCCTTTACCTTTGGCCTTTTTAGTCGTGATATTATTAACAGCTGGTTTCGCAGGTCTTTTTCTTTCCTCTACTTCTTTTTTGTACGGAGTGGAAGTGATGATGGCGGTTTTACCCCTTCGGTATTGTTTTCTTTTTTCATTAGACTGAACTGCTGGAATGGCTATGATGTCACTAGGAGAGGCATTACTAAAACTAGACGTGAGATCACGGCAAACTGCTCGAACAGGTGATCTAGTTTGTGCTGCATGTAAAGATGAAGGTCCAGGCTCTGGTTCAGTTTCAGGTTCAACAGCAAGTGGAGTTATTGGCTGGGCTTGGGGTGAAATACAATAACTAGGAGTTGCAGGTTTGATAGGCGTGCAGTAATCTTGTGAAGATATTAGACTGATCTCAGAACCTGTTTGCAAATGAATAGGTTGAGAATAGTTGTCAGGTTGAGCATTCCTTTCATTAGTCTGTGCTGGTTCTGCAGGAGTACCATTAAGTGTGGATGGAATGTTCTCAACAACAGCATGTCGCTCGGCGGGAAGGTCCGAAAATGGTAAATTGGTGGCATCAGATGTAGCCAGACTGTCTTCATTAACTGCACGGTTGGTTGTTTCAGCAGGCAAAAAGTCTACATCTGTAAAATTATCCTGATTGTATGGCCAAATACCACACTTACTGAAGCCATTCAATGCCGTGTTCATAGTAGCTGCCTGAAGATATGCTTGTCCAAATATTTCACTTATTTGAAACATAGTCAGCACTCGGCCTGGGTGCGATCGTAACCAGTTAGTAGCAGCACGGTCGTAATAAGTGCTCAAAGGCCTCATAAATGTAACATCTGCAGGTTGCAGTCTGTGGGTACAGTGTGGAGGAAAGCAAAGTATAATTACTCCGTTATGACGAGCTATGTCTATAACCTCTAAATTTTGAGTGTGACTTACGTGACCGTCAAGAAGTAGCAGCACTTTATTGTCAAGAGTAGCTCCTGAAAATTGAATAAATTGCTTGAACCAGATCGTAAATATTTCCGTCGTTATCCATCCTCGTGGATTGCAGGCAGCTGTTGTTCCCGGTGGAGCATGATCTAATAGTTCAGCCTTCATGCGCTGTCGTGGAAATATCATGAGTGGTGGCATATAGTTTCCGGCTGCATTAAAGCAAATTTCCACTGTGACAGTCTGACCTCGCTCTGCTGACGACAATGACCCGACCTGTTTTCGTCCCTTCACAGCTATTATTTTGCTCTTGGTTTTCGAAACAACAGATATACCAGTCTCATCGCAGTTGTATATCTTGTCCGGTGTTAATTTATGTTGGTCGTAGATGTCGCCGAGTAACTGGTAAAACTTTCCAACAGCAATTCTGTTGAAGCCCATTGCACGAGCTGCGGACGTAGCTTCTGGCTTACGAATAGATAAATTTGGATGGCGATCTAAGAAACCTCTGAGCCAGGTGTTACCAGCCATTTTTTTTTCATTATTAAAGTTATGTTTTTTATTATTTCTAACGGCCAACTCATATGCCATCCGTCTGAGATCAAGAGTAGTTAAACCGAATAGCCGTTCTTCCATATGTTTTAAATATCCCGCTATTTCTGCCTCTTCTACAACGCTAAATACTTTTTTTATAGGCCCTAATGGCTCGCCGAACGTTACTTCCTTGCGTTGTTTTACTTTATTGACATAACGCTCTAAAGTGGTTTGCGGAACACCGTATGTTGCGGCTGCTTTTCGATATCCTGACTTTTTTGCCAACACATCTTCTACTGCTTTTTTCATGGCTTCCTTAGACCACTCACCCCTCGTCGTCTTTCTTTTATAATTTCGTACCATTGTAGCTGTAACTGTTACCTGAAAAACAAATGGTTGCATTAACACGACGAGCATAATACCATAAACCTGTTGAAAGAGGCAAGATGGGGTAATGCCCCATCATGCCTTGCAAAGTTTGCCCCGTCTTGCCTCCACCTCCATAATTCAGCAAAAATATTAGTACAAAAAAACACACCAAACTTCAATCATTTTAACATACGCCACAAGATAATTAATACAATCACAAATGCGTTACAAAATCTACGTTAATCAGGCACTATTACTTACGGTTTAAAAACAAGTTATTTAGCTCCTAAATCATAGATCGATGGAATCGGTAAACACGTTTCGACCAGCACTGAACAAACGCGCGCGCTCTCACTCGTTGCCGACGTCGGACTAATGGCCGCTCGGGAGTGGCGTCCCGTTGGCTATTACGATGCGCTCGTGTGATGTCTAGTTTTGTCAATGTGTGGGGGGCCCCGTCTTACCGCGTGTCCCCATCTTATCCGTATTTCCCCTACAACCCTAGTAATATAAGGTAATGGAATCCAATATAAGGTAACATGACGCCAGTATTCCTCAAAGAAGGGGTAGGCACCTAGGCAGAGGTGTATAACACACCCACATAGCCAGTTATGTGTAAATCCCATGTACATAATAGTAAGAAAGAAAACATGTTTATTTAGCACAAAGCCACAAGTGCACACAACAAACAATAAAAATTGTAAGCAAAACTAAAAAAACTAAACTGAAAAAAAAAGAGTGTGTGCATCTCACGGCTGCGCCAAATAGGACCAATAAAAAAGGGGCGAAAAAAATATTAATAGGGGATGGGATGAATTATTGATAGGGGGAGGGATTACTTTTTATTATTATTAAAATTATTATTTTATCTTATATTAATAGGGAGCGAGCCTTATGTAGTTAACTGGCCACAACTCCCAACTTCGTACCAATTTACCCAATTCGGGGATCTTTTCGTTTATCTTTTGGATCTTTTCGATTCTTATCGCGGACTCCTTGCTCCAAAGTCGCGCTCCTAAATTTACGACCAAACCAACAAGGCATATCGGTTTCAATTGGATTTTATCGTCGCTCGCATGACTAAAAGTCCTAAGTATCTCATTTTTTAGCTGATTTGAGTTGGACAAGTACATTTTTCTATTCGTGATTCTTTACATTTTGTTGCCTTACAAAATGGTTACATTTTGAGATCCAAATAACATAGAGATACGTAAAATATTTTATCATTGAGTAGTTCTGATGGCGATCTGTGGTCTTCATCATGCGCTCCACTTTATCAAATGATGATTTCCGAAAGCAATGCTCAAGTTGCTTTGAAAATACCCAAATCGCTATAGGTATGCCTATAAAATTTGAGGGTTTCACTCGATTTAAATGACAGTAGTAGTTGTCCTAACTCAAATCAGCTAAAAAATGAGAAAAAAACTGGCCAAGTGCGAGTCGGACTCGCACACGAAGGGTTCCGTACCACAAGGCAAAAACGCCGAAAACACACGTCTGTTGTATGGGAGACTCCTTAAATATCTGTTTTATTCCGTTTTTTTGTATTTTTTGTTATAGCGGCAACAGAAATACATCATCCGTGAAAATTTCAACTGTCTAGTTATCACGGTTCATGAGATACAGCTTGTTGACAGACGGACAGTGGGGTCTTAGTAACAGGGTCCCGTTTTTACCCTTTGGGTGCGGAACCCTAAAAATGAGATAGTACTTTTAGTCATGCGAGTGACGGTATAACATCGAAATAACTTTGAACGTAAGGAGTAAATAAGATAACATTCATGCACGAGAAAATAGGATTTCAAAGTCACAAGAGAGTATGAACGCACAAAACATTTCTTCGACCAAGGCTCACCAAGGCCAAGAAGTTATTTAAATACCAAAACGAGTTATTGCTCTAAACCAGACGATATTTTGGCAGGTATATCACGTCATGGCGTAATTAACTGCAAAAACATTAAACTGATAGGTAACGTCTTAGAAAGATGAAGAAAAAAAACCGGGTAAGAGCGAGTCGGACTCGCGCATCGAGGGTTCCGTACCATCATGTTTTAAAATTTTCATCGGTGAGGCCTATATTCGTCAGAGATTTTTTCAGCGCCATCTCTTGACCGATAGTGGAACTAATGTAACTTTTTTTGATGATTTCTGAAAAGCTGTGCTATTTAGAGACTTCGTCTTACTTTTCCTCTAATCTTTACATAGACTTCTATCACATAGAATTATTCCAGATTTTTCTCTTTGCAAACTTCGAAGATGAGGGGGGAACGGTATTTTTTTTCCATTTTTCATCAAAAGTCGAAAACGATGCGGACTAAAAAAAGAAAGAAAAAATGTTTGAGAATGTGCAAACTGCGGTCTTTCATATGATACCCCACATGCCCTAGTAGACCCACTTCGAATTTTCCAGACCCTCTTTCAGTCCCTGTTGCAAAAACATACACATATTTTTACTTCTTTCTTATTTGAAAAATAGTTGGGCAAACGTCATCTAAAACTATTCCAAATTTCAAGTTGATAGCATTAGTAGTTCTTGAGATATCCAGCTGTGACAGACAGACTGAGTCTCACCATAAGGTTTTCGTTTTACCATTTTGGTACGGAACCCTAATAAATGGCAGCGTCTAATCTAAGTAATTCAGAAGGCATAACTGTTGCTCAATGCTCTGAAAAAAATCGAGATAAGAACCATGACAAACCTTGCAAACATAAAAAGCATGAATCATCTTAATCTTCAAGTTAGCATGGATTTAAACTTTTTACACTGCTAATAGAACTCTTGCAATATCTGTATTACTCACCTCTTCTAAATGGAGGCAGTTGCCCAGTTGCCCCAAATTCTAGAGGTCTAAAAAATGCTCATGCTGCACGTATTTTCTTTCTTTCTTCTTTTCTTTTCTTTCTCCTGTCTATTAAATCGATGACATATGTCGCTAAAATGGTCTCAGGTCACAATCCTGACAATTAGACCAATTATAGGCTAAGGCTAACACCAAATTGGTTGACAATCTCCAAATGGATTCTTTTAAATGTCTGCCATTTTGAAAGTAAAACAAAAGCTGATTTTGATTTAGATCGTGAAGAGGGTGAGAAAGGCAAGGCGAATGGAGTGTCTAAGATAGGCAACGCAAAACATGGAATAGAACTGTCTTGATTGGCTCTTTATCTAAGTGTTATTCAGCACTAGCAGCGTCCCGCGGTTACACCCGAATAAGTGTGAATCCCGTGGGAATAAAGTCTCAAAATTATGAAGCACTGGTCAAGTCAGAGTCGATAAGACAATAAAAGTAACGTAACTTGGCAACGTGCCAATGGATTTTGGCAGGAGAATTCGAGGCATTTGGAAACCAGGCTCAAATAACTAATGTATAGGTCAATTTTAACTAGGTTTGAGGAGCCAATTCGTATATGGAAAATAACCCAGTTGGAATTGAATGTTATTTTGTAACCATTGTTATTTTAAATAGCACTCAGGAATGTGGAAGCCTTGTAAATTGTGAGACAATGTCGTGTGGAAAAACTTGAGAATGGCGGAAAGAATTGTAGGTTTGGTGGCTTTTATTTTTTTTTAATATCTATAAGTTTTACGTTTAACGAGATATTGATAACTTGTGTTTGTGTGAAGCATCACAATTTGGTCTAGGGAGATACTAACCATAATGAGATATTTAATAACCAGGCCGTCAACAAAGCCAGAGCATTGTATTTTTATCTTTTAAATTGTATTCCCCAGTCTGTCATAGCATTCATTGAAGCTGTCAATAGGGATGCCTATTGTCCTGGACACAAAAGATTAATAAATGTCGTTATCCAATTAAAAACACAGTAAACAGTTAAAATAGAACCATACGATTCTCCAGATATCTATTCAAAAGAAACTATAAAACTGATCAATATTAGTTACGCCGTTTACTGAAGATGATCATATTATAGCGTGACAAGCCCGGATAAAATAAATAAACATGAAAAAATATAAGTAACATTAATTTTGTAGAGCGTACCGTGCAATAAAAAAGGTTTCAAATTCTACTTCCTACACTGGTTAAGTAAAGTAATTTAGAAGATGTACTCAGAATATTTTTATGGCAATTTACAATGCAATTTGTGTAACTCCAAACCCTTAAAAACCGAGATTAAACGTTACTTACCACGTACTTAATGATTTCCACCAAACGGCTCGCATTGCATCGGATCGGAACGGGTTTTACAATCTTTAAACGATATTAAAGTATTTAAAGTGTATATTATCTAGCCGCGCACAGCAGCTAGAGACGGGAACACGCGCTAAGTAGCGTTTACAGACCACGACCTGAGTCTGCAATAAAAGTGCCACCGCACGGGAGACGATTCGAAAATACTTGCAGAACACACTCTGATTAGCTATCCCTCATACCAAAATGGGTACTAATGGGCAGTTGTATAGCACATAACTTCTGCTTAACTTGAACCTTCTGTACTACCTACGAAGAAATATGTCTATGAAGAAATGTGTCTGAAATATCCTAATCGTCAAGCCTACCATAGTAACTCATTTAAATGTAATAAGGATACAGCTGCAGATACTGAACTTTTGAGAATAATAACGACTTCTACTGGCAACATGAGTAGTACAACCCAACCTTATTTGAGGCCGGGACTTTTTGCTGAAGATCTTGAGGACACATTACTTCGCTATAAGTAGTGTCAACGATCGATAGTACTTGGTGTCTACGCATCCTATGAGGAAAGTATCGAATAAACTTATTTGTAAAATCAGTTATCCGACTCCATTTTTCTAAGAGACTTTCTATCAGAAAAAAGATGGTAGCCGAAAAATTTTAAATAGAAGAATAAATAATTATATTTTGCATATCACGGGATCATGGGGTCCCAGTCCTTTAGAAGGCGTGCGAGGGGCCGAAGCCAACTCGCAGAGGCCCCTTAGGAAATGTTAATGAAAAATTTAAAATTAAATTTAAAAAATAAGTAAGTAATTAATTTAATTTTAAATTTTAATTATTATTACAACATAATTTAATGTTAATGGCGAGATTTAAATAAATCACTCGATAGACTGTAATACTATGTTCACTGTGTTGCCAATGCAAGGGATGATGAAACTGCTGAAGAAAGTCAAAATATTAAGGTGATAACAATTATGAACTCTGAAGGAATGATTGAATAGACAGACGCATAACAAAAAGTAGGGTTTTATAGAAGTTTTCAAGTATTAATAAACAGGACCCCACAGATCTGAAGGCGGACATCCCATATAGGGTCACCATGACGAGCCACAATGACTCAGATACAACTCCTTAAGGAAATACAGCTTTAGAAAGCAACATTGTAGTTTAATAAAAGCCGCATAAACGTCTCTTAACTAAAGTAAGGTTAGTGCTCTCTTATATCATTATTATGAAAAGGAGAGGGACATAGCATATAAACTAAGTATTAAATAAGAGGGAAAAACTACTCTAGTAAAAATGTTATTGTTCAATGACAAAACATATACTTACATATAAAAACTCATAACGGTTTTACGACTATAATATAATATGTTGTTGATGGCTTTATTTTGTTTCGATTCAGTACTAGAAAATATTATCAACACTTACATAAAAGAGAATTGTAAGGTTAATCCTAGGAGCTTATCTTGAAACCTTACCACCTTTATATTGGGAGAAGCCGTAAAACTATCAGGCGACGAGACGCTTCAATGTGATGAGATGTTTTCAAATAGCGTCTATATTATTGGATCGATTACTACAATAAGATAAAATGTTACAGTCTGGATTGCTGGAGTTCAAAGGACTGGAAAATAGAGGAGTTTTCAGTAGTATAATACTTCTTATTACACAGTATCTTACTTTGTAATTCTTCTTATAAGATATAGTCATAATTATGAAAAAAGCACATGCTATGCATGTGTAGAAAACCGGCCACGAGCGAGTCGAACTCGCGCATCGAGGGTTCCGCACCATCATGTTTTTAAATTTTCATCGCCGAGGCCTATATGTATTTGTCATAGAATTTTAAGACTGCACTGCGGTGTAGAATATTGCAGTTTTTTGTCAGCGCCATCTCTTGACCGATAGTGGAACTAATGTAACTTTTGTTGATGATTTCTGAAAAAGTGTGCTATTTAGAGACTTCGTTTTATTTTTCCTGTAATCTTTACATACACTTCTATCACATAGAATTATTTCAGATTTTTCTCTAAGCAAACTTCGGAAATAAGGGGGGAATGTATTTTTTTTTTACATTTGTCATCAAAATTCGAAAACTATGCGGCCTAAAAAAAACAAAGAAAAAATGGTGGGGAATGTGCAAACTGCGCTCTTTAATATAATACCCCACATGCCCTAGTAGCTCCAATTCAAATTTTTCAGGCCCCCTTTCAGTCCCTGTTGCAAAAATATACATATATATTTTTATTTCTTTCTTATTTGCAAAATAGTTGGCAAACATCATCTAATACGATTCCAAATTTCAAGTTGATAGCATTAGTAGTTCTTGAAATACCCAGCTGTGACAGACAGACAGACAGACTGAGTCTCACCACAAGGGTTCCGTTTTACCATTTTGGTACGGAACCCTAAAAACGCAGTCAGAAAGGAGGTAGCGAAACTGACTGCCAAGGAAGTTAGTAATAATTTCACCGATTAATCAACTAATTTTAGCCACATGAAAAAACCACCTGAATCATGCCATGGCCGCGCCAAAAAAATTGGTTCAAAACAAGCTTGCACAAAAAAATCCTCAAACGGCCATCGATCAACGTTGAAATCGCATGGTCTTCACCATGCGATCATTCAACGTTGATCGATATCTAACCGTTATTACTTCATTAGATTAGAACAAGGCTACAACCTACAACCCACGCCGGTTTTTATTATAAATCTCAATGGAGCTATCATTAAATTGGAGTAAGTTCGGGACCTTGGTTGGCACAAGTCAAGGTGGCTTATGAATGATTTGTATTCGTCATAGTTTCGGCGGTGATTCAGACGCGTATCATAATCATCTGTCTAGCTTTTACCCCCGACTATATGTATTGGGATCGTCTTTCAGTCTAGCTGGTTGCAGCTAAACACCAGTATTTTACATGGAGTAACTGCCTTTCTGACCTCAGCATCAACCCAGTTACTGAGTAACAACAGGTAAGACTGGTTGTCAGAGTGATCAACACACACATCCACATGTGTAAGATTGGATCAGGCTGTTAATTCAGACAGTATTATGAAAAAAAAAATGCCAATCAGCGTTTGGTAAGAGTGGCCATATTTATACGTGTGTGTTTCAACAGAAGTCAGGCTGATGATGATAATGCTAAATCTTTGAACACCATTTTGCCTAAAATCCGTCGAATTTTTTCGCCAGGTCAACGACCCTTCGAATCCACTATACATGTTACGCAATTATGAAACAAGTAGACGTAACGAAAAGTAAGAATATAGAACTGCCATGATAAAACTGCATTTTCATTGATATTGCTCCTGAAAACCCGTTACATTTACGTATCCTATGCGTGACCGATTTACCTTATTGAATTGCAGATGAAAATGGCTTGAATTGCAGATGAAACATAACCAATGTTTTTGAGTTCAATACTGGCGGAATGCAAATGTTTGTGTTTTTAGTCTTTTGAAGCACGTGATAAATTTGGTTACTGGAAGAACATTATTGATGTTCTTTATCATTGTTCTGCTGATTTTTTTATACTATGCGAGCTTGTTAGAAGACAGGAGTGGACGTAATGAGTCAGTCCTCAGTCACAAACCCAGGTTAAATCAACATTCGGGATTTGTCTGCTTCTGATTTTAATTTTTAGCCTGATTTCCCATATGGCCGGTTTCCACTAAAGCGAAAAGAGTAAAGTGTCTTGAACCACAAATGTGCCTTTTATAATTTCTTACGTGACGATATTATCGTGATCGTCCACGGCATCACGATAACACAGTGAAGTAATATTTATGGGAATATATATGAAGAAGCTTTTAAATTTCTGTCGACATTTCGTGCACGTATTTCCTCCATTCATTTACTTCCCTGCCGGGGACGTCCATATCGACGACGGACAGTATATCGTCACGTTAGAATTTATAAAAGCGCACAAAAAGGTATGCATTTTATTTATCTACTCTCTGCTTAGTTTAAATGAATTACAATAACCTTTTGATGTTCGCGAGACAAGACAATCCCACCAAAAACATTTCATGTAAAATGTTGCCAACCACATAAGGTTTGCCCTGTGAAAAAGATATCAGATCTCATGTAGAGCCAAGCTTCTGAATCTACACGGCCTAACTCTACAGACCCTAACTTCACAAATTCTACATATCAGTAAAAATGTATGGCTTCGCCGTTTCGCTACCGTCGTAGAGGTGATGCGAATATTTAGTTTCTGAAGTAAGTAACGAAACAGCCAAGCCATACATCTGTCCTTTTCCACGAATATAACAAATAATTCAGCTTCAAGTTCATACATGACGTAGGCTATCATAGAACCACAAGAGCATCAAGTTATCAACACGAGCGAGCCTGTTGAGAGTTATCTAAAGTAGGTATCCACAGACAACAAACTAGCCAATAGGGTAGCATTAACTCAGGGTTGAATTAACTACAATCTAGTTAATTACCCTTTCAGGGAAATTAAAGGAGAACAGACAGCTTGACGTGCTACTGTATTACTGGTAGTCACAATGGTAGTTAATGTAAGGACAATTAAGTTGCTGCTGGAAATTGCCTTGCCTTAATAACATTGTGGGATCTGCAAAGAAGTCACTTTGCAAAAGTTGCAAATATGTTAATACTTTAATTACACGATTATTTTAATAGATGACATTAGTAAGGCTCCGTTATGATTATTTTTATGGGCATCCAACATAGTTTTTGGATGATAAGGCTTTTTGAAGATTGGAAGACAGAAGGTCATTTTCTGACTAAGCAAACAAGACAAGCCTTGGCTAAATTGGAGGGTGTACTGTATTAATAGATACTAGCAGCCCACCGCGGTTTCACCCGCGAAAGTTTCAATCCCGTGGAAATATCGGGATAAAAAGTATCCTATGTGTTAATCCAGGCAATGGTCTATCTATGTGCCAATTTTCATCCAAATCTGTTCAACGGTTTACGCGAGATTGAGTAACAAACATCGAAACATCTTCACAAACTTTCACATTTATAATATTAGTAGGATTTGCCCTTTGAAGGCTTCGATGCAATATTGTATTCAAACGCTACTAAATATTTTGACTCCGACAATCTATTAATGCTAACTAAAAGCATCTTTAGCATCAACGTGAAACAAAACGTTACGACATAGGCTTACAAATGTTCTAATTAACATAAAATACCTAGGTGAATGCCATCTGAATTGTAGATTCAGATGGCTAATAATATAAACACAGCAGTTTATTAACCGACTTCAAAAAAAGGAGGAGGTTATCAATTCGATTGAATACTTTTTTTTGAAGTCGGTTGTTTTTTGGACTCCGTACAAAAATGGTAAAAAGGAACGACTCAGTCTGTCTGTCTGTCCGTCTGTCACAGCTGGATATCTCAAGAACTAATTTCTGACGTTCAAAAGTGCCTTTTATGTGCCTATTTGAAATAAATGCTTTCACTTTGGACTACTAATGCTATCAACTTGAAATTTGGAATAGATTCAGATGACGTTTGCTTAACTATTTTGCATTCTGAAAGTGGTCTTTAAAATTTAAAGTAGGGCTATCATTAGGGGAGCATGTGGGGTAGCATATGAAACAGCGCTGTTTGCACATTCTCAATCATTTTTTTCTTTTTTTTTTAGGCCGCATGGTTTTCGACTTTTGATGAAAAATGTCAAAAAAATATCGTTCCCACCCTTATCTCCGAAGTTTGCATAGAGAAAAATCTAAAATTATTCTATGTGTATAGAAGTTTATGTAAAGATTAGAGGAAAACAAAACGATGACTCTAGATAGCACACTTTCTCAGAAATCAACAAAAATTACATTATTTCCACTATCGGTCAAGAGATGGCGCTGATCTAAAACGGAAATATTCTACACCGCGGTATTAAAATTCTCTGACATTCGCCTATATTCATGGCCTCACCGATGAAAATTTAAAACATTTCACGTTTCACAATACGGAACCCTCGGTGCGCGAGTCTGGCTCGCTCTTGACCGGTTATTTTTTTTTGTTAATATTTTTTGTTAATACAATGCAGAACTGGCGGACAATACAAATAAATTGTTTTAAAGAACTGGAGACTAACGAGAATTAAAACTGATTTGACCACGAAAAACAAACGTGGTGCTAAGGAGGAACTTCATAAATTGTAAAATTTTACAAAAAGATTATTAACCCGAGCAAGTTAGCAGGCTCAATACACTCATTATTTTAAATAAATTGATATTTTGAGGATTAAAATTGATTAACCAAAGTGACAATTTGATGCGAGGAGCACAGAACCAACCGTTCGAAGTGGGGATGCTTATGGTGGCGATGCTTTCCTATACAGCAGTGGACGTCTTTCGACTGAAATAATGATAATTTTGAAAGGAACAGAAAGTCTATTTCATTTTACCAGGCTATGGCCACTGTTTTCATTCCACGATTGTTTTCTTTCACACAGGATGACGTCAGCAACTCTTTTAGACTTTAGAAGCATCATATTTTATCCAGTAATTTTGGAGTGTGTGTGAGCCAATCACAAAAATTGACACTGCTTGAACTTTGTTCGACGATAACACGTAAACGAAATGGTCAGTATTGAAAATTAATAAACGTCCAAAAAATTTGTATGCAACGCAATAACGGACAGTTGACCAGTTTTAAAAATCCCTGCTGTTGTGAATTCTTAAACGGTATCTTTGGTTTTTCGACACGTATCGAAACCTTAAAAAACGCACAAAGTAATTGAACGATCTTTCAAGGTTCTTCGACCATTGTTAAACTTACAAAAAAGAACCGTGCCACAGAATATCCAACCAGCTAGGTCAAATACTCTTAAGTTTAATATATTTTTGGTAGAAGGACCAACTCTGTCGTCATTAATATAGCTGCAATAACACCTCAATTACAATCAACAAACATCAACCAATCTTAGTCGACGTAAAACATAACGAAAGAATAAATTGAAACTTTCAGAAACCAAGCATTCGCTTTGAGATTTTCCCCGTTATTTTCTAAATAACAGAGGTATACAGGCAATCCAATCAAATGGAGCAATCGATACAGATGGAACATGGCGATTAAAACCATCAATTCTGTGAACACTGACAATAGACAACTGCCGAAGTAATTCCATTCGAATTAAAGTACACGTTAATGGGGTACATAGAAAAGTATTAACTAATGCAAGTCTATTGGATTGCAGCTGTAGTTATTTTGGGACGAAAACATTATAGCGCCTACATCAATGTCTTGGGTGCTTTGAAGGAAACCCCCACGAGATACACAGGTGCACCGTGGGCTGTTAGTCCTGCTAGCAAACTTTTCGACTGTGTAATCTTCTAAAGACAAGCTACTCTCTACACCATAGGTTCTCAACGTGGGCAATAACGCCCCCTCGTGGGCGCTTGAGACTTTCGGACTTTTTTTTGGGCAGTAGAAGACCCAGAGAAAATTATAATATATTCGATCATAGGACTATAACATTACACGGAATATTACACGTTTATCTCAGTTCGGCGCAGTATGCCCTTTTTAGGGTTTCGTACCCAAAGGGTAAAAACGGGACCCTATTACTAAGGCTCCACTGTCCGTCTGTCACCAGGCTGTATCTCATGAACCGTGATAGCTAGACAGTTGAAATTTTCACAGATCATGTATTTCTGTTGCCGCTATAACAACAAATACTAAAAACAGAATAAAATAAATATTTAAGGGGTTCCCATACAACAAACGTGTTTTTTTCGGCGTTTTTGCCTTGTGGTACGAAACCCTTCGTGTGCGAGTCCGACTCGCACTTGGCCAGATTTTTCTATATATTGCGGTACTTGCCCGTGGTCCTCCAGTCTAGTCCTCCTTGGGGTACAACAAACAAATATTTTTGCCGGTGAAACACCCAAGGGGGACAAAGTGGTACCATGGGCAAATTATTTGTCCCGTGGTACCCCCGCTAATCGCCAGATAATGCAAATACAATCTATTTGCTTAATTAAGCAAATGTTTATCAAATTGTGGATCTGAAAAGAAAAATGTTTGATGATAATAATTTCAGGGGAATATGTTAACTATTGCGGGTTAACGGGAACGCTCTCTGTTAGTTAACATACTGTCCTTTCGGTTCTGGTTCTTTCAATCTTTCCAAATATAGGTGAGCTGTATATAAACGCACTTTAAAAATAATGTCTCACACTTTAAATATGCTTCGCTTCAAAATTAATTGAATGAACTATAAAAATAAGGTTTCTATTCTATGAGCGATATCGGAACTTGGAGCACCCCGATTTAGGTTAAGTTAAACGCTGTAGACAGAAATAGGGGTCCCGCAAAGCGGGGCTCCGTCGACTACCGTCTTATTATTATTGCTTGTAAACCAACCTTGTTTTTTATTGAAAAATCTCATATGAAGTGGAAAACAATTTATTTGTACTTATTTCTTTATTTGTCAAGCAACACTTCGTTTTTTTTGTCCAATTGAAATGTTTGAGATGGGGTATCACGGGCAAAAATATTTGCTCGTGGTACCCCAAGAGGCACTAGACTGGGGGACTACCGACAAGTACCAATTTATTGCCTATCTTCTTAACATTAACCGCCTTTTCAGCCATATCATCTTTCACACAGTCTATTCCTCGTTTCTTTGGTTTTACCCCTACCTACTGTCATATAATCACAAACTGCTGTTATTTTATGTAGGGAAAATACTATGTTATTCATTTCAACGAACAGATCACAAAGGACATCCACCATTAATTAATTCGCTGGAAGTGCAAAGTTTACGCTCTAAAAAACTTAATAGCCCTATTTGTAGTCTTCAAACTTTATTCGTAAGACTGTAATACCAGGCAGTAGGATTGAATGAGATCATGGTCATACCCGTTCCTGTATGAATAAAAAAGAATTCTGTGATATAATTGCGTAACGCACTACCACGACTGTCCCATTTCAAAACCTAGTAAGGGACACTTTTTACAAAAACCGTTTTATTGCATAATCTTGCTAACCTAGAAGGTCTCTACCAAATACAAAAAAAAACCAGCGTTTTAAACTTGCATAAAAGCAGATATATTTAAGCATCGATGATACCTAGAAAGTGCACCATTCACTCCCTAGTGACTTTAAAACCTAGTAAGTCACTTAACCAATTCAAAACCTTAGTATCTTTTACAACCATTAGCATTTTTCCAATATTACGTTTATGCGCTCTCCTTAGGTTTTGAAATGGGGCAGCCGTGGTAGTGCGTTACGCAATTATATCACAGAATTCTTTTTGATTCATACAGGAACGGGTATGACCATGATGTCATTCAATCCTACTGCCTGGTATTACAGTCTTACGAATAAAGTTTGAAGACTACAATAGGGCTATTAAGTTTTTTAGAGCGTAAACTTTGCACTTCCAGCGAATTAATTAATGGTGGATGTCCTAGTAAATGGGTTTCATTTTGTCACTTCAGCAACATTTATTGTGTAATTTTCAAACATATTATGAAGAAATAGATTAGCTATATCCTTCAAAATGATTCAGATTGAGATTGATAGTGTGGTACGCAATGAGGGTGCCGTTTCTGTCCGTCGTAACTTAAGACATTCAAAAAGTGGTGATTCTCAGCCAACTTGAATGAATGATTTAATCTTATTAATGGACATTTTTTTACATCAGTGGGGGAGAAGAGGGATTTTGGGCAGTGCACCTATTGTATCAAAAGTAAACGGACAAAATTAATGTTTTTTTTGTCCAGCTTTGTTACTTGTGAGCAGGGCCTGATTTACCCACAGGCTAACTAGGCGCAAGGACAGAGGGGGCGCTGAGCCACTTATTCACAGAATAAAATTTGGTAATTAATTTAAAATATGTGCCTAAATACTAGTAGGAGAACCGCAGTTCGTAAATCTAGTAAAATATAAAAATTTTGTAAGTATATTCATGGGCTAGGCACAACAGGCCCGGGGAAGGGGGCTCATATTCATAGATAGCCTAGGGCTGTCAGAACTCTAAATCAGGCACTGTGTGAGTGCTGTAGGTTTCGTTATTCGAAACGCGAAACCAATCACTTGACTAACAATCAATATTATAAACACTAATCTAAAAGCTATAAAATGGCAATTCTTTTATGAAGCGCGCGACCACGGTGGTAATGTTATCGTGGCGCGACTGAGCGTTAACACTTGAACGACGAACGTGTTCATAAATATTTTAAGTTTCTTACAAAATGCATTGCATGATCTAACAATAGTGATTCACATAGTGAATGCGCGGGAAAATCATCAATGTTTATGCACTTTGTTGAACTTTAAATTCATTATAGTACTTAGTTAAAAAAATTACGCAACTGTAACATGGCTACTGAGCTTGCTTTTGTGTTCGGCACTCAAGCTGGAATTGTTTACTTTAGTATTTTTTTGTGTACTTATCCACCTACCATAGGTGGACAAAATAAATAAATTATTTATTGGCATCAAAAAATTAAGTAGAAACATGACAAAGTGAAGTCCTGACTCCTGCGCTAGGTAAAAACATCTGTGTTACAGGACCCAGTTTATTGTGTGTTTATGTCGTTATGCGGTCTACGAAGGAGAGCACGCTGATTAAATAGTTCAGATTCAGACTGTTTCACACCGTTTACGCGTTTGTATAATATGACCCTTTTAAGAAATTTCAGATTTAACCGAATAATTGTGTTAGTAATTTAGTATATGTCCGGATAATGGCAAAAGGGCCTCCCTATTTTCTTTCACAGTCGGTAAAGTTTTTTTATTTAACAAACACCTCTGCCTAATTAACTCTTCGCGGAATAGCGACATGAATCAAATTAAAATAAACCATGGATTAAACCATCTTATTCAAATTATGCCAATTTGTGTGTGTAGTTTGTTCAAATACATGAAAAGTTTCTACTTCGACGAAATTGTGTTAATATTCTGAAACTTCTCCGTGTAACTCATTATTAGTCATTAGTTTTAAGGGGCTTACATGACTTAAAGCGCGGTCACTGTCGAACTGCATCGAAAAGAAAGAGAAGCACGATCGATGACACAACGCTGGTAATTTATTGCAAAATTTGAAGCAATTATTTAATTACAAAAAATGTAAACTAAACTAGTATTTTAGTATGTTGCTTGTAGAATAATCTGACAAAAAATCAGAATGATTATTGTAAAAAGAAAATTTTTAGAGGTATCTTCATGATTTTTTTTCTATCGTATCAAATCAATGAGAAATGAAGATCGTGACAATACCTACCAGCATAATTATTATAATATTTATAATTTATGAATTTATGTATTATGATTTTATGAAACCTAATACTTAGGTAGGTCATAGGTAGGTACTGGTACACCAAGTTTCTTTTGTATTTTATTTAATTCACTAATTATTGATCATTTAAAAATCGACAGCTCCACCACTTTATCAAAACAATGAACGAATTTATCGTTCTAAATTCTAATCAGTTTTAATGTTCCACTTTCACAATCCGTAACTCCCAACCCACTTCGACGGTTCTATAAAAAACCATAGACACATTATAAACAATTAAACCGCTAGCCGTAAACATAAACAAAGCATAGTGCAACTGGTTTGGAACCAAAACATCTATTTTGATCTCCATTCTAATTTTACCTACGAAATAATCGGAATTCGGAGCGTAATCTTAAGAGGGTCAAATTACTTCCTTGAACCATTTTTTTTACCAATCTCGAAAGCGGAGACTAACCTAATAAAATTTGAAAAAAAAAACAATTAAGTAGGTACTTATTTTTAGATTCATTTTTAATATCCAAAGATATAACAGAAGAGCACCTTAAAACATTTTTCATAACTTATCAATGTCAAGGAAATAATCATCGCCAATCTACACCGTTTAACACATAAGCTCTTATGTTATCAATAAGGTATTCTGAAGTACCTACAGCTACTACTAAACCTAAATATCCAACATAATGTACAGTTTTCAAGAACCACCAGGTTTTATCACAAAATACTGCCAAGGACAGCACATGGAGGTAACTATGAGGATTCATTATCCTCCAAATGGCTGACGCAAAGAAAAACTTACCAGATTTAAACATTATCTCTCGTCTAAAAACATCGTATTCAGTACAATAATAATTTTCTAAAAGATCTTGATAGATATCTATGTACCTATTCCAAGCTAAGGATGATAGTAACATTTGTCCCGAAAACAGACCAATGACTTGAGCGATCTTTTGGAAAGTCACTTTAGTTTTATACGATATCCCAATGTCGGCATTATGGTCCTTTTCTATGTCTTCTGTGGAGTTTATTTCTTTTAATTGGTGGTAGGGAAGGGTGCTTACTGGCGTGTTCTTATATCCACGTCTTGGAGGATTGTTCCGCAAGTACAAAGTTATCCCAATCATCATCGCAATAACGCCAATTAAATCACAAATCCCGTCGACCCAGTAGCCCAAAGTTCCAACGTCTGATCTCTCTCCTTTTATATGCTTCCTCTCTCTGGCTACATGACCATCCAGATCATCCAAAAACATTCGTATTTGGAACAGAACTATGGCTACTCTCCTCGCCGCTAAATTCGGGCACGTCAACAATTTCGCGCCAATAAGTGCAACGAAGACGTGGAAGACGGATATCATGTTCGGTGTTATGAGGAGCATGTTTTCAGAAATGCCTAGACCTACATCCATCATCGCACACAAAGGCCCATAAATATAGTGATTGATATGGTCCACCATTAGTGCTTTCACCGTAGGATGACATAACGGGTTTATGGTACAAGGAACCCATGTTACTTCCTGGTAATTCGGCAGGTTTTTCGTTTCTTTAATCGTAGAAGTTTCTTGTGTGACATTAGATTCTATGTCAAAGAAATCTATTTTATAGTCCTGTATCCTTAGAAATAAGAACGTGTCCATACAAATGCAGTACAGAACAATAACTAGAAGTAGACTTGTCAGTATTTTACTAGCTTGAGATGAGGGCCACATCATTTTTGCAATAGTACATGAACTAAGTCAAACCGCAGTATTTAGTAGATACCACAGCGTGGGCAACGCAAGCCCACGCACGTAATTCCAAAAAATAATCACACAAACTTCACGATTTTACAACAATAACAATCTCGTATTGAAATCGGTTTAACTTTGTACTAAAAACACTGTTTACACTTGTCATAGCAGCGCAGAATCACTTTTGAAAACACTTCAATCCAAAAAAAATGTTTTTTCGCAGTAAAATCGATGCATACACAATAGTTTTCAGTTGGTGTGTTATCAAAACAGTCCCGCTGTAAGTTACAAGTTGCTGATATGTTACCATAACAGTGTTTGACAACACTTGCTTTGTATAACAGTTCGATTCATGAATGTATCGTATTTATTTTTATCGTTGATCGACAATACAGTTCGCGTCCCGTTGAACAAAAGTGCGACATGCATACGCAACAAAACGCCACGTTCGACTGAAAAGAGTAGTGAAGAGCGAAGCGAATGCTGGAGGGAGTAAGTAAGGACAGGGCCTGGCGGCGGCTGGGGGTAGCCATGCCCGGTTTACAAATTCCTTTGTAAACATTTTAGTGGTATTTATTAAAAAAAGCAGCCGAGATGAAACGGCTGATGCAATTGGATATTTTATTTTAGCATGTAGATTTACATTTGATTAAAAATGTGATGTAACCATTCACTGTATGATAACGCGTTAATAAACATTTGCTTTAGAGACAAATTACATAAAATTGCAGGAAAATTAACTACCTAGAATCATGAAATTGATTGAATGATTGGTTTTTTCTTTAAGCTAATAATATGTATTTATGAAAAATAGTTAAATACCGTATGTATTAAAAATCCGCAGAAACTATTACAGCGAAAACTTTAATTTCTTTGCATACCTACCTATTTCAAATAAAATGTCAACAATGTTAGTCAATATCAAGGCCAAATATTTTATTTTTCCGTAATAGGAGGAAAATTCTATATTCTAGCAACACTTAATTAATGCGGGAGAAGCACGTGCAATGTTTCCAAACGACCGTAGCGCCGTTTCCCGCCAAAAGTTAAGACAAATGAGAAAAGGAACGCTATTTAGCGAGTTCATTCATACGATTTTTTTTATCACGAAACCGCTAAATAAACTTAACAATTGTTAAATAAATAAGGTCTAATATTGTAATTTTTAGGGTTCCGTAGCCAAATGGCAAAAAACGGAACCCTTATGGATTTGTCATGTATGTCTGTCTGTCCATCCGTATGTCACAACCACTTTTTTGTATGTAGATGTATTCTATGAACCGCATTAAGATTTTCACACAAAAATAGAAAAAAAAAACAATAAATGGGGGTTCCCCATATTTAGAACTGAAACTAATACATATCTATGGATAGGTCTTCAAAAATGATATTGAGGTTTCTAATATCATTTTTTTCTAAACTGAATAGTTTGCGCGAGAGACACTTCCAAAGTGGTAAAATGTGTCCCCGACTCAGTCAGTCTGTCTGTCACAGCTGGATATTTCAAGAACTACTAATGCTATCAACTTGAAATTTGGTATAGTTTTAGATGACGTTTGCCCAACTATTTTTCAAATAAGAAAGAAACATTTTTTTTTTGCAACAGGGACTAAAAGGGGTTCTGAAAAATTCGAAGTGGGGCTACTAGAGCATGTGAGGTACTTATCATATGAAAGAGCGCAGTTTGCACATTCTCAAAGACTATTTTTTTATGCCGTATAGTTTTCGACTTTTCATGAAAAATGTAAAAAAAATACCGTTCCCCCTTATCTCCGAAGTTCGCATAGAGAAAAATCTGAAAGTATTCTATGTGATAGAAGTTTATGTAAAGATTACAGGTATAATAAAACGATGTCTATAAATAGCACCGTTTTTCAGAAACCGTCAACAAAGGTTACATTAGTTCCACTATCGGTCAAGAGTTGGCGCTGACCTAAAACTGCAAGAAGAATAATACTTTTCGTGACATGAGGCTTTTGATATCATCGTCATTGTTCGTATGTGTAATTGTGTATATTTTATGGCGTTTTTAGGGTTCCGAACCTCAAAAGAAAAAAACGGAACCATTACAGGATCACTTTGTTGTCCGTCTGTCTGTCTGTCAAGACCCTTTATCTCGGGAACGCGTAGAGGTATCGAGTTGAAATTAAAACCATATAATATATTCAGGTCTACAGTCCCTTGAAGCTGTGCAAATATCAGTAAAAAAAAAAGAACGGCACGGCTGTTTATGCCGCAAAAAACGTATATTTCGACACTCTCAAGGGAATTATTCATAGGGTACTTCCCGTTGACCAAGAATCATGAAATTTGGAAAGAAACAATTTCGTGTAGCACAAGTAAAGGAAAAATCCTAAAACCGTAAATTTTACTTACCTACTTTTCATTTTTAATCTTTTTAGGGTTCCGTAGCCAAATAGCAAAAACGGAACCCGTAATTTCGTTATGTCTGTCTGTCTTCGCGTGTCTGTCCGACTCCAGATGTCACACAGGCATTTTACTCGGAGACTACATAATGCAATCTGCATTCGCAATTTATTTGCCAAAAATGTACTTACACAAATATGTGTTTATGGAAAAATAACTTTAAATCCTACACAATAAAGTTCAGTTTAGGCTACAACTTCAAACACTCTGAAAACAACTTAATTGCCATTAAAATAAAGATGATATTTGTTTAACTTGAAATAATATTAATTTGAAAAGTTTGAATAGACTGTACACGTAATACATCTCACGACTTTTTCCCACGGGGTAGGCAGAAACTACAGAAACCTGCTTAACCTTACATACGAAGACTAAGTACTCACATAATTATTTGCAAAGAAATATTATTATATTCGTTTTTTCCTTTTGAGGTACGAACCCTAAAAATCTAAATAAATGGTACCCTTGGTTCTACTGCGGATCTCTTCATTTCTGATTCGATCACGTAGGGAAACTCCAAGCAAACTCCCGCTCCACCGCCCTTTGGGTGACTTTCACACTTTTAATAAAGCCCATTGTGAACGACCACGTTTCAGTGCCATAGGTCATCACTTGCAACACGCACTGGTCAAAGACGTCTTGGTACACGGATAATTATTTGTTTCAGGCATAAACTGCATTATTTATTTACTTATTATAACTTAATTTTTCAGGTTCGTGGATCTTTGACAGTCGTTACGGGTAGTCACGAGCCCGAAATTCTGACAACCAGCCTTACCAAGCCTCTTATTTTTTTTTCTTCATATTTTTTTCTTCTGTGTATGAAATTACACTTTTGCCCTATAGCGGAACAATAATTACAGGCTGATGTCATAGCAAAACAAAAGAATACGCCATTCTGTGAGGGAAAACAAGTAAGTCCCAATGAGGGTTTTCTGAAATGACGTTCGCCAGGTGGCAGCACTGACACGTCAGGTCCAGACATCTGTCAAAGAGCCTATATTTTCTTTAGTCATGACTGAATGATGAACGAATGAATGAATCGAATGATGAACGTCATCATATATTTTGTATTGGGAGACCTCTTGTCACAGTGGTGCCAACTGGTGTCGTAAATTTTCACGAAAACCCTCATTAATGTGATGCCTACCACAATAACCTTTATTTAAAAATAATTACTTTTTCCTTATTAAAGATCACGTTACGAGTTGGAAATCACGTGTCCTTAATCACTTCATTGTTAAAAAAATCGGCGTCGACACAGAAAATATTGATTACTCTGTGGCTGCTCCCCATTAATGTTTTTCATTTTTTTTTAAGAGGGCTTTAATTATGATTGATTTAGACATTAGACCGTGTCCTAATATAAGCGAGCACCGAGCGAATAACGCGCCCTTTATCGGCGCGACCGACGACGGCGGACGCGTTCGGGTTCGCCGAACGACGCTCTCTATTGGGACACAGGGTTTTAATTTGAAGTTGATCCCATAGTAACAGTTTTTAATATTCATGAATAGGTACTTTTACCCCTGGAATGAATCATTATTCAAAGAAAATGACCGTTTAAAGCAATGCTTAATTTAAGGAATTTACGTCAGTCTAATAAAAGTTAATCTGTTGCTTTCCTCCTCAAGTAGTGTTGCCCAAATGCCAGGCCCCTCTTTTCCATTGGGCACTCTGGGCAAGTGCTCAGGGCCCCGCGATGTTCGGGGGCCCCGGCCCCGGCCCGCTCTCATAAAAAACTTTGCAGCCCAGGTTCCATTCTACGCATTATTAGTACCCGATTTAATTACAAAATAAAGGCTCCTTCAAACAGGCGCGACACGCGATAAAATCGCGCGCGACACAAAGGCACAAGTCGCGCAACCTTCGTGTCGCGCGCGATTCGCGTCGCGCGTCGCGCCTGTTTGCAGGAGCCTTAAGCAATTTGCAGTGCGATTTACAATAAGTTTCTAGCTCCCCAGATAAGAAATATTAGTATGTTTCTCTTATTATATCTTATCTACACAGGGGCCCCGTGATCCTTATGTGCCCGGGGCCTCCAATAGGTTAAAGGCGGCCCTGCCAAATGCAAGACCAAGACAAGACCTTAGCCAGTCTTGGTCTTGGTCTTGCGTCAATAGACCCGGTCTTGGTCTTGGTCTTGGTATTGCGCTCTCAGTCTTGGTCTTGGTCTTGGTCTTGCAGCAAGAGTCTCGCAAGTCTTGCGAGACTCTACTACTTAGACTGGACTACATTCAAATACCTATTAGCCTATTGCTTGTATTACATTGTTGTCTTCAAATGCGCTCCGCTGCGCCTCCAGCGGTGTGCGCTGGGTCTAAATCTAACTTAGAGCTTGTTTAAAATGAACTTATGGAAGAAAACTGACATGGCATATAATCATTATCCCGCCCGCTGTAGTGTGTAGTGTTCGAATTCGAGTCATTGTGAGAATGTATCTTCTATAGCTCATTCAATTTATACCTACTGCTGAGACATCTTCAAGTTCATTTAATTTTATCCTCTTGTGCCAACCCTACCAAAATAGGTAACAATTTTGTGTGCTTCTGTCTGTCCATAAGCTAGTACTATTATCTATTCCATAGGTACTCTGTGGCGGCAAATGCGGCGTTCAAACAGTGTCAAATGCTGTGTTACACTTGTTGCACAGTCTTTGATACACCGCGGCGGCGGCGTCTTTGTCGTTAAATTATCAAATAAGTAGGTACGTAATACACTGACCGACCAACAGTTTATTTGCGGAACGTCATATTTTACCAATCAACAATGAACCTTAATGCTTTAGCGATAAAGTTGAAAATCTGTTAAAGAAATATGGCAGATTACAATCTGCCATATTTCTTTAACAGATTTTCAACTTTCACATCCAACATCAAGCTACTACAGTAGCTTGATGTGCTGGCGTCTGTACCATAACATCGGCTGGCTTAAAAACTGCTACTAGTACTAGACCTACTCGATTCGCTGTTAGTTTTAAATTTTGCTGAATAGAAGAATAATATAAACTTTGAAACATAAATACCTACATAATTTTTACCAACCTACTAACGTTAGATCTGCACATTAGACTTATACAAGTATAATATAATACTTACTCTAAGTAGATATACCTACAAGGTCTGAAATGAACTTTGCTAGAAAGTTATGCTAGGTACATTTTTATCACATATGAGAACAAATTTGTAAGTAACACGCTACCTACCTACTTAATAAATAGTCGAAACATATAATAATAAATACAATAAATACCTTTTAGTGTTATGACGATACGGTTTTGATACTGGGGAACGTCTATCAAAATCGGGATTGAAACCATATACCTACTATAACGCCCAAATCTCAGTTTGACTTAACTGCGAGACGCAAGAGTCTTGCAGGCTTAGTCTTGTTCTTGCTCAAGTCTTGCAGGGGTCAGTCTTGGTCTTGGTCTTGCTACAATAAGTCGGTCTTGGTCTTGGTCTTGCAAAAATGCAAGAACAAGACCAAGACTGCAAGACCAAGACCGATTTTGGGCAACACTATCCTCAAGTATGCCAGGCATACGTCTTATGAATGAGAATCGTCTTTATGCTCGTGATAGACGTGGCTCGTGCTCGTCACTCGTGGCAGTGGGGGTGAAAAATTGAACTTCCTATTAAACTATCCTTACTAGTGTTCTAGCCTGGAAATGAAGCTAGTTCTGTAGACACGATCGCGATGTCAGAGTTACTAGCTTGCTAGATTACTATCCTGGCTTGAGAAACTAGCCTCCTGTATCTCGGGCATTATTTTTAAGTGCCTATGTCCAGCACCCTGCCCAAACATGGCAAACAGCTTCTCCATCAACCTTACTGGTTGGCTAATATGAACACACAGAACAGATAAAAGTTCTGTGAAATAAACATCAAATCGATTAAACAAAAGATAATGCCTACATAACTTTAATAGCAATTTATTTCTGTATATTATTGCTATTCGTAAAGGAATAGGCGTTTGAAAACACTAAACAAAATGATTTCAACCCACATGTTAATAAAAATAAGAAACATGTCGGTTGAAAACATTTTGTTTATAATCAAGAATATAATGATATTATTTATAATGATATCTGTATGGCAAAAGAATGTTGATAGTTATGATATACATATAAAATACTTTAGCTTTACAGTCAATTTTGGTAATTACTATACCGTTTTACAGAACTGGGAATATGTTTTTTATTAAGTATGTTCCTAACAAACCACCCTTTGTTGACTGAAAGGATGCCTAAGGCCACCACCTACCTACCCACACCTCACCTATGTGCCTTATTTTTGAGCATAAGTTTAAATAAACAAAAAACAGTTTGCAATTCTGCATCTTACATGAAAGGCTCTTATAAAAAACTGGAAAAAAATATAAACCCGTTTCTATTAAAAAAAAATAATAATAAAGAACTCACCTGAGGCACCTGCGTAGACTTCCCGCATCCAGTTTCCCCTATCAGCACCAACGTTTGATGTCGCTCCAAAAGATACAAGATATGGTTACGATACTGAAACACTGGCAACTTCTGCCGTTGAGTTTGAAATGGTAGATGGTGATAGCGGTTGTAAACAAATGAAGTACGGGAATCACTGTCTATGGTCAATGCAGAGTCTATGTTAGGGTTTACCAGTGTTTCAATGACACCATCTTTGTTTCTCATTGGGTAGAGGGTTTCTTCTCCTATAACAGATGGGAGGAAATTAATTTTATTAAGGTATTCATTTTTAAATGTATTAAGAACCAGCAGCACCAGGCGGTTTCACTCGCATAATTGTCGATCCGGTGGGAATATTGGGATAAAAAGTATCCTAAGTGTTATTCTGATGTAGAAGCTGTATTATTGTAGTTTCATAAAAATCCATTCAGTTGTTTTTGCGTGAAGAAGTAACAAACATACAAACACTCATAAACTTTTGCATTTATAATATTAGTGTGGTGTTGGCTGTTTCCTATTTGGTTTTATAAATACAATAACAATTTTTTTTTTACTATTCCAGCATTCAAAGGTTTTTGAGTTTAGTGAGATCAGACACCTACTGTCCCATACGAGTGAGTTACTTTTTGTAAATGTGTTAAGGAAAGACAATTAACAATCAAAATCAAACTGCCAATGCTAGAGAACCTAGTATGTAGTTTAGTTTGTGTTATTGAGTTTCAAGCATAATTATAAAAGGTAAATTACCTGGCTTGATAAACCTCGGTCTTTGCCCCAACATGTTTAAAATGAAAATACAACACTTTTCACTCAACTTTATCAGCAATTACGTATATACACATTTCTTTTATTCATTTACGTTATAAAATTCATGGAGTGTTCTCCATTCATTGCAATAATTATTCACATTCGCCGCACGATACTTCACGATCGATAGTAATGAATGATAGCTTTATTCATTGATTTTACTGTGTTTCAGGTATCAGAGGGACAATTCTACTAATTTTAACAACGTAGATCTCAGTCTCAATCTGTCAAAAAATACTTCAAATTTCCCTACATTTTGACAAGTTTTTGACATTTCTTTGTCGCTGAGATGAGACTGCAACTTAGATTTTGAACGTTTTAAATTACGAGAATTGGCCTTCTGATATTAATGCTGAAACATTCAAAACAGCTCGATCTTTGGCTAATTCTTGTGAAAACGCGAACTAGAAGAAGGGTGCATAAAATCTTAAAAATAAATTAGCCGGAACGCGTTCACGCCCACGCAGATAGGTAATCAATAAGTAGTCGTAGACTGAGAATATAGGTAGACAAGTCCTCAGCGTATGCAGTATGAGATAGCGATAGTTCGACATAAGTACATTACTCCAGCTACGTGCAATTAATATTGCCATACCTAGACGTTTTCCCCCATCGTGTGGGTAATCTGGTACTTAGTATTTTGATCAAAGAGTACAGTATAGTATATGAGAATTTTGATTGTACTGTCTACTAAGTCATTCAATTAATTGTCATTAGACTTTCAGGGGGTGACATATTTATAACTTCGAGCGTATGTATGTTTGAAAAATACATAATAGCAAAAAAAAACATCAGTTTCATGCATTTTTGTATGCAACAGCAGATTTTTATTTTGATATTTCAGGGTTAGTCTCATAGCAAAACTTTATAATCAAGTGCTGTAAGATTATTAGTTAACAGTAGTGTGACAAATAACAACAGGTCGCGCGCGAACTGAACAAAACAAGTGAGTTGTAATTGTTATTTTAATACAATTTAAACTACGATATAAATTTATTTTCACCTCAAGATGTAAATAGCACTAGTTGGATAAATCATAAGTAGCACAACTTATTTACGCACTTTATCACAGGCCCTGAAATAATTCAGTTCGCGCGCGTAGTATAGACGTGCTATAATTTTAGATGCAATAAAAAAACTGTGTAGATCAAGTATAGTTTAATTAAAACATTGAATGACAAAAGTATACATAATAAAATGGTACTTAGAAATAAAGGGAAAACTAATCATTCCTTTTGATCTGTGTCCTGAAAAACGAACGAGATCTGATTACCAAAAAGGTTAATTGGGTACTACTGACTTTAAATAAAACTAATTTATTATAAAAAATTCTGACCTTATCAGTTTTTTCAGAAAGCTTTTTAGTTGCATAATGAATACGAACTTTGAGATATTTCAAACTTATAGCCTTAATTAAGAGTGAATAATGACAATAAAAATTTAATTAAGAAAGTACCAAATAATCCTTTGCTTCCATATCAACCCCCAAAGTATCACATTTAGAGGAACTCGGTTGATCTAAAGCCGGTGGGACCTGAAATTTGAAACAAAACGGACACGAACTTGCGATTAACTGCTAAAATAATCAAGGAATAATAATTTTTAGAATGAGTTAGTAAGTTTTACTGTATCTCCTTTACATTGTTTGGTAGCTTAATAATTAGGTTAGTATATATTCCACTTAAATTAATTCCACGTAATAATATTAAAAAAGTCATCTCAAATGATACACTATTATTTCCGTGTCACACGAAATAAAGTCACAACAAATTTTTATGTATCAAAGTTAATTAAACGTGTAGAACGAATTGGTATGTATAATAAATTTACTTTACCTGGATGAAAAGTGTGGATATCGAACGTGGATTTAAATGAGTACTATTTAATTTCTGTCGAATGCAACTAGCTTGAAAATGTCGTGAGCAGATTCGGGAGTGACGACTTGGATGCCAGTTAATTCGGCCCGTACATTCCGTCCACTTTTTCTTAAAAATGGTTCATTCGGAAAACTAAAAAAAAAAAGTAAAGAAATTAAATACGTTCAGTGGTAAAAATAATTAAGTGCTGGTATCCCCGTCAAGTTATTATCCGACTATTGACAAATGACACGAAGTAAAATAGATAATAACCTAACATTAAATGCTTCACACTTTGGTCGGTTAGTACAAAAAAACAAGTTAGGATTTTATCGTCTTTTTAGATAAAATTATCAATAAATTTTGCTTAATATTGACACAAAATAGTCTTGTGTACAATAATTCTTTGATTTACTTGCTGTAATAGTTACAAAATGCTACTTACCGATGAAAGGTTATGTTTGGTTGATTTCGTTCACTACGACTTTTACAGCCATATATACTGCAATTCACCATCGCTAGACACTAAATAATACCTTTTGGAATATCACTATAGTCACAAATTACACAAAGTTTGCGTTTCACAGTTTATATCAACAAAAATATTTTGACACTACAATTTGTTTGCCATCAATGACTAGTGATGGCAAACAACAAAAACCGATACGCAAATAGAGATAGAAAAATTATGCTATGTCCTGCTCACACATATACATTTTGAAACATGTGTCATCTCGCTTTCGCAATTATAGCATGTCTACCTTTATTCTCTGTCTACGTAAGTAGTTGACACTTGACAGTGACAAATACAGGCCGCATTCCGAATTAGCTATAATCGCTCACAGCACTCACAATATCATCTCACATGCGTTCCGATTTAGATATTACGATTATTACAGCTGAGAGCTGTCAACAATTCGGAACGCTCGTGAACGCACTCACAGTGCTTACTCAATGTCAAAACGATATTATGACAGTATTTCTTTGTATAAAGACCACATTTCTTCTTCTTTGGTTAGGTGGCGACTGTCAGCCTGAAGCACAATTTTGAAAATACTACCCTAGTTTAATTTTAAGTTACGATACAACTCAAAACCAAACCCACACAGTCACATCCACACACACACACACACACACTCACACACGCACACACACACACACACACACACACACACACACACACTGTCATTTTTGACAGCGCTCACGGCACGGTGGTATTATTCTAAGGCATGGTCGGCGTTATCGCAAGATGGCGCATGTCATGACGTCATCTATGACGATTCACGGGACATCGTTATCGCGCTCACGCTAATTCGGTACGGGCTTAAGCACGCTCAAATCGATTATTTCCCAACTCGGAACGCAGGGTTAGACTTTACGATTAAGACAGCTGAGAGCTGTCAACAATTCGGAACGCTCGTGAACGCGCTCGCAGTGCTTACTCAATGTAAAAACAATATTATTACAATATGTATTTCCTTGTATAAACACCACATTTCTACTTCTTTGGTTAGGTGGCGTCTGCGGCGTTCCGAGTTGGGAAATAATCGATTTGAGCTAGCTTTAACCCGAACCGAAATAGCGCGAGCGTGAGCGCGATAACGATGTACCGTGAATCGTTTTAGATGATGTCTAATCAATCACCGTGAGCGCTGTCTAAAATGACAGTATGTGTGTGAGGATGTGTCGGTGTATATTTTGTTTTGAGTTGCATCATCTTTAAATTAAACTAACATGGTATTTTCGAAATTGTGCTTCTGGCTGACAGTCGCCACCTAACCAAAGAAGAACAACTGAAGAAGAAAATAATGTGGTGTTTATATAAAGAAATACTGTAATAATAAATAATTTTTTTATATTTCTTTTTATATTAATAATTTAATAAGTACCTATTATTGTAATACTGATGGCGAACATATTGTAATCTATATTTTTAGTATTGTTCTCAAGTAAGTGACTTATGTCTTTTATGGGAATAAAGTTTCTTTACCTAAACCGATTTAAAAATATAATTTATAAGTAAGTATTTAGGCTAATAAAGGAAATAATAATAAGTAAGGAAATAATAGTAAGCACTGCGAGCGCGTTAATCTTACACAAAATTACCACGCTTATCAAACCGACAAAGAAGTATTTTTAATGGTTTTCTTTTTATAAAATTCTATTTTTTCTGTCTCCTGAGACAATTATACTTAAGACAGCACTAAGCAAGCAATGTCCTAAATAGGAAAGAAGGAACAAACTCTTTCGCTATGTCATATTAGTTATTCTGTGGCTATGTAATAACTTTTGAATTAATATAATATAATATGGAGTTAGTGTAAATGGCGGCGAATGTATTTTTTGCCCGGAGCGGCTAAATAGCTAGATCTGGCCCTGCCCGTGGCAGTGTTTCAACCCCAAACGGCTTAAACTTGAAAATTCTAAAGAGATTGGGGTATTTGCGCCGTTTGAGGTTTTCCGCACCTGCAGCAGCCGCCCCAGCACAGCTCACCGTGGAAGATAGGATAGCGCAAGGGTGTCGACACACGTTGCATCCCACACCAAAGGCCTACCTACCTTCCAAGGCATTATGGTAATTCCGTCTGGTCTCTTCCCATCGTCGCGTGCCAAGCCAAGATCTAAATATTTAACATGGAACTGCAGTCATTTACACCTTTCCCCGCCACAGCCCAATCACTTGAATCAAATGTGACTTGAAAACAGATGATAGTAGATTATTCATTAAGGGGATAAAGTAGTAGTGTGTCGCGGGCGCGCTATTTTGAATCCTGAACGCAACGAAGGATTCTAGGGCTCCCGAACGTAGCGAGGGAGCTCTGAGATAACTCCTGAGTGGAGCTAGGGAGTTAATACTAGAATCCTGAGTGGAGTCAGGGGTTTAACACGTTCGCGGACACTGCTTGATTTTGTAACCCTATCTTGACACAAGATTTTTGTATGAAAGGCTTTAGTCGTACTGTCACCGGTAAAAAAGACAAAGTATTTAAATAAGACAGCACCGGCCATAGCCTTCGCCTGCTCCAAACGTTACGTCACAGGTATGTAGTCTTTGACTATATAAATAGGACGCGCCGGCTATAGCCTTCGCCTGCTCCAAACGTTACGTCTTTATCTTCATTGGGTATGAACCATATTCGCCATCACAATCATTATGGATCCTGTTCAGACTCTTCGCTTTGACTTGATACCGATCTTTGTATAAGTTCTTCATTGCTCGATATTTCAGGTTCCTCTGAACCACAAGATGAGGTATCATTGAACAATTTCATAATGCGTTGATTTTCCCGTTCGAATGGATCGTTATTTTTTGGTTTACCTCCACTCGGTCGTTGTCGAGACATCTGAAAAGTAGAACGTATAAGTAGAAGTTGTTTACATCAATATTTTAGGATAAATCATTTGTTGAAACCTCTTATATTATAATACTAATGATTTATGAAATATTTGTATTTATATCCATTATTATGTTCTAAAGTACGTTTCATTTAAATATTACTAACAATATGTAATTAGTTAATCATAAAAACCAATTCTACTTACCATAGACGTTGATCAGAAACCGCGTGTAAATCACGTTCCCGACGTGTGCACTCCGCGGTGCACTCGGCGGCCAACTGAACAAATTCTCATACAATGGCCGCTGCTATGACCGCTGCGTCAGTGTGATGTGAGTGCGCACACAAATGTTCCAAGTAGTAGTACGTTGGAAGCGGTAAAAAGACATGTTATGTGACACCTAGCAATTCGAATAATTTAATTTGGGGGCACTTGATGATGAACTATATGGTAGCAGTATGGAAATTCGTCTGCTAAAGCAGTTGTGCTTCTAGAGTACAAAAAAATATCGAAGGGTATAACCGGCGCGTCATTCTGCGCAAGTTCGTAATGAATGTCATAACCGGCGTGTCCGCCAACGTGTTAAGCGCACCCAAGACAAAGACATCTTTATCCCCGAGGAGAATACTCTACTTTTCGCACCTACTGCGAGCAATGATATTACAGAGGACCTCTTTGTTGTATAGGTAATAATATCATTGACTGCGAGGTAATAAATATTTTTAGAGCATCATTTGAGGAAATTAGAACTTGCTGCTTCTAACAACTCCAAAAATAAAACTAGGTACATATTTTGTCCTAAAGTTTATTTTTTAATAAAAACAAAAGTTTGACTTCTTCTTCTACTTCTGAGGCCTAAGTTGAGCATTGTTGTTGTGAAGAGGATCCTGTTTCTGATTCGCTCGTGCAATATAAGTTTGATGTATGGTTTTTGTTTGATGTGAAACTCCTGGATTCATCTCGATGTGCCTATAATGTATCGGCGAGACATCGATAAACTTATCTACCTCCTTAATAGATAGTTGGTCAGGGTGCACCCCTTTAACTTCTAATAAATTTGGGAAGTATTTCGCTTCGTTCATTCTATTGAGCTGCAATATTTCTTCAGGTGAAATGTCCCAGTTCAAACCGTGGACATAAGTAATCTGATCATTTAAACTCAAGTTTTGCTCGTCCAGAATCTTTGCTTGCACTAAGTCTCCGTCATTGAAAGTCAATTTCAATATTTCTTCTTTAGGATAACCTTGTAGGTTTGGCGAAACTTCTGTTACGTTAGAAATTACTATCAATTCTTGTAACAGTTTCATGGGATCGGCATTTAAATTCGGGTTCTCAAGTAACAACGTCTTCATGTTCGATATAAAACTCAATATGGGGAGTCTATATTTCACATAATATACAGGTTGGTAAATAAGTGGCTTCTCATGTTTCAGCATGTACGTTAGTTCAACGACACCTAATTCACGCTGACCAACTTCTAAAATGTTTAGGATTTTATTTACTAAATCGGTATTAGATCCTTGGTCTGGAGTTAAAAATCCTTGACTGTCTAGCCACTTGAAAATCGACATGAAGTCGTGGTCAGGAATTTGTTGCCCACCATCCACTGCTTGATATCCACCATCTGGAATTCGGTACTCATTAGTGTGATCTTGATTTGTTTCCTCAAGTATAAGTTTTAAATTGGGCGGTTTAGAACCCCGATTTGGTAAACCTATATTGTTGTTTGTTGTCTCAAGCCATTCAACTAGGTTACCATGCAATCCTCCTTGATTCAAAAGTCTTAATACATCCACCACAAGTTTTGGATTGGACCGTTTGAATGGTGCTAATTGGAAGAACAATGTCTTCACTTGGTTGTCTTCTAGTTGTCCAGTGACCTCGTTGGTCAGAAGGTTAATTATGGTTTCTATAAGTTCTGGAGTCAATAACCTATTACTGTTTAGGAAAAGCAAAATTTCCAAAAACCTCGAATTTAAAACACCAGGTGCATTATCTTGTAGCAAATTCAGAATAATATTTGCATGTTTAGGGTACCGCGACACGTTGTTCAATAAGAAGTGTATAATATCAATACGTCTAGTGTCTAATATTCCATTTTCAGGATACAAGAACGACAATATGAAATCTAAATGTTTCGAATTCAAATGCCTACTTTTGGTTAACAAGAAATGTATAATATCAATTGGTCTACGATCCGTATGCCCATTTACATATGGCTTCAAAAGTGCAAATAGTTCATTTAATTGGTTTGGACTGATTCCCATTTCATTCCACCTGGATAAATTATCGATGATGTCAACTTCTATGGGATCATTTTGGTTTGGTTTCAGAAGTTTGAGTAAAATATCCACATAATCTGGACGCAGCAAGTTATTTTGATATAAATGTATCAACTTAAGTATTACATCACCTATGTTGGCATCCAAGTTTCCTTCTTTGAATGATCTCAAAAGCGACAGTATATATTCGATATGGTTTTCGTTTGGCCGCTTTTTATACAGGTTCAGTATAATTTCGACTATTCTGGAATCCAGATTGCCGGTCTGATCTGGTATCAAGTGAGACAGCAAGTGCTCTGTGACTCTGTCACCCCATGGCCAGTCTCGATTTCTTTGGGAATCGAGCAGCATTAAGAATATATCATTGAACCTAGGAATTTTATGTTGTTTATGAGCACTCAAAAGAGTTAACAGGTGTTTGAAAATCCTCGGGTGGAAATTATTTTGGTTTTCTTCCAAAATATTCATGAGACGATCAAACAACTTTCCATTGTCGTGTTGATCACTTTTTTGCAAAAGTTTTATCAGAATATTGATAGTTTCTTCTGGCTGCATTGGTATAACCTCTTCTATGGTCTCGTGTATCGTTTTGTGAATTTCTGGCATCTCAATAGATTGGACTTGTGGAATTATAATGTCCTGAATTTGTGGCATATTGTATTCATGAGTTTTAGTTATATGATACTCATGAACTTTAGGCACGTTAAATTCCTGAGTTATACTGTATTCCTGAACTTTGGGAACATTATATTCACGGCTTTGTGTTATACTAAATTCATTCATTTGAGGCACATTATATTCATGATTTTGTGTAATACTATATTCATGAACTTTGGGCAGTTTCAATGCAGGTTTAACGAATTTCTGTGCTTGTGGAACGTTATATTCATTAATATTATATTCTTGAATTTGAGGCACATTGTACTCCGGATCTTCAGGCATGTCATATTTATGAATATTATACTCGTGAATTTGAGTCTTTTGAGGAGTATTATACTCATGAATTTGTGGGATATTATATTCCGGGGGAGGTATATCTCCCAACGAGTGCGTCACCGGCATGTCACCGTAACGATCACTTTTTGGAGTAATATCTAGATTCGGTTTATGTTTGTCTACTTGGTCCAACATTGAAGCTATCAAGGATTTTAGATCTGGTCTTCGATCGAGATGACCTGTGGGACGATCTTCTGGTTGGTGGGCGGCAAAATTATATAGATAATCCCGACATTGTGGATGCTCCTCTAATTCCATATACGCAGTATATGCTATATCAATCAACTTCTCTAGAGCTTCTCTGCAACCAGGCTCCTTCACGCTAGGGAGTTCATATTTCAAAATTAAATTAGTTCTCGCCTCAGATCTTGATTTATCCAGCATTTGGAATATTGTTTTAGAATCTAATGGGTACAGCGGTTTCTTAACAGCGTTTTCCTCAATAGTTTCGTGATCTGACTTTCTGTTTAATTCTTGATCGAGTTTTTTTATAATGTTATTTATATCTGAAGGCATTTGGCTTACGTACTCAAGTGCTGCCTTTATCATTTTGTGCACCATTAAGGGGGTGAAGCATATAGTTTTTTCTGTATATTCTGTATCTTCTTCAACGTATTGGACGGGTCGTGGTACCTAAAAGAACAATATTTTGATTACATACTTTATACATAATCACGCTTGTATTCTCCGAAGGGAGAGGTGTACATACCTATTGTACATCCACATTTCATCAGCTTTGTTTAACTCCCATGCAATAGGGTGAGCCTTTTACCATCAACCGGGCGCACATCCAAACTCCAGGCTATTACTAATAAAAATTTGCTGATAGAAAAATCCGATAACACTTTGCCTAATCTGGGAATCTAACCCATGATATTCTCATGATCAGCAGTTGAGAATCTATGAAGGTCACTTTAAAATTACTAGATAGTTGTCAAAGCGGCTTACTCGTTTCTCGCTTCAGCTTACTCGCTCCGCTTAAATGGACAGCTAGCCTTTTAAATAACATACCACCTTCAAAGAGAGAGGACCTGAGCCCATTGGTCTTTTCTTTCCTAAGGATTAACTAGAATAAAACCTGCCACCGTATTAAATCAAACTTACTTGAAAAATTGGACCCTCATCAGACACAAATTCCACGTCGAAGCTCTTAGTTTCTATACGGGACTGAGGGTTGAACGAATGCACGGGGTTTCCCCTTATTATGCCATGTGCCGGATATCCATAATGACCCTGAAAGCACGGAACATATTATCTACTCTTCCTGACTTGTTTTGACCTGGTTCACCACCTGCAGAAGTGCAGATTAACTTAGTCTTAACTTTTTCTATTATTTTTCTATATAAAACTTTTTTACAAAAAAAACACAACCAACTTCCAAAAAAAACACTACAAAGTGAAAAATAACTTTAATTTCGGAAGTCGGTGTCGTTGGTTCCGCAATTTCGTTTTTTGACACCGACTTCCAAAATTAAAGTTATTTTTAGGGTACCGTACCAAAATGGTAAAAAGGAACCCTTATGGTAAGACTCAGTCAGTCTGTCTGTCTGTCTGTCCGTCTGTCACAGCTGGATATTTCAAGAACTACTATTGCTGTCAATTTGAAATTTAGTATTGTCTTGGATGACGTTTGCCCAACTATTTTGCAAATAAGATAAGGTATTGCATAAGAAAGAAATAAAAATCTACATATTCTTTTTGCAACAGGGACCGAAAGGTGTTCTTAAAAATTCGAAGTGGGGCTACTAGGCATGTGGGGTATTATGATACCCCACATGCCCATGAAAGAGCGCTGTTTGCACATTCTCAAACAATTTTTCTTTTTTTAAGGCTGCATAGTTTTCGACTTTTGATGAAAATGTAAAAAAAATACAGTTCCTCCCCTTATCTTCGAAGTTTGCAAAGAGATAAATCTGAAATTATTGTATGTGATAGAAGTTTATGTAAGGATTACAGGAAAATTAAAAGGATGTCTCTAATGGGGAGACACACTGTGGAACTAATGGCGCTAGCATAGCTGGTCCCCAACATCGTCATTGGTTGAAAATGTGGTAATGTCATTTTATATTTCAAAATATCATAACCTCATTGGTCAGATTGAGACCAGCTATGGTGACGCCATCTTAGATTATCTTTGCCTGTCTCTGCCCATGGGCGTAGCCACACTGGGGCAAGCTGGGGCGCTTGCCCCACCCTGGCTCTGACAAGAAAAAAATACGGAAATTAATGCATTGAAGGAAATGGAAGTGGCGGATCTGATCAAAATTTTGGAAATGCAATTTTATCCCAGCTTAAAAACTGCGCTCGCTATTTTTCTTGCCCAGCCATGTACGACCTGTACAATAGAGCGATCATTCAGCATATTACGGCGGGTCAAAACGTGGCTTCACTCAACCATGAGCGAAAATCGTCTAAGCGGCCTGTGTATGCTAAGTGTGCACAGAACGAGGATCGCCAAATCAAAAAATACATTTGTAAAAGAAGTGCTAAATAGGTTCTGCCAGAACCCACGCCGGCTTCTCTTGAAGTAATATTACTTATAGTTAGTTAAAAGTTTAAAACTTAAATTTATAAACACCGACTATTCATAAATAAAACTATAATATCTGTCCTGTGTGTAATTGTTTATTTTCTGTACCTGAAAATATAAACCTCTAAATTTACAGATTAACAAATTGGCATAGGCGCAGAGCCCAAACGGCTCAAGTTACAAAAAAATTACCGGGGGAGGGGGGGGATAGGTTGACTGCTGCTCCACCCTGAGCCCAAGGCTGGCTACGCCCATGTCTCTGCCCATTAGCACACTTTTTCAGAAATCAACAAAAATTACATTAGATCCACTATCGGTCAAGAGATGGCGCTGACCTAAAACTACAATATTCTATACGGTAGTGTGTAAATTTAAAAACATTAAATTTCATGTTTCACAATACGAACCCTCGGCGCGCGAGTCCGACTCATTCACTTTATAGTGTTTTTTTTTTGGAAGTCGATTGTTTTTTTTTTTGTAAAAAGTTTTTATTTTTCACTTTTTAGTTGTACAGACGCCAGCATATCAAGCTACTACAATCTGTCAAATTTCTTTAGTAAATCTTCTACTTTATATCTAAAGCATAAGGTTCAAAGTTGATTGGGATTTGACAGTTTCGGGTAGCTTAATGATGTGCTGGCGTATGTACCTACCCCACACAAATTAATATAACACTAATTGATTATTTGATTGACGTGTAAAAGTGTTTGTGCAAACCTACTTACAAAAATAAAATAATTTATCATTTATCACTTGCTATGTGAATATCAGTAACAGGAAGCTATTAAAACATCATCATTATATACTAAGTGGAAAAAAATCCGTATTATTGTAGTTAATTCAAAACCTACAAAAGCAACCTTCATAAAATTTATATGGGACTGAAAATTTGGCAAAATTTGCGAGCGGTTTCAGCGTAACTTTCGCCATTTTTGTAATAAGTTTTCACAATTTTAACGCATTGATCTTTCGAAAAGCGCTCCATTTTTAATAATCGGAATAAACATAGGTGACAGCTGTCAAATTTCAGAGTTGCCACTTGCACGAATAAAAAAATATTCTAAATTTAAAAAATGCACTCTTAGGGCCTGTGCACACCACGTTTTTTAAACGCGCCGTTGACGCGCTTTTGTAGCGATACGCACGCGAGTCAGACGCAGCCTGTAGACCTTCTGTAGGATAAAAGCGCGCCGTCGTCGACGCTCGTTTCTAAAACGCGCGTCAACGGCGCGTTTAACGTGGTGTGCACAGGCCCTTACTGAGACACCCTTTACAAATAGATTTATTTCATTACTGATAATACTTGATATACCTACCAGCGGGGTAATTGCGTAACACACTATCAGTAGTAGTGGTTTTCATTTTGTCAGTTTAGCAACATTCATTGCGTTATTTTCCTATTTTCCTTTGTTGAGCAGACAAAATTTCCAAACATATAAATCAATGGATTAGCAATGTCCTTTAAAATAATTCCGATATTATGATTCACCATGCGTTACGCAAGTAGGGTGCAGAAGTTTGAATATTGAATCCTAATAAAAATTGAAACTCTCCAGCAATAGATCCAAAAATTTAAAACTCAAATCAGCCTTGATAACAATACTGCCTTACGTCACATCAGACGATTATGTGCTTTGGATCTATGTGAGAAACCAGCGAAAGAAACCAGGGAAAGTTACGCTTCAATCCGATTTGTCAGTGTTTATCGAACAATGCGGGAACATGCATTGTTTGATAAACACTGACAAATCAAAAAAGACTAACAATAGGATTGCCTCTTGTTTCGCGGTAACAATAATACAGTTAAAGAGTAGGTAATCTACGCATTAGCAAAATCTAGGAACACGATTCTAAGGGAGAATTGGAAACTATTCGAATAAATGTAATGCCAATGTCCAATATTCACGGTCAATTCGAAACGGTTGCTGGTTGATTTTCATGCTTTTTCAGTGAAATGAAGGAACGAGTTTGTGCCTAGGTGAAAGTGAAATCACTGCTTTAGATGTTTATGATATTAAAGATTTTCAATGTCTCAAGTCCATCTTGGATCTAAAGGTCAACCACCGACCGTTACTTGTAAACAAAGATCACGTGGTCTAACACAGATAAGATGAAATAAAATCTGATAGCATCAAGACAGATGGGCCAGAATCGTCTTGTGAGTGCCTGGAGACGGGCGTTGTCACTGAGGCAGGCCTAAAAAACGCTGGCATGGTGATTTGGACTCGTTCATGACCGATTGGTCGGAGAAGGCACAACAAAAGCAAACTGGAATAGTATGGGAACATTTGTCCAGTAATAAAAATCAATTAAAAATGAAGAAAAGATAATTCTAAGCAAACAATTATTATTATTGACAATATGAAACAATAATGATACACAGGTTTCAATAGAAGATTGACTGCATGACACACCTTAAGCTAAAGGTGTAAGCTTCATTAATTACATAAGAAGAATGAAGCAGTGAAATGATTTAACCGGAGATAGTAGCAGTTCTATTATAGATTCAGAATTTTGGTCGAGTTTAATTATTATGAATATTTTTTAACAAATATAAGTCTGGCAATGTTTTAGAAACACGCTGACTAAGATTTACTAATACAGTCCAGATAAAATAACATGGCAGCAAAATCAGCAATAAATTGAAATCTTCAAAGAACTCGGGCTTGCACCAGTTGCACCTATAAAGCTAAGGTTTCCTAAGTGCTTGGCCAGATTGGCAGCGCGGGGCGGCGAGCGGTGCGGGTGCGGGAACGCGCGCGTTCTGCCTGTCCGCAGTGGAGCATGGCTTCGTTCTGAGTGTTGTCATGTCCAGTGTTTGTCAAAATATAATATGGATGAAGAAGACTTGTTTTAACTAGAAAAAAGCTCGAACTAGTTTGAGAACCCTGCTCCCCGCGCGGGCCGCCTGCGCCCTCACTGCGACCACTTGTATGAACGAGCTATGGCGTGAGTTGCCCGCGTGCTCCCCGTGCCGAGCAGCCGGCGCCGCTCACCGCGCCCGCGTGCCCACTATGGACACTCAAATGAAGTTGTTATATTTGAGTACGCCGCGCCTTTGCAGTCTGGCCAAGCACTAAGACTGCGGTGGCCGCCACATAGCGTCCGGAATTTACCGTTGAATGACGTCACTGCAACGTTATTTATGAAAGTAAGTTGGTGTTTTCATAGAGAGCGTTTTTTGGCACTGTAAAGCCAAACTCCGCTGCCATCATCTTCATGACAGCCGTCACTGCAGCCGTTATGAAGCGGCCACCGTTATTTTAGGAAACCGTAGCTAGCTTTACAAGGCAGTACAAGCAGAATAAAAGAGATGACGTTAAAATTAACGTTTGACTGTAGTCATACGTTATTTTTAACGTCATCTGAATATAACAAGATATGCACTTCGCCCGCACGGATTTCGTACATTCCCCTACGAACTTCAACACCTCCCCTAGTAAAGGAGAGTTCTGATAAATTTATCATTACGATCTTCATACTTCGTGTTGGTTCTTTGGCAGATGTGAGTACTAACACTAGTTTCTAAGTCGCGTGTATATTAACCAAATGGACTTTCTGAAATAATAGATTTTTTGTTTATTATTTTTATTTATTTATTATTTGCCTAAAGAATTATTTGTGCCAAGTTTCTACACCGAAGGAATAGGGTCTCTCATAGTCATAACATAGCACCACGCCGCCGGTAAGGCGAAGCACGCCTCGAAGGGTTAGCCGGTTAGCCGGAGGTGTAGGAAAAGTCTATTCAAAATGTTTCAACTTCATGTTAATTCAAGTTAATCAAATATCAACTTTATTTTAATGGTAATTAAGTTGATTTCAGACTGACTGAAAACAAACAAACATTTTTATAAATTTTTATCAGTGAAGAAGTTATAAAAATGTTTGAAATTGTAGCGTAAACTGAACTTTATTGTGTAGGAATTAACGTTATTTTTCCATAAACTCATATTTGTTTACATTTTGGCAAATAAATTGTGAATGCAGATTATAGTACCTACCTACACCATATACCCAGTTCGGTATGTTTAATAGGGGACGACCCTATTCTCATCAACCGGGCATAAGTCCGACTAAGAGCTGCATCCAAGAAATTTCTGTTAAAAAAACCTCTCTCTGATCTTTCAAATAAAATTTCTCCCTTTTCATTTTTAGTTGGGTTGATTTTGGAAAATCGTTTCTATTAGTTGACCGAAGCAAGAAGTAAAATCCTCCCCTAAAAACTAGATTTCCCCTTTTCACCCAGTTAAGGGATGCTTTTCGAAAAATCCATCTCTGGTGTTAATATGAATTAAAGGTTTGCTTACCACTCTTACCAGTTCATTTTCTGAATGCGACAACACCTTGTAACGCAACGTGCCCAATATTTTGGAAATAGACAAAGATATTTCTAATATTAGTGCAAACGATGTAGATAATATGTTCAACAAAACTTACCCCAGAACCAGCGATGTTAGAAAACGTGGTAGTAAAGGAAGCCAATGTTCAGTAGGACGTTAGTTGGCGATTGAGACTATGGTAATTCCCATACCGTATTTTGACTTATTAGATAGTGCAAGAAAGAGATAAAACTACTCAGGCCATAGTTCTAAAAAGGGATGGTGTGAGGTATATCCATTTTTGGAACGCTGGCTTTTAAAATACGGCCCCAAGTTTTTGAGGCGGATACAGACATTGCGAGGCATGCGCAGCGCACGGAGTTCATCGCATGATTCGAAATGTGTGGACGTTCACATTCGTGGTGAGGCATGTGGAAGTAGGTACGTGCCTCACCACGAATATGAACGTCCACACATTGCGATGCGCGCCGTGCGCTGCGCATGCCTCGCAATGTATGTATCCGACTTTAGATGTACATAAAGCAGTGAGATGAATAAAACAAGTGGCTTTAGTGATGAAGCTGCTTACCTCTACCACTTTAGGTGGCGTTTCGGTATTTTTTGGCAATACTTGAAGATGAGCCGAATTTAATGGTGATGCGGGAGGTAAGCGTGTGTCTAAATCCATCTGATTTTGGTACACACAAATTTTGTTTTGACAATCACCCGTTCTGGCCGTCTTCATCGAGTCTTCCAACTTCAAATAATAATGAATTGATGTGTCTATTCGGCCTAACATTGAATCTAGATTAAATTGAAAAATTGGTCTAACATAACGAAAATCTTTGAGATTAAGATTTCCCTTCTAAGATTGAGAGAGATTCCAAGGCAAATAATAAGTTGCCTGCATGCATCAGATTGAAGTTATACATATACGTGACCACTGACTCATCATCATCATTCTCTTGCCCTTATACCCATTTATTTGGGATCGGCACATGTCTTTTTGGATATATACCACTGAGGCACTGACTATAATGACAAACATAATGATTAAATATAAACATCATACTGCGATTAATAACTATACCTGGTAAGCGTGATAAAATATAGCTGGCTGACCCTAAAGTCATGGGCCATCTGAATCACATGAAGTTAATCCTAAATGCCTTTTTTGATAAACTTGACAGTGATTTGAGTTCAACAGAGGCAGTGGTAGAAATGATATTTGTAAAAATTCAATATATCTAAAAGTTAGAAGGGAATGAAGGCTACGCAAGCAAGCTAAGCTCAAATTATCATGAAGCATCTGTGCTCCTCTTAAAGACCCCTGTATTTTAGATATATCCACAATTCTTGATTACAAATGATTTATTTACTAAAGCATAATCCATCACAGATATTAATTATATTCATGGAATAATGAGTAATGCATCAGTGCTCGTCCTGAGTAGCCTGTTAATGTTGTATTCACAATATTTGCTTTGGAATAAAAGATTATCTAGAATATGAGTAGCTTGATTCTCGCGCGAGCTGTGATGTCCATCCAAATATGACTGAAAACGATAGTACTCCTGGATATCCGTTATATCCGAAACGATATGGCTCCTGTAGGCAGTGATAATAAGTGTACCTACATAAATCGAAGGAGTTTTGTATAGGACTCTGAAAGTAAGGCCAAGGTGGACCTTTGCTGTCAGGAACCATGTCGCTTAGCGGTAAATGATCGTCGCACTTTTTATTGTTTATAAATATTTAAAAAAACTTACCCGCTGATTTCCCGTTACTAAGCTAAAGAAAAAAAAACTATACACTAGGCGCAAAATCATTATGGCGTATCGGAACCTCAAGTAGCGTCTGCAAAATATATTGAAATAAACACAGTATATAATTGATTGATATGTCACATTATATACCATGAAATCGAAAACAATAATTGAATGATTAAACGTAATCCTAGTATGTATAATATCGACGACTTGTTCTGCATATAGTACACGATTGAATGCTATATTAGAATATATAATGTTATGTTTTCAATGATTTGCCGATTTAAGAGAAGTAGTGTTTATGTTTCGATTTCTAAAAACTGTTCCTTAGTCAATAGGCCGCACCGTTATTTAGAAATGGCCGTATTTTTTGAAGATGGCGGTTCTGGTGGAACTAAGGGTGCAAATCAACTTGTTGAAACTGCGTATATTTTCAATTAACGTCTCGACATTGCCACAATCTGCCTCATACTGTATTAAGAATATTGATCGATCATAATCAAGTTATACGTTTTTCAATTTTCGAAGCGATGTTGTTTTAATTATCACATACCATACCTATTACCTACTTTGCGTAAAGTATACGGGAAAAGGAATTTCTTTCAATAAAAAATATAACTTTACATGTAAGGTTCCTGTAACAGCCGTGAACTTCATCAGACATATAACATTGGCGATTTTTATTCATGCAATATATGACTGATATAACGTTGGCGATTTTGATCCATGCAAAATAAAGATAACAAAGCCACTGGTCTACGTGTTCTATAAAAAGTCTCATTTTCGTTAATTAGTGCATCTATCTATAAGTCGTTAATGATGAAAATCGGCCTAGTTCTTCTATATCTTAGAGGTCAATGCTGTTCTGCCACATCTGTAATAAATCGAATAGATATATAGATACTACAATTAAAAATATAAATAACACGAGTACTTGAATATATGTGTATCACTAAAAAATAACTAAATTGGTTTTAAATTATAAATACAATTTACCTGGACCTAAGATGATACCCTGCGGTACACCTTCCAAAATATAGCCTAACTATTGAATCAAGATTAAACTTAAAAATTTGCTGCCAATATCATGGTAAAGACAACAATATGTTCTAATAAAATTAAGTCATTGATTGTTGAATATAATTACCTATGTTGAGAAAGCATACGGTAAGTAGGATAACAATATCAACAGAGTCAAAAGCTTTACTTCGATCTTACAATACGGATGTAAAAGTTTTATAATTTGGGCTCATTTCGTCTGGTTTAGCTTATCTAGCCAATCCAATCTATCCTTTTTGTTTCTCAAAAGAACCTTTTCAACTGGAATCGAGAGTATTCAGAAACTGTAAAATGTTTTATGCCTTCTTAGAAGTTTTTTACCCATTACATTAATTTCTTGCAACTGATAAACTCATGATTTAATGCAATAGCAAATTGCATTGGTTTATTAATACGTTTATTGATATATTTTGTAGTTAATGTATGTACGTAGTTATTACTCTATAATAATAATTGCATGGCCAACCCGTAATTTGTAATATTGTAATAAATCTTAAACATGAATCGAATAATATTTTCTATTTTGTATTTTAATAAAGCATTACTCGTGTAATGGAATCAATTACATTTGGACAATGTCTAATATTGGAATTCCAATATTAGACATTGACCATTTAAATGGTCAATGTTTTATTTAAGTAGCTGACCGCGCAAATGGCAACACTGACTTGTATGGAGTTACTAGTCCTATTAGCGCTTGGCCACACTAGGGCGCGGGCGGGGCGCGGCACGGGCTGCTTGACGCGGGCAACGCGCGGGCAAACACTGGACCAGTGTGACCAGATTCAGTATTTTAATACTTTTTCGGTATATTTTATCGACCTTTCCGAGCATCAGTAATTCAGTATTTTTGTAGGTATATTGGCGTGTTTTTGGGTATATTTTGGATAAAAAGCTATGGTAACACCGTAGCGATCGTCTCCGCGTATATTATGACAAACCAACATTCAAAGTGTATAGGTACGCAGTGTCCAAGCACTCTGCGTATGGACAGACAGATTTAGCCTCACCATAAGGGTTTCGCTTTACTATTTTGGTACGGAAACCTAAAAAGAGAGAAAGATAATATAATAAAAAAAAACTGAAGGTGAAATCGTACTTTTGAGTAAAATGCCACCGCGTGTTCACAGAGTGCAGTTAAGCATATTATGGTGATAATGATGATGATAGAGGAGGTGATTATATATTTTTTTTAATTTATAGCCTGAAGAATTAACAAGACAGAAAAGTGAGAAAGTAAGTAATACTTTTTCACTTTTTGTTGATTGTAATTTTTATTAAATTTATCTCATTAGATACCCATATATATTTTTAGGGTTCCGTACCAAAATGGTAAAACGGAACCCTTATGGTGAGACTCAGTCTGTCAATCTGTCTGTTCTTAGGTCGTAACCTAGGTAAGAGTGAATTTCAACAACTATGATTTTTTACCTAATTTTGGTGGAAACTTTTGTTTTTGAATGTTTAATGAATATAGGAAGAAGAGAAACTCTTAAGTTTATCAGCAGATTATGGTGTTTCAAAATCCGTAACGTATCGGCCTAAGGTGATATCTTCGACATTTTCAAGACCTAAATGAGTATAGAATACTTAGGTTTATAATTAGTGCTCGGTTTTCAAGCAAATCTACGAACTATGGACACTAGAAAGTAATCGTTATTTCAAATAAAAGTGGTGTTTGAGAGATCATGAATTGGTTTTATTTATGTGTGGGCCAAAAAGAAGATGGCGATGAATAAATAGAATACTCAGTATATTTATTGTATTCCACAATATGAACTTAGGTGGTAGCTTTAACAATGACATGATTTTTGTGGACCCTGTCGGGCACAGCAAACTAGGAGAGAGGAGAAAGGCTAGGAATAGCAGTTAACTCGCTTTCTTAATTTTTTAGCAAACATTTTATGGTTCTTTGACTCTGTTTTAAACCCAAATGGTGCTTTAATCTTATTCTTCACGTTGGAATAAAAACCCACCATTTTGAACTTATCTTCAAGCTTCTCTTATACCACAGATTTGATATAGTTACATAACTCTACTTTGACAAAACAAAAAAAAAACTCTAATGGAATCATTCTCTGTGTTATACCTAAAATGGGCAGAAAAACATTCGAACCTTTACTGCAAAATTATAATTAAAAGTGGAATCTAAAAGATGTGGTCCTGTGAAATTAAACACATCAATCTTATATTTACAATAAAATTTTATTAAAAAATTGAAATTAATGCATATTTTTCAAAGATTGATGCTATAAAATAAAATTATACACATTCGTAATAAACAGTTCATGCCGACATAGACATCTGGAGAAGAATACAAATTATAATTAGTAGGTATATGTTTAAATAGGATTCTGATATAATAATTAGAAATTATAATAACCATATTTTTAATTACCTTCTTAGTACTCGTATTTATTATACGAGTATTAAGTAGGTAATCAATCGTAATGATTTAAATACAATTTTAGGAAATGCTGCAAATAGTAAGTCTCTCTAAATATCAAGAGTTGCTTAAATCGCTATTAAATACAATAGGTAATAGTTAATACAATGATCATTTGTGAAACATACATAATTATGTCGAAGTTGAAACAGGGCGGTTATTTTTAAAAATATGCAGAACCGCCGAACTTATTCTGGTTTCGGCTCTGCTATAGCTTACAATGGATTTTACATTGGTCTATCAGGCAAACTGAAGGATTTCAGTAAAATAAAAACAAGAAAACTACTTAATGCAATATTTTTTTTAATAAAACAGACATAGGTTTTACTTACAACGTTTCTTTTTTAAAATCGGCAGCAAAAGTGAGCTCCGCGCTCAAGTCGCGCCTTTTATTAACTCGTTCGCCCCACCAGGGGCAAACGTCAGTCACAAAGTAATTTACCGCCGAATAAACAGATGACGTTTAAACGTTACATTTTAAAAAGTAGTAAGTTGTTTAGGTATTACTATTTACAAAACAATGTTCCAAAATTACAAGTTATTTAAAAACAATCAGAATTCAATTTTAGTAGCATTACTAGATTTAATTAGTCATGATCTTGACATTACCTTAACATCAAAATCACTACCAAACAAATACGAGGTTATTTATTAACAAACATAAAACTTCTCTAAATATCGATAGATACTGATTATAAAACAAAATCAACTTAATTAACGACCGAATAATCTCCGTGGCGACACGGCCACACCGATGCGCGATGCGTGCTCTGCATCGCTCTTGGTTTCTTCTGTAATAGAGAAATAAATATTGTGAGGCCAGGCACTTCTACAGGGTCAGCGGGTTTGTCCGAAAGGGTTACCGCTGGCCCGGAACATAAAGGGCGAAGGAAGGAACACGGGTGGGTTTTAGTCAGTAAGAGTCTGACACTCCCTTCCGCTCCACCCAGAGCGGAAGGAGTCATTTGATGATTTCCCATCGTGAAAAAAAAAAAGGCACTTCTACAGTACACACAAGCCTATTTGTAAAGGTTACAGCGGAAATGTACTCGTATTTACTGTTCACTCCACGTGACTCAGATCAAACAAATATTATTTTAATTATGTTAGCACATAATAGGCGTCTACTGCTCATTTCACACGAGAACAGTAGATTTGGCTGTCATTAACAATGTTTCTGCTCATTCCACATGACCACAGTAACAGAATTCCATTTATTTGTAAAAGGAAAGGAGAGGTGGATGAAAGGTCGATGCTGTAGACCAGAGGCTCTAAGGATGATGGGATAGGTCGATGTTGTACTCTGGGCGGTTTCGTACGCCGTGATACACAGGGGAGTTTTAATTATTTTAGGATAGGCTTATTAGTGACTTATTGGACGGTTCCACACGCAAATAGCATCTTTTAGTTTTCGTTAAAATAAATTAGTTGGCTTACTGGACGGCTCCACATGCCAATAGCATCTTTTTGTTATTTGTGGTAGAACAGACAACAATCAGAGTAGTTATTAGGAATCGATATGGAAGACGCTTACCGTTGTTATTTTTCATCGTTGTTCGTCTGCGGGCAACGCGTCTGACGGAGTTAGCGGTTGCAAGGCTGCCCCCGATGCTGGAAGGCCCGGCTTGCTGATGGTCTGGGGGCGACACGGCCGGCGGCCGCCTGGGTGGTCCCTCCAGGTTGTGGGGCACGCCGCAGTTGATCGTGTGCGACCATGCGCGGTCGCCCATGGTGTCCCACTACCTTTTTCACAAGGTAGCGGTCGTTTTCTAGAACCCTGTGAACTTCGTAAGGAGCGCTAAACTTAAGATCAAGAGAAGTCTGGTTTCTGGGGTTGTTTTTTTATCAAAACAAAATCGCCTCTTTGAAACCGGTGAATTTTAGCTCGGCCTTTGTCAAACCTTGCTTTATCTATATTAGCTACTTGCGTCATTTTTTGTTGCACATGGCGTTCAAGCGCTTCAATATTGATTGATGCATTGTCCAGGTTAACTAAGTTTAGTAACTCTGGTGGGACACAGTTTTGACGTCGAGTCAGTAGTGCTAGTGGAGCTATGCCTGTGGTTCTATGGACAGTGCAGTTGAGAGCAAGCTGAAGGCTTTCCAGCGCTGTGTGCCAGTCTGGAGTATCATAGTTTTTTATCATTACGAGACCATTCTTCAGTGTTGCCATCTCCCGCTCTACTTGTCCGTTGGCTCTGCTAACACCTGGTGCTATGGAGTGTATTTCTATCTTAAACATATCACAGTAGGTTTTGTATTCTCCTAGAAACTCGCGACAGCCGTCAACGATTATTTGCCTTGGAACTCCGAAAATGTGGATAACCTGCTTTAGGGCCGCTAAAGTGCTGTGTTGACTTTTCTCATTGGTGTAGCGCAGTAACACATACATACTAGTGTAGGCGTCTACCGTAACCACGAGGGGTTCCCAATTTACCCGTGATGTCCATGTGTATTACTTCAAATGGAACTACTGGCTTGGCAATAGGATGCAATTGTACCTGCGTAGCTCCAGAAGTTTGCTTTGAAGTTCTGTACACAACACAGTTGTCGACAAAGTCTCTGACTGTGCTGCTCATTTTGTCAAAATAATAAGTTTCCCTTATTTTGTGAAGGGTCTTCTCCCAGCCTGGGTGTTTCAGAGCACTACGGAAAGTACTGATTAGGTACCACTGAAAAGACTTTGGTACTACAATAAGTTTCTGGGAGCCTAAGATAGCATCCGTGATCTAACCTCTCAAATTTAAGGACGTTGCCTTCGAGGAGGTATCCGGGGACATCTTCACCATTATACAGAGCATCTATGATGGGCCGCAAGTCGTTATGACGTCTTTCTTCAATATTTAGATACCCAATCCAGATTATTGGTCAAGACGTTGACAGTCAAAGGATCCGGATTTCTGCTTAGGTAATCTGCATGCTGCATCCGCTCGCCCTTCCTGTATTCTATATCGAATTCGAAAGTTTGGAGATAGGCCCACCATGTATGAATGCGGGGTAGCAAGTCCATTTTGTGCTTTGAAGCTTTGAGTGCATTGCAGTCGGTAATAACCTTAAACAGGCGTCCATAAGGAAAGTGCCGGAAATGCTTGATTGCTCATACTACGGCCAGTCTCTCAAGCTCGTAGGAGTGGTACCTACTATCTATGTCCGTCGTACGCATACCGACTTCAGTATGCGTACGTACGCTACCACATGCTGCCCTCCGTTAATAAACTGAACGAGAATCGCTCTAAAACAAAGGCTACTAGCGTCGGTAAATAGTTAAATAGGTTCCCCTTCTTGAAATATTGTTAGGACCGGTGTGGAAGTTAGGTGATGAATTATCTGTTAACGTGCTTCTTCATGAATATGAGTCCATTGCCACCTAGCGCCCTGTTTAGTCAATTCGTAAAGGGGAGCCATAGTTTGAGCTAAATCGGGTATAAAGCGACGGAAATATCCCGCAAGACCGTTAAATTGGCGAACCTGTTTAACATTAGTCGGTACTGACTGGGGCCTTCAGTAAAGCTTTGACCTTTTTAGGATGGACTGTTTGAAGAACAGAGACTTATCAATGTTTAATCAAAGATCCTGATTCACGTAATGCTATAAAGACTTTCCAAGTATCCGAGACCGGATGAAAAATCACGGCATTTACAGATGACGTCATCTATAAAACCTGTGCGTATTATACTATTTACAAAACAATGTTCTTCCAAAATTACAAGTTATTTAAAAACAATCAGTATTCAATTTTAGTAGCATTACTAGATTTAATTAGTCATGATCTTGACATTAGTTTAACGTAAAAATCACTACCAAACAAATACGAGGTTATTTATTAACAAACATAAAACTTCTCTAAAATTATCGATAGGTACTGATTATAAAACAAAATCAACTTAATTAACGGCCGAATAATCTCCGCGGCGACATATACATTATTTACCTATAATAATATAACATAGATAAGTATATATAGGTATAAGTACAGGGTGTGGCGTAAGTAGTGGTCCACCGTTAGGAATTCAACATACTACAATTTTAACCATTTCAGTAGTAATTTTTTTATACAAAAATTCCTCTTGAATTTGCATGATTATGTGAAAAATTATGGTTAAAACCGAGAAGAACTAACTTTTTCTTCAAAAGCTCTAAATTTACATAAAAACCATAATTTTACACGACAGCTCTAGTATTTCAGCAGTAAATAGCAGAAATCAAATTTAAAATATAATGTTTTTTGTTGAAACTACAACCAAATTTGTAACAAAAGGTAGAAATTTCATAAATAAAAAACAAAAAAATATATTTTTGGAACCATTGGGTAAAAATGGTTAAAATTGTAATATGTTATAGTAAATTGTCTGGTATATCAAATCCTTAACGGTGGACCACTACTTACGCCACACCCTGTATATAGATAGATAGTTAAAATATACTTTAACGTCCTGATCTTCTCAAAACGGGTAAAATAAGATCATACATATTCTTAGCAAAATTAGTGTGATGTGTCTGACATCCCTTTCCTTCTGCCGAATAAACTGCAGTATACAGTTTACGTATCAAATCCGCTATAATACTAGCATCATACCCTTTCTCTCTTAGAAACAATATAATTTGCTTAAGCATTTCGACCTTATTGTCACGGATGATAAGGTTCTCTTGTTTTTCAATAAAACTTTTGTAATGTAAATATCTTTGTAGGATATGTATTATAGCATTTGCATCTGGCTCAGCTTCAACTCCAGCTATGCTTAGAACTATGCCAGTGTTGGGTGTTTTATAACTTTCAATAACGTTATTAGTTACATAGTTTTCTAGATTTTCCGGTACTTCTTCCAACACATCATCATATGCGTAGGTGGCAAACTTATCGTGCAGACCATACTGCGAACTGAACGTTTGATCGAAAAGTTCTGGAGCATCAAACTTATGTTGTAGAAGCTCTTCTATTTCCATGAAATTCAGAACATAGTTCGGGAATTGCCATGATCCCAAAAATGAAAATATTCTAGGGTTTTGTAGAATATTGAAATTAAAGTTATTCTTGTAGAAAACTAAAATAAGTTCATGCAACCATCTTTGCCGGATTAAATTGTAAACGTAGATTTCCAATGGGTGTCGATTTTCTTTCTGTGTATTATAAAATATCTTTTCATACCATTCGATGCTACCTTCGGGTTCCTCTAAATGTTCTGCCAATATCAGTATTATTTTGATAATCTTCCTCAAATTCATCAATTCTTGGTTGTCGTAGACATCAGGTTTATCACCATTTGCTTTTATTGTTTTGATAACTGCATCATGCAGTTTCAATAAATTATTTTTAGTAAACAGCCGATAGGTTGGGGCTAATTTTAGTTTCAAGTGTTTAAGATAATTAAGTCCTATTGGTTGGATGCCGTGAAGATGCGCGATAAGACTTGGCTGTGCAACATGTACTTTATGTCCGTAAGGGTGAGAATACACTAGCAAGTTATCTTCAATTTTTGTTGGTCTACCATTGACAGGTGTTTGTATGTGAACGGGATATCTGTCTGTGTCTTTTTCATAATCAGATGTTGGATTATTATATTCATTTGGTAAATTCGTATAATTAGAATGAGATGAAGCCTTAGAAATAAAACCAGGATGCTTCTGTATTTGTCCACCGTAAAGAGGGATCGGTTTATCATAGCCATGCACTAAGTTTGCATATTTTGGATAATGGTTAACTTTTGTAATCAGACCAGGATGTCTGTATGTGTGTTGTGCATAATCAGGTATTGGATTATTATGATCATTTGGTAGATTTGTATATTCGGAATTAGCTGAAGCCTTAGAAATGAAACCAGGATACTTGTTTGTTTGTCCACCGTAAACAAGGTTCGGTTTATAATAGTCATCTACTACAGTTGTATATTCAGAATTCGATAAAGCTGATGAAGAAATCAAACCTGGATATTGGTGTGTTTGTACGATATACACAGGTTCATCATATTCATCCAGTAAATTTGTATGTACAGAACTGGATGCAGCTGATGATGTAATCAAAGTTGGATGATGGTGTGTTTGTCCACCATAAACAACTTCATCATATTCACCCGGTAAATTAGTATGTTCAGAACTAGATGAAGCTGTAGAAATCAAACCGGGATATTTGTGTGTTTCTCTGCCATAAACTGGGCTCGACTCATCATAGTCATCCGGTAAATTTGTATATGCAGAACTAGATGAAACTGTAGAAATCAAACCGGGATGTTTGTGTGTTTCGCTGCCATAAACTGGGCTCGACTCATCATAGTCATCCGGTAAATTTGTATATGCAGAACTAGATGAAACTGTAGAAATCAAACCGGGATGTTTGTGTGTTTCTCCATCATAAACTGGGCTCGGCTCATCATAGTCATGCGGTAAATTTGTATATGCAGAACTAGATGAAGCTGTAGAAATCAAACCGGGATGTTTGTGTGTTTCTCTACCATAAACTGGGCTCGAGTCATCATAGTCATCCGGTAAATTTGTATATGCAGAACTAGATGAAACTGTAGAAATCAAACCGGGCTGTTTGTGTGTTTCTCTGCCATTAACTGGGCTCGACTCATCATAGTCATCCGGTAAATTTGTATATTCAGAATAGTATAAATCCTTAGAAATTACACCTGGATGCAAGTTTGTTTGTTGGATACGATTTAAATTGATGTTGGGATTATAAGGATTAGGTTCTGTATCCCCAATATCAGGGTAAACAAGGGGAAGCAGAACTCCGGGATATGAACCTACTTCTGGAACTTGCGGTACCTCATTTTCTTGATCTGAATTAGATTGAGAATCTGAAGGAAGTGTATTTGGTTGTAAAAGCACAGCCTTGCGATTTTTTTCTGGTTCATGTCCAACTAAATATTTAGGTTGATTATCATCTTGGGTCATTTCAGAAAGAAGATCCGACGGATTTACTTTGGTAAGTTTGGTAACTTTACTATCGTAAGTTGATGTCACGTAATTTGTATGTTTCAATTGGGTATTATTTGTTTGACTACTAATATCAACGCTCGGTTTTGATAAGCTGAATTGTGATTCATAATGGCTTGGAGAAGGCTGATTAGCGTACACAATTTTGTTTCCACCTTTAGTAGTAGACAGACCATACAAACTAGTTTCGAGATTAGCATTAGGTTGTCTAGACTTCGCTTTGCCGATATTGCCTGAGCTCGATATCTTATATAAAGATGTCCCTGGATTTATAACATATGTGTATATATGATAAGGTTTTTTGACTGGATGTTTAACACTGTGTACTGTGACAGTCCTAGGTTGATTTGGATGAAAAAGGATTTTACCGCCATGAGTTAGGACACTAGGATATCTGGATTCATAAAATGTTTTTGGTGAATGCCCCACTATATTTTCAATAGTCCAGTTAGGATCTGCTCTATTTTTAACTTTCCGGGGTAGATTTTTGGTTCCTCTATCTACAATGGTCCAGGGTAAGTTATTAGTAGTTCTATGTTTCATAATCCATGGCTGATGATCAGTTGTTTTATCTTCGATATGCCATGGAAGGTTATCAGTAGTTTTATCTTCAATATGCCACGGCATTATATTATCAGCGAATTTTGATTCAATTGTCAACGGCTGATCATCTAGATGTTCGTCTATATCTGCCGAGTCAGGAATTGTTTGGTTTGATTTAGGATCATCTAGAACATCGTTTTCACGTGTGACGTGTTTGAGAGTCGGCGTTTGTGTGGAAGAGCGAACATTAAACCCGTCTAGTACGCCCACGTTTAAGTTATTCGGAACTAATAATTGGTTTCGTAGAATATTTGAGGGTTGGTTAGTAACCGCCACTTGATTTGATCCAGGATCATTAGACGAGTTGACCCAATCATCTCCTTCGTCTGAATCACCTTTTTGTCGTCTTTGTACGTCTAGGTTTTTAAGTTCTAAATTGTCGCTTGCCTCCTGGCTCTCGGTTTCTGAAAGATACGTACCATTTGAATCCAACTGAGGCTTAGAGCGTTTTTGACCACATTTTCTCAAACATTCTTCGTCATAGTCTCTTATTACACCTGTTTGAGATTGTGATTCATTTGTGTTACTTTTTTTTACTTCGACAAAAGGTATTTGAAGAATATCTACTATACTATCAATCATCGATTCAACAGGTTTTTGCGATTGTGCAGCTTCATACAAATTTGTAAATATATTTAATAATAGAGATAGTTTCTCTATTTTTGTCAACAATTGATCATCATCCGATATTCTATCTATATTTAGTTTTATTAGTTTCCAAAAACTCTCTAGATTTTGAACAGAGCTTTCCTGCACTGCAGTAAACTTTTTAAGGATCAAATCTTCAAGTTTATCCCCAACATCTTTTTTGAAGGTTTGTGTTGTATTTTCTACAGTTATTATGGTACTGTTTTGTAATGCATCGCTGGAATTATATACATTAACTTCATTGGTGACACTACTGTTGACGTTAGTAAAATTAGCAATAGGTTCAACTTGAAGATTACCCAAATCATCAGTGCCCAAGTTTTGTTCCGTGTTTACTGATCCCTGAAAAGAAGAAATATATCACGATCTCAAGAATTCTACTTAGGTGGAGTGCATCCGGAACGCGATATCCTAATCATAGAAAAAACATTGGCTAAAAATCTGAAGAACTGAAAGACTTTTGTTGGATAAACTCATTTGTGTTTCTGTTGATAAGTTCAATGTTGGGTTCCCTATATTTTTGTGCAATGGACTTCATATACTTGTATATTAACATTCGTTTAAAACGGTATTAGTGCATTTCAATTCCTCTGAAAGAACTTGTATTTCAAACTTAATACACGTAGGTACGTATTAATTATGAGATGATCCACAGTCCAACGCATAATTATATCGATAAAATTCTTAGCCTAACCGTTCAACGATAACTATTCCTTTTTAAACTTACCGTTGATTCAGCTTGAACAACTTGAACATTAAAATCCGAACGTAGGTTCACTTCATTATTGTTAAGAACTGCATTATTTTCATTGGTTTGGTTGTTTGCCACTTCGGTTTTCTTTTCACTGATTTGATGTTGACTCGCTGTATCAGCATTCATAATTTTAGAATAAAAGTTATGATTCATACGAAGCTTAGTTCGAGATGTTTCCGTGCTATTGGTTACATTGTTTCGGTTGAAATCGTTTGGTACTACGTAATATTTGGATATTGTGTGAGTGGCGCCATCTTTCTTTACTACGCTGCGGTCGCCTGCTATTAGCTGTAAAGGGACTGCTTCCTGTGAAGAAGATGTTTTTTTTTATTTGAGATGTTTAGTGTTTGTTGGGGCGCAATCCTAAATTACTCTAGGGCAGTGTGATCAGTTATTACATCAAAGTCTCAAAGTAGAAAAGTACCTACCTATTCATTTTCATCAATCCCAACCAAATTTTTGCTAAGCCTACCATAAAAAAATGTATGCTGGTAATTCTGTACAATAGATTCAGAAATTATCACACTAATATTAAAAGGATGTTAATAATAATAATCTTTAAGACTAAACATTTAAATTAAAATAAAAAGTTTTTAAAAACAAGATTTATTGACTTAAAAACGTAACCTAAAAAGAAAGAATTATGCGAACTAAAAAGACCCGAATCTCTTCAAAGTAAGAGTGAACAGGCTTCTAGTGGGTAAGCTCACTCCATCGTAGACTTTGTCTGTGTCATCTCTGACCTAGATTAGAGTCAAGAGCAAACCCATGGACTTAGCAAACCCATTTCAAATAAAAAAAATAAATAATTAAGTGACATTTCAAAATATACCTAAAATTAAAATTTAAAAGCTTAAGGCACTGATGTAAGGTATCCGTTATACAGGTGTACCTACTACACAATAACAGTGCCTCAAGCGTTTAAAATTATGTGGGTGAAACCGCGGGGCGCAGCTAGTCAAAAATAAAATTCACATTAAGTCACTGACATAGAGGTCAGTGACTTAATGTGAATTTTATTTTTGACTTTAAGGGGCTTACATGACCTAAAGCGCAGTCTTTGTCGGACTGCATAGAAAAGAAAGACAAGCGCGATGACAGAACGCTGGCAATTTATTGCAAAATATGAAGCAATTATTTAATTACAAAAAATCTATTGTTTGGACTAAAAAATTAAAACCCCTAGTATTTTAGTATGTGGCTTGTAGAATAATCTGGCAAAAAATCAAAATGATTGTATGTATATTAGTATGGTTTTTATTGTAAAAAAAAAGTTTTTAGAGGTATCTTCATGATTTTTTCTATCGTATCAAATTAGTTGTATGCGATTGACTGTACCTATTAGTTTATTGGTATAGCTAGCTAGCTAGCGATGGGTTTGATTTGTTGTATGTATTATGTTTTCAACACACTATCTACCTAGCATATATCCTGAAGAATATTATATATTTTTCTGATTTTGTTTACTGTAGTCGATCATATACTTACTTACTTTTATTTTTTCTAAAACTTGCGAGTTTTGTGTTTAGGTCTTGTAAGCCCCTTGAAACATTTTTATAACATAGGTCCTGTGCCACAGAACACTATTAACTATTACTCCTGCTGGTCTACCCAATAAATGAAAATAATGTTTAGATTAGAATTTTGAATATGGAAACAATTCGGCACAAAATCTAATAGGTAAATGAGGTAGGCCTGTTGAGTCAGTTTTCGTCTATGGTTTTAGTAAATATAATGTCCGGAAAACGATTAAAATTACATGATTAGAAAAGCATAATTATTATAAATAAAACCTGCATATTGTAATTAGGTACCTAATGCTTAAAACATTTCATTTCAATATTACCTAATAATTTAAGAATCGATTTTTGTTATTCTTCTTAATAATTACCTACTCCAGTTGATCAAAATTTAAGAAAAATAATTGGCTTACAAAATCGCATTCAATAAATTACAATAAAAAAAACAATAACATAATGGTCGGCGAAATAGTTGTTAGCAATTCTTGTCGATAATTATATTCCCATCTCTACAAAACAATTGGTTGCCCCGGGGCGGGGCGCCACGGACTATCATCACAGTATAAATGCATATTATTACCGTGCTATCATAGAAGTCGTTCTGTGACGTCATAAGCGTACGGCTGTCAAGGTCACTTTGGCATAGTGCGGCACAAATCGAGTAATACCTACTATTCTATTTTACTGCTATGTAAACAAATAATGAAATGAATGAAGAACTGGATTTGGATGAGCTTTTAAACATTTTACAAGGTGTGGAATCGGACTCGGAGTATTTTCGGAAAATATTCTGATTCAGAAGTTTGAGGTATGTCCAACTAGATAATAATAATAACGTTTATTCATCAAAAAGTAAGAATTCAATAGGTGAAATGTATGGTGAGCCACAAACTAAGCCGTAAGCGTCGTTTGTAGGTGTCAAAGTTGTAATGGCCTTACAGTTTGAGGAGATTATCATAAACAAGAGATAAGAGTTCAAATAAAATAAAACATTATAAGTAAGTACCTATTTGTGAGATTCTATTCTGAATGCAAAATAAAAATAGTAAGAAAGACCATAGACCACATCCCTAATCAAAGTTGAATCTGAGCGCCAAGGACTTGAAATGAAGTCCAAGAATGACGTCATGAAAGAAATAGAGATGTAGGTACCTCATTTCGTATAGCTCCAATTGAGTTATGTGTTTGTTTCTCTTTGATACTCATAATTTATACTGGTTTTTCTTACTAGGGATACTGTGACATAAAACAAATATGGAGATATTTAATCAGTTTTTATTTATATTTGTAAAATTATAAATAAAACTTAACGCGTATGACGATACCCTCATCACTATTACTGTTTATTTCGTTATATATTTAAAGCTTGGCGCCTGGCGAGGCATCGCGTTCTGTGTGTGTTGGCGGTGAAAAGCCATTTAGGATTTTGTAGGTATGCATATACCTATATGTTGTCATTCATTATGCCACAAACTTATCTGATCCGGTGGTTGAAAGTGGAATTATTTTGGGGAGTCCACTTGCTCGAAAGACCATTTGTGCCGCGTATGCAGATTTGCGTTAGTGTCCTCCTGCTACTCCTCTGTTCCGGCTATCATAGTAAGAACCTAGTATAATCAAGTTATATCGTTCCGACTGCTGGGACACAGGCCTTTTCTCCGTGGTAGGGAGTGGGAATAAGCCACAACGTGGGCCCAGTGCGGGTTGGTGGATGTCACATCGTAGATTCGTAGGTCATCATCTGCCTAGCCTTTTCTCAACTAGGTACCTACATATATGTTTGGGGCCAGTAAGTATTTAGTTACTGTTACTGGGTAACACGGTAAGACAGGTTGTCAGAGTTTCGGGCTTCTCACTATTATTTATTAATAAGTAGGTATTACAATTTATTCGACTTACCGATATTATGAAAAGTACCAAGTTAATGCACAAACTTAATATTTTCTTCATATTGCACTTAATGATTGCACATTGCTGGGATCTAGCGTCTAACAAGATCGCGCTACGATCGAGCGTGGCCTATTTAATAAGAAAATATATGATGCAGACAAATTATGTGGAGCATGGACTGAAAAAGACTAAAGATTACAGATGTGGCAGTTTAATTTAAACATTCTAGTAGGTAGGTACCCTCCTTCTGAGACAGTCTGGTAAAAAGAGAGCATTTTACCAAGCTTACCGCCAATCAATATAAAAAGTCGAGTTGAATGATTTTCTGTTGTTTTTTTAGTCAACCTATCGATGCAGTTACTGGTGTTAGTCAAAGTTTTGGGAACCGCATCTGATGACTGCTTGCCGCACCTTGTGCTGTCGAGCTGTCGCCCTTTTGTACAGACGCCAGCACATCAAACTACCACAAACTGTCAAATTTGTTTAATAGATTTTCAACTTAATCGCTCAAGCATAAGGTTCAAAGTAGATTGGGAAAATTTTACAGTTTCGGGTAGCTTGATGTGCTGGCGTCTGTACCTACTCCTGGCACTTATCTACAGTGTATATGACACTTACAGCGCCATGTGAGCGTAATTGGAACTGTTTAGTTCCAAATAAACTCACAATGGCTACCTACATAAACTGTTCTTTGGAAGAAGCGAAAACAAGTCGTATAATAGAGAAATAGAGGACTTCTGCATATTATTTGACTTACTCTTTGACCATAATACACATTTTTAATGATCTCAGGAAAGTTTGAAAATGCGATAAATTGGCGTTACTTATTCTAATAGTAAATGATTTCATTTTTGTAAGTAGGTTTGCACAAACACTTTTACGCGTCAATCATATATTTTTTTAAACTAGATGAGGTCGGCGTTTCCTATCTGACTTCTCTGAAAAGAAGAAAGTAGATTATTCACTAATGGGATAAAGCAGTGTCTTAATGTAGCGGGCGCTATTTTAAATCCTGAGTGTAGCGAGGGATTCAAGTTCGCCCAAGATGAAGACACCTTTATCCCTGCAGAGAATATTCTACTTTTTGCTCCTACTGCGACGTAATAAAAACCAATAATAGATTATGGAATTCGTAATTTATGAAAATGTTAAATAATCGGGGAATACCTAGTTATATGCAGTGTTATACACTATTTACCCGACTAAGGGCTGATTTTTCCATCGCCAGATAACTTTCATTTGAGGAATAGAATTGACGTTTGACAGGTTTTGCATGAACTGTCAAAATCTCAAAATTATTCCTTGAATAAAGTTACCAGATGATTGAAAAATCAGCCCTTAGTGTCTGTAACTGCAAACAACTGTAACTGCATCAGTGCTTGAAAAGTGAGCTAGTTTTGAATCTCAGTTGCACTCGGGTTTTGATTTTGTCATTTTATTTTAATCCTTTTAGTGTGGTATCATTTTAGTGGAATCTTCTCCTCAAGCCGTTTATTTTGATACCCCACATAGTAATGGTACTTACAAAATTTTATTTTCAAGACCTTACTTATTGTCATCTAAAATCCGCCATTTTAATTTTTAAAAACAAAACCTAGCCTATACTTTCGCGAGACCACCCGCATAGACACCTCATGTATTAAAATCCATCCAGCCGGCCGTTCGGATGCTTCGAGGGTACTTATAAAGAATTTCACATATCTACAAAGATACATAGTTAAGTACGCATAAAAGTAACCCTGTCCTGTCACCTAGTCGGCAAATAGTTTATGACACTGCCACTGACCTGCATTATACAAGTACTGTATGATAGAGGTCAGTGGACACTGCACATAACTAGGTGTACCCCGGTTATTTAACAGTTTCATAAATTACTAATTCGATAATCGAATTGGTTTTTCGAATTGGAAGTAGAGTATTCTCCTCGGGGATAAAGGTGTCTTCGTCTTTGGCGAGCTTGAATCTCTCACTGCACTCAAGATTTAAAATGGCGCCCGCGACAATAAGACTATCCCCTTAGTGAATAATCTACTATTATACAGTCATAAGTAACTAGTTGTTAACGAGGTAGATAAATGATAATTATAAACCGACTTTAAAATAGCCTCCTTTGCCGACCACCCTGACACCCAGTTTCCAAAACGGATTAGTAGGTAGTTCCGAAGATTACCCCGTGCATAAAAACTCACAAATTTTTCCTATTTATATTAGTGTAGATTTTAGTTTATCAAAATAACAAAGGCCAAACAAATCACTTGACATGATATTTGACAGGATTAATAATAATTTTATGCTTTCAGAAACCGGAGGTTAGTCAATCTTGCGTATCCTGGACTGTCATCTCCACTACGGACAGCAGAAAAAAAAGAACAAAGAAAGATGGTGTTTCCAGTTTCGGATGGTAATTGTACTTCCTGATAATCATAGTACTAAGTATTTCTAAGAAATTTTACTGCCAATGACAATGTTGGCCATATTTCGAACTCCATCGATGCATTTGATACAAATTTAATTTGTACCCAAACGAGGTAATATATTCAAAATACGATAACAAGGTAATATTATAGTTGGTCCAACATTGGCTATAATGCAGACCAATGTTTACAAATGTCTGAATCGGCACATGTCGCTAAATTATCTTCCATGGTTTATTATTGACCATTAAAATAGTCTAGCTTGTTTCAATAATGCATTATTTCTGCTATATTTTGATAGCAAATCTGTGACAATTAGGTACGTAAGTACCCTTATTACATAGCTAGATAAACGTATCTGGTATATAAAGTAAAAATTGCGTCACGCAATTCACGCTTAAAAAAATGATTTAAAAATAATAAAATGACAATTTGTAAATAACATTATTATAATAATTATATTCAATTAATAATTGCACGTAAGAACCATTACACAAGAATAACAAATAAATACAAAATTATCCTTATAATTATTAATCACAATTGTTCACGTTTGCCCAGTACTGGGCAATCAATATTATTACCAATTAAAAAAAGTATTTTTGCTCAACAACAATTATACATACATAAAACAATATTTAAGTATCTAGAATTGAAAATAGTAAAATTCTAAATCTAGCATTTTATGGCTTTTCCATTATTTTCGATTACAATAATTTAATTTTAGTATTCCACTAAAACGCTAAAGTTCAAGGCAGTCACAGTCATTAAAAGAGGGAGTGAAACAACACGATAATCAGTCTAAATTTGTTAGAAATCTCGTACTAAATGTTCATCGTCCGTCCTACTCGCCCGTTTGATGATCGCAACTGTCACAAGTCTTTACGAATACGGTTGGTTAAAATATCAGTTAATTTGATACTATAAGTCGTTTTCCCAACAGTGGGATATTTCAATTCCTGTTATTTTATGTTGAAAAGGATATCTATCACAATAGTACGTAATATATTGCAGGTGTTTGGTCAGCAGTGGGCTATTAATAAAACATTCCATACACGGGTGGTATTACATTTTCTTAATAAATAAATTTTGGTACAGTGTAGGGTCGAAAAAGACTACGAAAAATAATAATTTTGCAACTTTTGCCTACACTTTTTATGTAACAAAAATACTGCTTTTAACATAGAGCAACCATTAAAATAATATTCAAATTAGTTACGTATCACAAAAATGTCAATTAAGGAGTTTGAAACATAATTTTATTAGAAACTAGCTTTTGCTCACGGCTTCGATCGCGTTAATTTAGAATTTGACAATCAATTTGAAAGACACGTGGCGCCATCTACATAAAGGTACCCTATGTCCGTTTCTGTGCACCTGACAACGTATGTGCAAAATTTCTGGATGATCGGTTCAGTGGTTTAGGCGTGAAAGATAACAAAAGTTACTTTCGCATTTATAATATTAGTTAGGATGGTCACAGATAAAAATGTGCTCTAGAACACCCTCTTACATTGTGAACTCTTTCATGCTCCGTTTGAACTTAAGTGTTATTGGATTTTTTTCATTAGAAAATTCTCGGTAGCATTCTGGATTCTGGTTTGAGGCCTAAATGGTAATAGGCTTGCCCTCTATTATAAGGGCCTTATAACATGGCGTCTGAAAATTGAATTAGCTAGCGAAACTCCACGATTGTTTTTTGTTTCGTCGTCATTAGATATTGATACTTATCAAAGGAGAATTACCGAGAATCGAGTTGAATGGCGTGCGGTTGGAGAGGCCTATGTCCAGCAGTGGACTGCTATAAGCTGATGATGAACCCATCCCATCTGCAAAGTTTTGCTAGTTAATTTAATTTGACCCTATTTTATACTCCTTTGCTTAGGGGGCGTCCATAAATTACGTGAGGTGTTTTTTTAAATTTTCTGTCCCTCCCTCCCCCCCTGGTGAGATCTCGTGAGATATTATTCAACCCACTCCCCCATCCCCCAAACTCACGTGAGATTTTTCAAAATGTGGGTTTCTTACGTAAACGCGTTGGATTGTTATTATAAAAAGAAAAAAAATTTGCTTCGTGCTTTTATTTACACAAATAATGGTTGTTTGACAGTCAGTAGATGTATAACGTCGAAGTATGAATGAAATTATTTTCTTTCGAACGAATTAGTGAATGATCTTAATCGTATTATGATATACGCTTAAGATAAATCTTAAGCATGTACAATCTGGATTAAATGGACCAAAATAGTATGATTTGTTTTTGTTTCAATCAGAAAAAAAATTGCGTGATATTTGCCGAGACCCCCCTCTCTCCAACGTAAGATTAGATGAGATTTGACTCGACCCCCTCCCCCCCTTAAACATCTCACGAAATTTTATGGACGCCCCCTTACCAGACTCTGGCTAAAAGCTTTACTACCTGACTGGTATTTTCACCCGACACTGTACCAAAACTCCTATCAAGTTAGGTTAGGTTAGGTTAGGAATCAGGTTAGACAACATTGCTGGTAAAGATCTCTATCCAGTAGCCGTCAGGGTCTTGGATGAAGGCCAGACCCTTCATCTTACCGTCGTTGGGGCGTTTGATAAACTTGACGCCTTGTTGCTCGAATCTGGAATGTTAGGGTGGTGGGGTTAGAAGAGTTATGTCATATAGTTGTTACATTTACATGGTACAGTTAAGCCAGAAAAGGTATGTACTTCGGTAATCTTCGTGTTTCCGATTTAGTACGAACGAGGCAGAACTGCACATCACAGAGGCAAAGCTTCAAGTTTTGTACTGCCACGCTTTTTATTAGTTTACGCTTTGTAGGAGTTTCCTGCCTGTCAGGTAACCTACTCCGGTCGCAGTCGTCATCTTTTGTTAAAAATGTTTTTTTGTTAGGGAATTGCCTAGAATTGTTAATCTAGAATTTTTTAATCATGGTAATAGAAAATAGGCGAGTACTTCCAAAATTCTGAATAATCTATACTAATATTATAAAGAGGTAAAGTTTGTTTGTATGTTTATATGTATGTGGGGGGTAATCTCCGGAGCTAATGATCTAATTCTAAAAAACCCATAGGTGGCGTTGTGCAAATACGTCATTTTTCTGAATCGCGGTGTTAACTTTTTCCGCGGATTGATGATCCTCTCGATTTATTATTTCAAAGCTTTCGTCGTTGTCGGTGATTGGGAGATATAATATTGTTAAAACAGTTGGATGTCTTTCTATTGAATCCTATAGGTTATACTTTGTTCGTTCTCCTCTTCATAATTCTGTTGTACGATTGTTCCTAAACTATCTCAAGTTGAGTAGTTGAGTTGAGGTAATCCAAATCTATATTACTCATAACACAGCTGAAGAATTTGTTTGTTTGAACGCGCTAATATCTGGAAGTACCTGGAGCGCCATAATGGTGCATTACATTGCATTTGATAGCCCAATTCTTGAGTAAGGCTATAGGATATTTAACATCACGCTACGACTCTTCAGAGCCGAACAGAAAGAACACTAAGCGAAAACGAAGTAATAGCGGGGGCAGGCAAGTTGCGGGCAGAAGCTAGTTATATAATAAATATGTGTTACATACCTGGCACAAGCCTCATCCACATTCCTCACGAGTATGCCAATGTGTCCGAATCCGCGAGGGTCTGAGTTGCCGTTGTGGTAGCTCGAGTCGTCACTCTCTGTGCCCCAGTTGCTGGAAATATAATAGATTGTTTGAGTGACAGGTCTAAATGTCATTGTTTTGCCTAGGACAAGCAGAATAAGGCCGTGTCCTGATATATGCAATCGATGACTGACAAACTCGATAGAATGAAGTCATGTTAGTAGGAAAGGTTCCCTTTGAAAAGCTATTTTCATTGGTGTCTATCTTATGGCTATTGGGCTCCAAGAATTCCTCATCTTCGGTGCCAAGTGCGGTGGTTCGGTGGTAAATTGTCACCCTTTTAGGTCATTCACTCTGTACTGAGCAACAATTGGCAAAAGTCGCATTAGTAGCAAACATTCTCCTTGAAAGCTCTTTCTATTGGAATATATTTTAACGCTATTGGGGGATGCAGCACGTAACATTCTGTCCGGCCGACCTACTCTTAAAAACATTGTTCCTGAAACGGCAGCTGCGAGGCGAATGTTTTAAAATATCCATTTATAGGCTTAATAGATTGATGTTTGCAAGACACAGAATTAATGAAAGTTAATTATTTGACGAAATACCAGAATTTTGTAACTTAATTACTCACATTTAAAGCTCTGTAGCTCCTTACATACTAACAATCAAGCAAAATACTCTCCTTGGTGAGATCTTTCCATTGATATGCGTCTTAATGCTTTTGGGTTTCAGAACAGATTCATCTAATCTCCTTTCATTGTGTGCGATTAGAGATCTTATATAAGTCAGACAATAGAAAATACATATTATGTATTGCCCAGTAACTGGAGAGAAATCATGTGGCAGATGAGGATTTAGTTATAAAAATTTCTTGTTCAATACAGATAGGTATATCAGAAGATTAAGAACAATTTTGCACATTTACTCACTAAGTCAACTCCAGGGTGGCCTTCCTGGTCATAGCCCAAGCAGTCCTTGTGGCCTCATCTGAGGGTATCTCCCCAGCATTCTCATAGCCCATGAAGAACAATGAGAACTTCATCTCAGGGAAGTGCAGCTGCTTCAGTAATGTCATGCCCAGGACTCCGGTGTAGAATGGAATGGACTTGCGAGGGTCTTTTATACGGTACATTGTTTGTTGGAACATGAAGTCCTGGAAATGTATTAAAGTGTTTTTTAGAAAAGGTTCATTGGTTAACTAGTGTGAGGCTTTACCTGTGTTATGGTTGTGGGTAAAAAGTAGACTGTGCCTGTGTTATAAATATCTGTTTTCTGTTGTATAGAAAGGGATGGACTTGATAAGCTTTATTTATTTAAAGTCAACTGAATATTTGAATGCATAGTTTACAATTTGTTGCCATTGATCACTGATCTAGTTTAGTTTAAAGCTCTGTGACAGACGGACAGAAAACTAATCTTATAAAGGTTCCATTCTGCCTCTTAATGTTGGAACTCTAATAATTACTGTTTTAAATTTCATCAACAGCTATGGTGTCCACAAAACTGACAACTCAACACAACAACACATACAATCTGTTGATAATGTGTTTCTGTGTTAAAGCAATAATCATAAATTGAATAATGTTTTATAGGTATTGATTTAATAGTTACATGATTTTTAAGTCACAGGTCACTGATAAGTAGGAATGAAGTAATTATTACAAGATAATGGTTTAAGATAACCACTCAGTATCTATTAAGTTTTTAATGAAACACATTTGGAAATTGATTTATTGATGGTTGATTAAGAGATTAATGGTAAATAGTACCTGTGTTTACCTAACATTTTGAACAAAAGTCTCACAGGTTACATCTTCTGCTTCTTGCTAAGTACTATAAAATATGGTTCAAAAGGAATTATCCAAAATTTTGCAGATAGATTACCTATCAAATTGCAGTTTGTAGCAAGATTAATTTTGCCTGCTAGTTCTCCTATTACAGTACCTACCTTATTGATAAATGTAAAGTAAGAGTAAAACCAGTAAGTATTTCAGATTTACTATACATTTTTGAGGTTCAACCCTTTGTATGCCGAGAATGTGGATCTACACAAGACACAATAGCTTTTTAATTGTTTCTGTACTTATGGCATTTGTCATAGTTTTACTCTGCATTTATTAATAACGGGCTAGAGTATAAATAATACTGCATGGTTTATTTTTTGTTTGTAACAACATTACAGGTATTTTAACCAGGAACATATTGTGTGGGATGTTTATGTTGCCAGCGCAGTAAAGTGGCTATAGTTGACCTTGCTAACAACTTGTAGTTTAGAAAACTTTGTCTAGTATTAAAGTGTGAAGGCTACATTAAATTTTTAACAAAACTATTGATTTTTTTTAACCACCTTAGTAAGACTGATATTTTAATCCAGCATTTTCTAATATTTAAAATTTTGATAAATCAATGTAATATTACTGTCATAATAACGTAATAAATCAGAATTATCTATCTATCAAGTACTTATTATCAGCAAAAACTCAACACGTCAGTTATCAAAACTTAAAAAAAAAAACTATGAAAGTTTATAAGAATACGTACCCTGGTCGAAGGATCAGGGGTCTGGCAGAGAGCCTCGATCTCTTGAGGCGAAATTCCTTCGTGGGCCATCGTTCTAATAAGGAAAAAACATATATTTACTCAGTATCTAAGTTAAAATCTAACCTAGAAACACCGATCTTTGATTTCGTTTCGTTAACAAATATGCGATAGATGATTTTTGTAAACTATGGCATAAAATAAGACATTAGAAGTAATACTTACGTTTTTGTAGCTAAATCTCGTAATAAAACTACGTAAATTATTAAAAAAAAGCAGTTGAATTGAATAACACCAAAGTACAAAATGAAACGTCCAGTTGACGTCTCTGGTCTGCCAAAAGTGCCAAAAATGTAGTCCAGCAAAGTATTTTTTAATTTCCTGAATAAAATTGTAAATAATAATCAGCTTTTTACCGTTGATGTAAGGTCGATATTTTAATAGCATGTTGTAATCGATAAAGATAGTATTTGGAATTTCGTGGACTCCGTCTAATATTGTTTGCGTTTCTTTACACTGGTTACACACATCAGTTAAGTTTTGTTTTAATGATTTTTTAACGATTTGCTTTATACGGTGAGGAAACAAGGGAGAACAGAAAATCATGGTTTACTAAAAACTCTGGTTTATTTAAACATCAGTTACTCCAAAGATAAAACTTTTCATACAAATACCTAAGTTCTTGCATCCACACAATATCTCTTTCTACCGATGTTTTCAAGCATTCGTATGCTGAGACCATTCTTACACTTTTATCATCTAAAAAAATATCTCCAATAACACTTAAATAATCCCCTTCTGTAAAGTTTAATGGTTTTTTTGCTATTTGGTCTAACAGCGTAGACATAATGTTAACGTTGTCATTGCCTGATATCGTCGCTCCAGAAAAACCATAATATAAATCTTTCAAAATGGCCGGTGATGTATTTATATTACTTTTTGTGCTATCATAATAAATTTGCACTGATCCCGTAGGGTCGGACAGCTCCATATTCGTTGCGCTGCTTGTTGTATTGTAAATAGACGTAATTACGCCATGTATCATGATATTCTTGAATGTCAATCCGAATAATTCGTAAATGTATCTGTTTTCTGTATTTTTGGCGCGAAATATATCTTGATTATAAAGTTTCATAGGACTTTGTTGAAAGTTATTCATTGTGAGTCTTTTAAACACTGTTCACGTAACATACACTAGTCAGTCTATAAAGTATTAAAGTTTTATTCACTCGTAAAACAAACCGAATGGTCTGTTTTGTTCAGAAATTGTTTGCTAAATAACTTGACGTTGACAGACCTCACAATACGTCATACAAATTGATTGACGTTTATTCATTCGTTCAAAAAGTTTAGAAGAATGGGTGAAAAATTATTGAGCCTCGATATTATTTGTTAGATTTTTTCAAATAATACGTTTAAATGTCGTATCATGAAAATAAGATTAGAATGTGAGTTTAGTTAGAGAGATTTCAACTAAAGCATTTGAATATCTGCCATCTAAAGGATTCTTGAAATGATTGGTAGACTTCTTATAATAATAATTATATGTATGAACTCACGTTAATTCATCAGTAGGTTATAATTCACGTTCATACATATAATTATACATAATTATAATTATATTATGTATATAAACCTTGTAAAACATTTTAAAAGAGTAACGGTGGAGTTTCTTGCCCATTCTTCTCCATAGGAAAACTACCTTTTGGAAGGGGCGACTAGAATCAATTCAATTTTACTGTAAGTTTTGACGTTCAAAAGTGCCTTTAATGTGCCTATTTGAAATAAATGATTTGACTTTGACTTTGAATGTGAGTTAGTCTCATTTCTCTATAATACATAGTAGACCGTATGTTCTACAGGAAAAAAAATAGTTTAATCCTACCTGCTTATCTTAAGTATGAACCTAAACATCTTGTACAGACGCCAGCACATCAACCTACCACAATCTGTCAGATTTTCCCAATCAACTTTGAACCTTATGCTTCAGCGATAAAGTTGAAAATCTATTAATGAAATCTGACAGATTGTGGTAGGTTGATGTGCTGGCGTCCGTACCTATCTTAAAATAATTAAAAATAATGACTAAAGAAAAATAATTGAGGAAAACCACAGACAAGAGCTTGTGTCATACAACAGGAGCTATGATGTAGGAAGTCAATTAAATCCTCCTCCCCCACTTCCGTGACCTCGGTTGTTTTTAAAAATAATTGGCTACAAGCATCAGCAAATGCGAATACAACGGGTATTCGACGATCGACTGGCTTGTTTCAACTGAGAGAGAAAATCAAGTGTCTGATCTTTTCAGTAAATTCTGGTACAAATTGTGAGTTCTTTGAGAGAATTCAGAGAATTACCTACAATTAGGTATTAATCCGTTCATTTGGTTTGTAGAGTGGATAATTAATTATAGATACCTACTTATCAACCTAAAGGATGCGGAGTGGTGCATTTAGATTATTTTTCAATCTATCCAGTTTTTAAACTTCTTAAAATATACAGGGTGTCCCAGAACTCAACGTCAAGCCGAAACGGGGTGACAGGATTGATCATAACCATCACGAGAAAAATATAAAAAAAAATCTATCCCATGCAATTTGAAAATTATGGGCATTTTAAGAAAAACCTAGAAATTTGATCAAACTGTACCATTTCTCGGTTATTGTGGTTATTCTTTTTTATTTTTGTTCATTTAAACTTTGGAAACGTAATCCAAAATAACATTTCTAGAATCCCAATAAAAAATAATGACAGGATTGCCTCAAGTTTCCGAGAATTGAGACTATTCGTTAAACTACGAATTTAAAATTTTCAAGATTCGTCGACTTTGATAGGCCCTCCTTTAAAAAAAATGTACTAGAGTGCCTTGGCAAGTGGCATTAAAAGTTGGCGCATTTAATCAGAATTCTAAAATGGTTCAATACTTGTTAGTTCCATACAATAAAAAAGAGTAAAAAAATTAAAACCTTAAGTAACCCGATTTTTGCTATCTCAGTTAAAATGTTTATGATTCGCACAAGCTCTAGGTAGGTTCTTAATTTTAAGGCAAAATGATGAGAGAGATGGATAGTGGGTATGTTTGCCATGAGTGAGCGAGACCGATAGTGACGCCACTTTTGTGAAAAGTGAAAAAAGTTAGTAAAATAATGAAAAATCTTGATCTAGTTTAATTTAGGTTTGTTGGAATAAAAGTCAGATAGAGAAATAACATTTTTATTACAATAAATGTTCAAATTGTTTACCATCAGCCTCAATACAAGCCCTACATCTTCTTAAAAAAGATCTACTTATTAGTCGGGCATATCTTCGAGAGTTGATCTCCTCAGCTGCTTGAGAAATGCGTTCATGCAGGTCGGCTACGTTCTCAATGGGCTTATTCATTGTAATAAAAAACGTTATATCTCTATCTGACTTTTATTCCCACAAACCTAAATTAAACTAGATCAAGATTTTTCATTATTTTACAAACTTTTTTTCACTTTTTTCACTTTAATAAAAGTGGCGTCACTATCTGTCTCGCTCACTCATGGCAAACATACCCACTGTCCATCTCTCTCATCATTTTGCCTTAAAATTAAGAACCTACCTAGAGCTTGTGCGAATCAAAAACATTTTAATTGAGATAGCAAAAATCGGGTTACTTGAGGTTTTAATTTTTTTACTCTTTTTTATTGTATGGAACTAACAAGTATTGTACCATTTTAGAATTCTGATTAAATGCGCCAACTTTTAATGCCACTTGCCAAGGCACTTTAGTACATTTTTTTAAAGGAGGGCCTATCAAAGTCGACGAATCTTGAAAATTTTAAATTCGTAGTTTAACGAATAGTCTCAATTCTCGGAAATTTGAGGCAATTGTGTCATTATTTTTTATTGGCATTCTAGAAATGTTATTTAGGATTACGTTTCCAAAGTTCAAATGAACAAAAATAAAAAAGAATAACCACAATAACCGAAAAATGTTACAGTTTGATCAAATTTCTAGGTTTTTCTTAAAATGCCCATAATTTTCAAACTGCACGGGATAGATTTTTTTTCAGATTTTTCTCGTGATGGTTACGATCAATCCTGTCACCTCGTTTCGGCTTGACGTTGAGTTCTGGGACACCCTGTATATATGAGAGAAATCGAATTTTCCTCGTTTTCCCGGAATGTCTTGGTCCGCCTCTGGTATTGTGCGATCCTGTCGCCTTTCAAACCTACTTTATTTCTGAGAACGGCGGTGCTTTTCTGTAAAAATGTCACCGTGAAAACTTAGATGAAGTGAGCGTCGAATGAGCTGTTAATTGTGTCAATTCCTAGCAAAAACAAACTCACTTCACCTAAGTTTTCTAGGTGAGATTGTTACAGAATCGACCGGCTGTTTTGTTGTTGTTTCTGAACGAGCGACTTCGCCTAATCCACTTCTAACATACCTACAGTATTTCTCAGTAGCCAGCTATTTGAGAATCTTTTGTACAAACTTGGGGACCCAACTGTTCTTCCTCAAAGAGTGAAAACATTTTACTTAAAATTTAAATAGATTATTCAATACATTATTATTGACGTGTTCTACAATATAATGTCAACAACTTCAGTAGTGTAGTAAAATTAATAATAGATGCTTCGAAAACAAAACAGTTTAAAGCCACCCCCCTGTGAAGTGACACCCCCAAGGTTGTCACCTTGCAGGATTACATCGATTTTATTTTATTACTCCTACTTCGAAGTGGATAGGTATACTGAAAAACTCATTTACTATTTCCTTACTTTTATAATAAATAATTTTGTTTAGAGAAAAATAATCTTTTTCGAATGAAAATGAGTTTTAACCAGAATTTTCAAAGAAACAACTAAGAGTAATACGAAATCCCGTACGCCAAAAAAAGTCGATAAAACAAAATCCTTTGTTCCTTCAAAAATCGAGAGATCGCAAAACCTCAGAAACCAGAAACTTTTAATAACACCACATCAAAATTTACCAACTAATCACATAATACATTTAGTTCAGTTAGGTATCAACCCTAACTAGAGGTGCCACCCGACGCGGCAATTATGCAAACTGCGCCCGTCTGCGCTCGCTTATTTGTAGTGTTTTCCCCGGCAAATAGAGGTGGGACATATCGATGGATAATTGAGACGTAATTGATTTTGGATTGGTTAACATGGTTATGTTCATCGTTTGGCCGGGATGTGGCTGGCGGGAATCTTTTTTTTAATGTTATTGGAAATTTTCGTGCGTTTATGAATAGCGTTTGGATTTGATAATGTTATCAAATTCAAATTCAAATTATTTATTGTGGTACACAGGTAAAAATATGGTGTTACAGTTTATGAAGTGAAGTACATCTATGAACCGCCTTTAGGCATACAATAGTTAAAGACTAGCAACATTATAGTAGTAGTCAATTATGAACCTGAATAGCTGTTGTTTTTTTGTATATGGGTCGTTCTTCTTTTTTACCGACAATGAAACGATGTTTTTCTGTTTTTTTGGTTTTTGAACTATCTATAATTTTGTTTTCTGTGTGGGATTTAAAAAAAACTGCATCTGTCTTTCATTAGGACCAATTAAAGTTTCCTTTCTGGCTAATATTGTTTTTTTTTTAATGTTAGTTTTTAAAGAAATAATGTGACAAAGTGGCCTTTTTCTGTAGAGACTACATTTCAGTTTGCCACTCTGTCACGCCATTTTACGGAAAACAACGTATAAAATATGTTGGTTAGAGAACATGAAAAATGGCATAATATTAATAGATAAGAAAAATATGGACGTTTATTCGAACCGAATTAAAAAACCGTTTATATTAATACTCCAACGAGATGCCATAATAAGACCAAGGACAGACTATTGTCGGTAAAAAAGTAGAACGACCCATATAATTTTACTTAGGCTATTACAAGAGTTGTGGTAAAAATGGATTGATTTTTGTAAATAAAGGTAGGTAGATATAATTTCTTTGGCAAGGATGATAATAATTATTATCAATTATGGTGTAGGAATAATTATATGAAAATGGTAGGTACGGTTACACTGTTTTTCAAAGAATGGTCTTCATTACATACAAGGACTGATAATTAGGGCATAGAGAATTAGTTATAGATTACACTATCTGCCATTATATCCTTTCGTACATATATCGTATTGTACGTAAACAAAGACAAAGGCATTTATTCGTCGGATATGGTAGGTACAAAGTTGGTTGGTATAAATGGATAAGTTCAACACATCCGCCGCTAATAGGCTGCGGCATACGAATATATTCACAATGAGAACCTAATGTAGATCCACGCGAAACACAATGGTCTTTTAGGTAATTTTTTCTCTTATTACGGTATTCAACCGGTTAAAAGAGGCTGGGAATGTTAATGAAAACAAGGTATAGTTTGAAAGTAGGTACTTTGACAGGTTAGTTCAAAAGTCGTCAATGCCAAAATGTAAGGAAAAAACAACCAAATCAAAAATAGATTTAGTAATCAAGCAATGTCCACAATTATTTTCCAAAAACATCGACATTGTCCAATCCCTAGCCACTCTCATCATCGATGCGTCTATAGCGGGAGCGTCGCATTCGAATCGTCTGCTTTTGCCCTTCACTATCGAGCTTATCGACAGCCTTATTAAAGAACACTGTTTTTGTTTTACACAGAACAGCTTATTAAATACTTAAAAGTTTCATCGGAAAATGGGATCATGTTTTTTTTACCTTGTGGTGGGTATTTTTTAATATTATGCGGGTCGGTACTTAAAGGCTTTGAACAAGTTACCGCAACCCGGAAATTTAAAGTGAATGGTCGAGGGAATTTATTTGCCATGGACAGTTTGGAGAAACCATTAGGTGATATTCATTAATAAACTGCATAAACCCGTCGCGTCGGTCTACTGCAATACTTTATCAAATGATTATGATATGTGCCAATTATTACCGACTTCAAAAAAAAAGGAGGTTATCAATTCGACACGTATGTATGTAATGTTATTGGAATTGCATTATATTCACATATGACGTTCTATTAGGGCTTCCAAACCAATATACAAATTTTTATAGACGTATTATGTTTGTCCACGCATTTCTCCGCAACTATTAATCGAATCGTGACCATATTTTATTGGCTTACATTTACTTCAACTTAGGGAACAGTGCAAGTTTCATCAAAATCGATTCAGTAATTTTCAAGCTGAGGACTAATACGTGTAAGTGATGACGGCCTGGCTTATTGATACGATACGAGCTACGGGTGTAGTGTCTCAAAGGGAAAACATCTCAAAATCTTGGTTAAATACTAGTGCAATATTTACAACAAAACTGTTATCAACTTATTACAAACAAATATCCCAGTTTTTAATTAAAACTAAAAATTACGAAATAAAAAAAAAGAAATTAAAAAAAGTAATTAAAAAAAATAAAACCGACTTCAAAAAGAAATTAACTCAAAATTATGAAATAACTTTCATTTCGGAAGTGGGTTTTGGCATGTGTGTTTTAGTTTTTTGCCACCGACTTCCGAAATTAAAGTTATTTCATAATTTTGAGTTAATTTCTTTTTGAAGTGGGTTTATTTTTTTTAAATTACTTTTTATAAACGTATTTTTTTTTTCTTTTCTATACCTACAGAATGTGCTAAGTAATTGTTTATTTTAGAGCTGTGTTGCATATCATCAATCTTATGTTTGTTTATTATATTCTTTTTACTAATTAGGTAATCAATCCTATAGTTAATGTAGGTATAGGTACTTGCGCTTTTTTATATCAAAAAGTTGTTTTTGCATGTGTCATACCTACCTAATATTATCAACGTGAAACGTTTTGCGCTTTGAGGGAGTTTGTCCACCGCCGCCGTCACCGGGACATCACCGAGAACGAGATTACGGCGCCAAAGTAGCGATACATACATTTACTATGGGCGCGTGTCCACCGCACGTCGTGTCCCGAACTCCGTCATCCTGGCCATCATTCGAGTAGTTCGGCGCAACCGCTAGAACGCGGCCCGAGATTGTAAGTTGTAACGGCCGCTGCCGCAAAACAACTTTGATCTTGTCCACACACTCCCGTCCCACCGCATTGTTCGCCCGGTTTTTGTTTTGTTTATCATGCCGAGTTCGGCTGCGGTGGACAAACGCCCTTTAAACCGACTACTCTTTGATGAAACAACTTGTAAATTACCTTGCAGTTCAGTTTGTCAGTATCGTTAACACTTACCTACTCCTGAAACTTCCGTTTCTATGAACAACCTGGTAATGTTCTAGGAAAGTAAGTACCTTAGTAATTGCATGCATTCAGGTAGGTATTGTGTTTGTTGCAGCCATAGATAATAGATATTATTATATGTAATTTCTATGGTTGCAGGCTTTGAGGGTAAAAATCGTATCTATATATGGTTGAGAAATAATTTACATGGATATAATAATATGGCTCGTGGCCAAATAATACTAGACACACTGATTAATCGAAGGTTAGCTACGTTTGCCGAGGTCGATCCGTGGATGGGTGACTAAATCGAGACCCCCTCCGTGCCTTGAAAAGCACGGCAAGCTGTTGGTCCCGGCTGTCATTTGTAGATCTTTGACAGCCGTAACGCGTACTCAGAAACCCGAAAATCTGGCAACCAGTCTTACCAAGGGGTATCGTATTACCAAGTTGCTAGGTTGTGGAGGTCAGATAGGCAGTCGCTCCATGTAAAATACTGGTATTCAGCTGCATTCGGTGAGGCTGGATGCCGACTCCAACATAGTTGGGAAAGGGTAGGCTAAAGGCTCCTTCAAACAGGCGCGACACGCCATAAAATCGCGCGCGACACAAAGGTACCGCATGTCGCACAACGGGCGGTGATTTTGTGACGCGCGTGATTATATCGCGTGTCTCGCCAGTTTGTAGGAGGGTCGTTCTACTTTTTTACCGACAATAGTCTGTCCTTGGTCTTATTATGGCATCTCGTTGGAGTATTAATATAAACGGTTTTTTAATTCGGTTCGAATAAACGTCCATATTTTTCTTATCTATTAATATTATGCCATTTTTCATGTTCTCTAACCAACATATTTTATACGTTGTTTTCCGTAAAATGGCGTGACAGAGTGGCAAACTGAAATGTAGTCTCTACAGAAAAAGGCCACTTTGTCACATTATTTCTTTAAAAACTAACATTAAAAAAAAAACAATATTAGCCAGAAAGGAAACTTTAATTGGTCCTAATGAAAGACAGATGCAGTTTTTTTTTAAATCCCACACAGAAAACAAAATTATAGATAGTTCAAAAACCAAAAAAACAGAAAAACATCGTTTCATTGTCGGTAAAAAAGAAGAACGACCCAGGAGCCTTAATGATATGAGTAAACGGGTAATTTATTTAGTAGGTACAAATTATTATTTATTATTTAAAAAATTCGGCGCCCTTTTCTTTTATAAAAGTCAAACGAGGACCAATCATTATTGCTAGAACATTAGCCTTATTCATGGACTGTGTCACTACTCACAAGTGACTGCGTAACATAGGGTACTGGGTTAGACTCTGACTGTTAATTTAGGAATCTTTAATAAGGATACGGTCTCAGAGTCTAGATTTATGGCCGGTTAAAGGCAATATCCCCTCCCATTATCTATCTATATAATATACATACATGTACATAGTATAAATTCAAGTCACTTATCGTATTTGTCTGTGTGACCGCGCTTTGTTCTTATACTACGCAAGGGATTCTGATGCGGTTTTCACCACCTAGAGAATTAATTCCGGAAGGTTTCTTTAACTTGCATATAATACAGAAATAGCGATGTTTTGTCAAGTAGTAAAAACCTTGCGAAGCAGGGTCGGGTCGCTAGAGTTTCATAATAATAACTGCGCGTGTAACCACTGCCTATCCTTTCAGTAAATACACGCGTGGTGTTATTGACTAAAAACCTGGAAATAAAATAAAAAATAGGTCCTAATTCTTTATCACCGAATGGAAACTCGTTGAATGTAATGTAATACCGAATAGTATCCATAAAACGGATCCCTTGAATACCTAACTCCATTTTAGTACTTTTAAATCCGCAGGCTATAATTTCCCGCGCTCTGATCTGAATGGAAATGAGGATATATTATGTACCTACAGTACCTATGAAAGTACTGGCGGTTCGAAGGTTCTAGATCTGCCGGTCTGTTCTGCAAAACCCTCACCGTGAAAACTTGAGTAAAGTTAGCTTGAAGTGAGATGTCACACCAACCGCGGGGTAATTATTGCGAAATAAACTACTATGCGTGCCACGAAAGATGAGACTTGACACACCACGTGGTTTGACATGCGCAGTACACGATTTTAGGTATCTTTAGCGGTATGAGGTCTGAGTGCGGGACGGGACCGGACGTCATAGGGGCGGCGGAAAGAGCGGGGGAGGCGGGGTCAAGTCTCATCTTTCGTGGCACGCATTGTACTATCAGCAGGTAATAGTTTTTACTTTGAAAGTTCAACAACATTCATTGCGTTATTTACGTTGTTGAGCTGACAAGATGATTTATGAGATGCGACGAGACAATCGAGTAAACTTGTCGCGGCTTAAAAATATAAAGTTAACATGACATCGTTTTGTCTTATTATTAACGAGCTGTGCCCGCGACTTCATTCGCGTGGATGTCGGAAAACAATAATGTGTCGCTTAGGAAAGGTGTAAATGCCACTCCTTCATTGAAAAGGAAGAATCTTCCGATCTTGCCTGGTAAAGCTTCCCTTACCTGGGGTTCTCTACCACAGCCCTTCCGACTGCAGTCACTGCGTCTTCATGGTTCATAATGACAATGCGACGACATGGGCGTAGCCACACTGGGGCAAGCTGGGGCGCTTGCCCCACCCTGGCTCTGACAAGAAAAAAATACGGAAATTAATGCATTGAAGGAAATGGAAGTGGCGGATCTGATCAAAATTTCAGAAATGCAATTTTATCCCAGCGTAAAAACTGCGCTCGCTATTTTTCTTGCCCAGCCATGTACGACCTGTACAATAGAGCGATCATTCAGCACATTACGGCGGGTCAAAACGTGGCTTCGCTCAACTATGAGCGAAAATCGTCTAAGCGGCCTGTGTATGCTAAGTGTGCACAGAACGTGGATCGCCGAATCAAAAATACATTTGTAGAAAAAGTACTAAATAGGTTCTGCCAGAACCCACGCCGGCTTCTCTTGAAGTAATATTACTTATAAAGTTAGTTAAAACTTAAAATAAACACCGACTATTCATAAATAAAACTATAATATCTGTCCTGTGTGTAATTGTTTATTTTCTGTACCTGAAAATATAAACCTCTAAATTTACAGATTAACAAATTGGCATAGGCGCAGAGCCCAAACGGCTCAAGTTACAAAAAAAATACCGGGGTAGGGGGGGGGGGGATAGGTTGACTGCTGCCCCACCCTGAGCCCAAAGCTGGCTACGCCCATGTGCGACGAATTGTGACTTTGATTTTTAACCGACTTCAAAAAAGGAGGAGGTTCTCAATTCGGATGTTTATACATATCGACACTCCCTACGTATAATATCGTAACTGTATTTGATCAACTTTACAGTATCGCAATTCAAAGGTATGCAAACGGTTTATTGATGATAGTGAAGTCAAATATGCCAATTTTGGTTTCTAAAAATAAGCTTATTTGACTTCACTATCATCAATAAACCGTTTGCATACCTTTGAATTTTGCGATACTGATAGAGTTGATCAAATACAGTTACGATATTATACGTAGGGAGTGTCGATATATGTATATATATATATTTTTTATGTAGATATGTTCGGGCATAACTCTCTCATATATAGACGGATTTTCAAATTTTTTTTTGTTCGAAAGACATTTATTCCGAAATGGTCCCATTTAAATTTCGTAAAGATCTGATGATAAGTTTCGGAGACAGACAACGGAACTCTTCAATAAATGCCAGCAAATCAACCGCGATGGCTGCTATAGCATATGTATGCATTGTTTACGCAATCACACAACATAACATCACGCCTATACCCTTTGAAGGGGTAGGCAAATGTGTTCAATAGCTTCCTGTCACTGATATTGGCGTTCAACCAAACAAACAAACTCTTCAGCTTTATAATATTAGTATAGATATAGAATTTGTCTGTTCGGAAACAGAATAGTAGAGATTTTTACAGAATAGACCGGCTGTTAACTTATTGTTAAAGACTAAGTGACGCGTTCAAATCTACACATGCACGAAAACTTCCTTACACAACGCTTTGCTGCCTTCTCAGAAGATTAAGGGATAAATTGTGCGCAGTCCGGGACTTGGAAATGTAAAAGTCTTGTGTAGTCTTGTGTCGATGAATGGTGAAACATGCTGCCAGCGAGCGTCATGATTGAAGTATATTTTCTGTCTGAATCGTCCTGGTATATTCAATAAAAAATCTCACGGGGAAAATTGAGCTGTCTTTCCACCATAAGCTAGGGATTGACAATATTGACAGCTCAGTTCAAGATCTCTTCACCTAAGTTTTCACGGGGAGACTTTTACAGAATATCGGCAGATCTTAACGACGTACGTGTAATCTGCAATTAATTCTGTTCGGACTTCTCTTGCAGGTATAGCTTTATAGTTATTACCAACAAAAAATATTCTGTACGTATACTATGGCCGAAAAAGGCTTCCATCTTCATGTTGAGGCCAGAGACATTGATCACCAGGCCACCATTATATTCATCATCATCATATGAGCCGAATGACGTCCACTGGTGGACATAGACCTCCCCCAAGCACCTCCACTTCGACTGGTTCTGTGCTTCTCGTATCCAACGGGTTCCTGCGGCCTTCACAAGGTCGTTGGACCACCTTGTGGGAGGCCTTCCAACGCTACGTCTTCCGGTACGCGGTCGCCACTCCAGAACCTTTCGGCCCCATCGGCCATCTGTTCTGCGAGCAATGTGCCCTGCCCAGTGCCACTTAAGTGTGGCAATTCTTCGGGCTATGTCGGTTACCTTGGTTCTCCTGCGGATCTCCTCATTCCTGATTAGATCACGCAGGGAAACTTCAAGCATAGCCCTCTCTATTGCCCTTTGAGTGACTTTTAGCCTTCTTATAAGGCCTATTGTGAGTGACCATGGCACGTTTCATCGCCATAAGTCATCACTCTCAACACGCACTGGTCAAAGACTTTTGTATTGACTCACTGTGGTATGTGGGACGAGAAGATATTGCGTTGCTTCCCGAACGTTGCCCAGCCGAGTTGGATTCGGCGATTGACCTCTTTCTCGAAGTTAGACCTACCTAACTGGATAGTTTGTCCTAGGTAAACATACTCGTCCACGACTTCGAGTGTAGCGTCTCCGATCTTTATGAGAGTGGGTGTTACATGGGCATTTGACATGACCTTCGTTTTGTCCATGTTCATTTTAAGACCCACTCTTTCGAAGGCTCTACTGATGTCATCGAGAATTGCACTGAGGTCCTCGATAGTCTCAGCCATGGTACGTTATGTACTCGCCATTCATGTTAATGCCAATATCATCATATCACTACCGCCAAAATATCAACCCTTTGTCATTAATACTCGCAGAGTTTCATTTTTTTATTCTTTTACCGTACTTAGACAAAGTAGAACCTTAATCACCATTACATTTCGACACTGCCTACAGTATGCAAACATTTGCCAGCAATAATAATAATTAGCCTTAATATAATAAAACAAAAGTACTAATTCCAGTAATGCAAGCCACTGTGCGTTAAAGAAAGAAGTAATTCAATTTTGAACAAGTTACAGTGATGTAACATTATCAGGACTTGCCGATTCAGTATTTTATTCATCATCATCATTTGAGCAGAAAGACGTCCACTGCTGGACATAGGCCTCCCCCAAGCACCTCCACTTCGACCGGTTCTGTGCTTCTCGCATCCAACGGGTTCCTGCGGCCTTCACAAGGTCGTCGGACCACCTTGTGCGAGGCCTTCCAACGCAGTATGTTAATGAAATCAGCGATTTCAGAACGGTTTTACCTACAACGCTTCATTGCCACGTTCACAGAAGGACTGCCAATCTATTCGGTAAAAGTCTCACCGTGAAAATTTGGTAAAGTGAGCTGTCTTATGCAGGCACGCCACGATAGCGGCGGTAAGACCCCTCTTTGAGGAGTGGCTAGAGAGGCGTCACGGCGCCCTCACCTACCGCCTGACGCAGGTCCTCACCGGACACGGAAGTTTCGGGAGGTTCCTGCATATAATCAGGCGGGAGGAAACGCCCGGGTGTCACCATTGCGAGGATCGCCCAGAAGACACGGTGGAGCATACGGTAGCGGTCTGCCCCGCTTGGGCGGAGCACCGCCGTGTCCTCGTAGAGGCGATCGGCAGCGGCGGCGACCTCTCGCGTCCGGCCCTGGTTCAAGCCATGGTCCGGGGCGAGAGGGAGTGGGGGGCAGTCGCCTCCTTCTGCGAAGCAGTCATGCTAGCGAAGGAGGCGGCGGGACGGCTGAGGGAGAGAGCCTCCCGTCCCAGCCGCCGCGGGAGACGCTCCGGGCGTCGGGAGCCGCGCGACGACTCCCGGCCACCGTAGGTGCGGGCCTGCGGGCGGTGAGTAATGGGTAACTCACCGTCCGATCAGGACCAGGCCCGTGCCGGACGGCGCGTACGTGTTCCACGCGCGCCACAAAGAGATGTCAGGATCAACTGAAGGGGCCCGTCAGGGCCGAAGCCTGCCGGGTCAGCGGGATTGTCCGAAAGGGTTACCGCTGGCACGGAACATAAAGGGCGAAGGAAGGAACACGGGTGGGTTTTAGTCAGTAAGAGTCTGACACTCCCTTCCGCTCCACCCAGAGCGGGAGGAGTCATTTGACGGAGCGGGAGGAGTCGTTTGCACTATTCCACAAGTACGCACATCATTTGCGAGTAGATTTTGTAACTACTTAGGCCCGACTCTGTACAATAAATTTAATAAAAGCTGCTTGATTTACGGATTATCTAACTTTAAGTGTAAAAAGATTCTACGTTCATTTCTTCAAAATAAAAGCTATGATGAAACAGAAAATTAGCTCAGTAAGTGACAATGTCAGTGAATGATTAAATATTATACTCACTCGACTTTAGTCAAAACAAACACACACTCTTTTTCACTCTCTCTCTCTCACACACACACACACCCACACACACACACACACACACACACACACACACACACACACACCTACACATATAGGGTGAGTGGTGGGAAGATAGAAAACGGGGTAACACAAAAAGTTGTCCATAACGTCAGACTTAATGCAGTTTTTGCAGTTATGACAACATTGTTAAGATCGCCATTTTGTTACGTTGCACATATCAATCAGCGTTTACCGCTTTGAGTGAATGGTTGTGTGAAAAATGCAAATGTCTGCGCAGTGACTTTTACGCAAATTAATCGAGTGTTTTAATCTTACCCCGTGTTCTGTAACTTTACTTACGAGGTGAATACGAATGTTTTATTGGAATATCTACTCATTATTTTTAATTCTTAGTTGTGTTATTACATCCAAATATGGCTATTTTTCGTATTTTAGGATTTATTTCAATTTTCCATCTTTACCCACCAATATTTGACGGGGTAAGAAGAACATTTAAAAGTTTCGACCTTACCCCGTTTTCAAAAGTCATACTAATAGTCAGATGTTCTCAAACTGTTCATGATAAGATAAGTATACAAAATAAAATAATCGGTACCTACCCTTTTATGATTTTATGATGTTCGTATAGAATATCGTTTATGCAAATTTTGAATGAATTAATTTTGTGTATAATTGATTAGTGATTACAAATATTATTATTATAAATACCAACTTAGGACTACCGAATGACTATTCAATAATTGCATTTTGTCAATTCAGAATCACCATGCCACGTAACTACGTCCGGACATCGGCCATAGAGAAAGTAAAACGGAAGGAATCTTTATAATATAATACGTCATAGTGTGAAAGAACAAGACATCCCGAAAAATCCGTGCCGAAGTCGAGATTATTATGTTAAGAATTAAGGTACAACTTCGTAGCCAACTGCAAGCAGCAGCAGCAGGCGACGTGTCGCCTCGACACTACTGGTTTCTATGTGTTTCTATGAAATACCTTCCGTAGCTAGCGACACGTTGTTTTCATAGAAATATATAGACCCCAGTAGTATCGCAGCGACACGTCGTATTCTGCTGCTGTCTGCAGTCGACTACGAACTCGTACCTTTAGATGTAATAAAGATTAAAATTGAATCTTTAAAGATATTGATCCTAAATATGGCAAATTAATGTAAGATAAGTGATTTGTTATTGCTTTTTTGCCTTTGAAGAGTCTTTTTATGTTTTTGTTATGGGCATGAAGCCATACATTTTTTTTTCTAAGTTGTTGCTTGGATAACTATTTAATTTTGAAATATTTTATCTTTATGTCACTTTTATTTGTTACGTATTGCGCTACATTTGTAGACTCAGATGAAAGAAAAATGCAAACTCTCTGTTTTGTAATATCTCGGTAAGTATTAGGATAAAGTAAAATTAAAGGATATATTTGATTGATAGCAATGTTTTATTTTCAGTATAACCTTAAGCAATTAAAGTGGAAAGTTTGAGAACCTCTTTGTCAATCTTCCCCCGGTGGGGTAAGATTGAAATATATAAAAACGTTATATCTTTCTTAACTAAAGGAATTTTGACACTTCAGTCAGTTCTCAGTTTTTAGGGCACTTCAAACTATAGACTAGTGACCACCAACAGCGTCTGAGAATCATTTAAACGATTTTAGAAACTATTTCGATCTTTCCCCATCACCCTTTCATCTTTCCCCTGGTTCATTTTCGTGATAAAAACATTTCATTTAATTTTTTTTATGCTTTGGAGCAGATTTAACAGGATGTTATTAATATGATAGAAAAATATACTCTTTGCTCTTTACTCAAACAAATAATTTTTCAGCATAAGCTCATATGTACTGTTCTACAAGACTTCAAATACAACACTGCTCATCTCATCAAAAAACCGTTCGATCTTGCCCCCACTCACCCTACACTCACTCACACACACGCGCACATGTATTCAATTAAAACTTTGTTGTAGTATCAATAAAAAAAAAATGTATATACATAATTGTACTAGTTTATTGTAACTTATTGTAAGGGACAGGGACTGTTATTCCTTAACACAGGTTATTCTATAACCTAGCTAGGAAAGCAGAACTTCACCCACCAGATTGTGTTGACACGGTACAAACTTATATGTATAACCTTATGTATGCCTCATGTACTACAATCTCCTTTTTTATGAAATATATTATTATTATTATTTGATGATTTCCCATCCACAAAAAAAAAAAAAAGCTGTCTTACGCAGGGGCTTGACACTTTTGACAGCTCACGTCAACGAGATCTTTACAGCGTAGATCAATTCCCGTATTTTTAGGAAAGTTCGCATTCTGAACTCAGTTACAATCTGTCAAAAATACATCTAATTTTCCTACATTTTTGACAAGTTTTTGATATTGATTGTCGCTGAGATGGGATTGCGACTAGATTTTGATTGTTTTTATTTACGGGAATTGGCCTTCAAGTGTTCATACCAGTGTCTGTGCTTTGTAAGCTATGGTTGTGTCTAAGACTGATTGTGTCTGGTAAGACATTCAATATTTCATTGCATTCTTAGTAGCATCAGATACTCTATATTGTAATTTCTCGTGTTTAGATTGGCTGGATCTGAGCAATGTGGTGAACTTTTCAGCTCTAATTTTAACTACCTACCTAGTTATAATGACAGTATCTAAGATACTTGGCCAGTGGAAGTAGCTTGCTATTTGCAAAAAACAACTACTACAATAAGCTTTTCGTATTTGTATTTTTTTTGTATTTTTTTTTTATCCTCTATGAGAAGCTTAAGCCATGCCATTTAGTAATTGGTGATACTATTCAAAAAATATTTTTGCCGTGCTTTCCTATAATTTGGATACATGCGAGATCTACATTTATTATGACAAAAACTTTAGGTTAATGCTTTGTATGTGTTTCACGGATAAGGATGTGTTTAGTTGGAAAACCTTTATAAATAAATATTTGCCAGCCAACGAGGTACTAGTGAGGCTGACTGCATAGGGTGATTTCAATTAGCGAGTGATGCTTCTGTATCAACTTTGCAGAATTTACAAGTAACAGTTATTGCGCTCTCCCATTTAAGAAATGAACTGAATCGCGGGCGTTTTGTTTCATTGTTAAAATAAGTGTTTGTTTTGTACAAATCAACAGTGAACCGGTTTTTTGACCAAAGTTATAAGTGCATTTGGGTAATGTTATGTTAGTTATAACTTAACTAGTTTATTCTAAAATTTGGTCGAAGTAGAGCTTCTTGGTGAGGACAGACAGGTGGCTGGGACGAATGGATGCGGAAGGCGAAGGACAGGGATTGTGCCCTAGAAAGGCCTACGTCCAGCGGTGGACTGCGATAGGCTACGTTGATTGATAGCTTCTTGTGAAATTGCTAGTCTAGAGGACTTGTGCTCCAATTTGAAGGGTTGCGGCGAAATTACAGACATGCACATGAGTTGTTACAACTACATATTATCATTATGTTGATTAGTCTGGCATCGCTTTGATAAGGTAGAGGCGTATTTTTGTTTTTCAGGATGGAAAATCATCAAATGACCCCTCCCGCTCTAAGTGGAGCGGAAGGGACACACATTTCACAATACTAGTCCCAGTAGTTTCGTCTGTGCGTTGATATATCACCCAGTCAGTTTACCATTTTATATATGTATATAGATTACATATAAATATAAGCGTAATTGTTTGTCATGGTATGGGCATGCATGTGTTACGGAGGAATGAGGAAAATGTCATGGGGAAAGTTTTGAGTATGAATGTCGATGGCTTTATGAGAAGGGGAAGTCCAAAGAAACGATGGATGGACTGTGTGAATGATGGTATGGTTAGAAAGGGGGGGGGGAAGAAAATTACATGTTGCGTTGACCCCAAATAAATTGGGAGAAGGGCAGAAGAATGATGATAAAGATATAAATATAAGCGCAAATAAATATACATGAATACACGAATATACTAAAAAGAAATAAGACAATCAATGAGAAAACATTACCGCTGTGATGAGACTGCCAGTTCTTGCGAACGTGCTCGCGATCTTTAAGCCTTGCATCCGCCATTCCCTTCTGGAATCGTAGGCAAAAAGGCCGACCTACGTGCGGCATGTCTGCGCCTCTGCATATTCTTTGATACTCATTTTAGTGTAGCGCGCCACCGCACGCACTTTTACGTATTCGGGAGTAGGGCGCTTAGCTCCGCCCACATGCACAAGGTCAGTGAGCCATCTATACACCTTAAGGCTGCGTTTCCACCAGAGATGTGCGAGGATGCGTAGCGAGGGATGTGTGAAACCAACCAATAACATCGCTTCATTTTCATAGCTTGAACTAAGCGAAAAGTAGAATTATAATCATTAAAGTCATCAACACAACTTTCTAACACCAAGTAATCCCAAAGAATGACCATGTATTTCATGAAATCTTGACATTTTGGAATCATACTAACCTAGCAAGTTGTATTACTGTTTCTAATGATTATGATTCTGTAAATACATATTTGTTACGGCCGCGAATTATATTTTGATCGACATATAACTTAATACTGACCAGCAAATTGCAAAAAACGTAAGTAAATTTGAATTTCGCGGGCTACCTTAGCGCTTCCCCCTTAAAAGATAATCGGTTGGTTGGTCGTAGTGTTGCCCATAATCGGTCTTGGTCTTGCAGTTTTGGTCTTGTTCTTGCATTTTTGCAAGACCAATACCAAGACCGACTTATTGTAGCAAGACCAAGACCAAGACTGACCCCTGCAAGACTTGAGCAAGAACAAGACTAAGCCTGCAAGACTCTTGCGTCTCGCAGTTAAGTCAAACTGAGATTTGGGCGTTATAGTAGGTATTTGGTTTCAATCCCGATTTTGATAGACGTTCCCCAGTATCAAAACCGTATCCGTATCGTCATAACACTAACAGGTATTGTATTAATTATTATATGTTTCAACTATTTATTAAGTAGGTAGGTAGCGTGTTACTTACAAATTTGTTCCCATATGTGATAAAAATGTACCTAGCATAACTTTCTAGCAAAGTTCATTTCATACCTTGTAGGTATATCTACTTAGAGTATTATATATTATTATACTTGTATAAGTCTAATGTGCAGATCTAACGTTAGTAGGTAGGTAAAATTATGTACCTAGGTATTTATGTTTCAAAGTTTATATTATTCTTTTATTCAGCAAAATTTAAAACTAACAGCGAGTCGAGTAGGTCTAGTACCTACTAGTAGCAGTTTTTAAGCCAGCCGATGTTATGGTACAGACGCCAGCACATCAAGCTACTACAATCTGCCATATTTCTTTAACAGGTTTTCAACTTTATCGCTAAAGCATTAAGGTTCATGGTTGATTTACCTTAGCGCTTTCCCCTTAAATCGATGAAGCTTTAGAAAAATAATTATCCCCTCATAACAAATCTAAAATAAAAGTAGTAAATAGGTCATTCAATTATGTAGATGATTAAAATGCCTCATGTGACGCGTCTGTTAGATTCATTGGGATTCATGGCCGACTCGACGCCGCGCGGGGATTCCCGCAATCTTCCGCATTTTTTGTCAGGTTCAAGCATTTATGCACTTTATTGTAATAATTTTAAAGTTTATTTTCAAGTGCGTTAATAATACGAGGGGACCGCTTGGCGCTGCGGTCCCTTTGTCGCGGCATTTGAAAGCGAATAGCGTGAGCGCGAAGACAGTGTTGACCTCGCAAATGAACTTTAGCAATACAGCTGATCAGGTAGCCCTTTCGAATTTTGTTTACATTGCTGTTTTAAGTGAAACAAGTGAATTTACTATTTTTTAATAAAAAATCTCATTGGGTCAGATAGAAATAATGATTTTATACAGTTTACAGTAAAAACAATTGCAAAAAAAAACCTAAAAATTAAGAAAAAGCCGACGAAAAATTTCAACGCAGGAGGGTCCAGAATCATGTACTGAATCCATGGTAAGCGGTTCCGCGTCGATGTCCCTGCCACCCTGAGCAATAGACTAATAGGTATTTGAATGTAGTCTATTCTAAGTAGTAGAGTCTCGCAAGACTTGCGAGACTCTTGCTGCAAGACCAAGACCAAGACCAAGACTGAGAGCGCAATACCAAGACCAAGATCAGGTGTATTGACGCAAGACCAAGACCAAGACTGGCTAAGGTCTTGTCTTGGTCTTGCATTTGGGCAACACTAGTTGGTCGACAGTTCATATAAAATGTACTAAAGCTTTCGAATGACGATTCTTGCGCAGTCAGCCACAATGACATGTAGTTTTGTTAACAATTTTTCCATACCGCAAACACCACGAGTCAAGTGTTTATTTTGTAGTTAAATTATAATTATATCATAATTGTTAAATGAAGCACATAATTTGTGTAAACAGTAGAAACTTAATTGCATTAATGGTAATTAAGTAATGGTTCATTCATGAGCACAGGGGCTGGAAACCTTTTGACAATCGCGTGAAGTTTTAATAAATATTTTATGATTGTTAAGCGATGTAATTATAGCAATATTAACTCATGACCAGTTGCCGACGATATTGTACTTTTAAGTGATAATCATAAAGACTTACAACATATGATATCCACCTTACATAGAGCTAGCAAAGAAGTCGGCTTGGAAATAAATCTGAGTAAAACGAAAGCAATGACTAACAACAGCCACGAAACCATACAACTTGAAGATGTCCACCTAGAATATGTGAGTAACTATATATATTTAGGAAAACAAATATCATTCAGCGCGCTAAACAATCAACAGGAAGTAGACAGAAGAGTTCAAAAGACCTGGAACAAGTTTTGGAGTTATAAGGAAGTGCTGAAAGGCAACTTTCCCATTGCACTAAAGAGAAAAATAATGAACTCATGCCTCTTACCCTCCTTGACATATGCATGTCAAACATGGAAGTTTACTCATAAAATAAAAAACAAGATAAAAAGAAGTCAAAGAAGTATGGAAAGGAGCATGCTGAAGATAAGTAAATTGCAAAAAATACCACATAGCACAATCCGTAAAGAGACAGATATTATTGATGCCTTAAGTTACGCACAGAAATTAAAAATGAGATGGGCGGGCCATGTAGCCAGAATGGCCGACCATAGATGGACCATACGAACCACGGTGTGGCCAGGACCAGCAGGCTACAGAAAGAGAGGCAGGCCGCAAACACGATGGGCAGACGACATAATACACATAGCCGGCCGGGACTGGACAAGAGTAGCAAGCAACAGGGACACATGGCAAGCTCTGGAGGAGGCCTTCACCTAGGAGGGGTTCTTGCACAAAATGTTAATCCTATGACATAGGTAGAAATTGAATAATTATTTATAATTAAATTGAACTATGCTAATTCATTACTAATTGAATAATCTATTTAATTTATTGTGAATTAATTTTGTCTATTTTAATTTTTAATTTTCAAATTTTATATTTCAATTTCATTTATATTTGATTTTTGATTTATTAAAAAAAAAAATATCATTATATATTTCAATGTTAATTTTTTTTACCTTTCCAATGTTTATTGTTTCTATCTATTATTATTCTAAATCATTGGCAGGAATAAAAGGCTTTTTTATTTTTATTTTATTTTATTTATTAACTCATGACCTGTGGCAATGAGGTTTACATTTATGAGCTTTTGCTTTTAGAGCTCGGCTTCAGCGCGGCGCAGGATAGCCTTTACCAGAAGTGGTCATCGTATTTGTAGTTCAGCAGCTTCAATATCATCAGGATTGTGCCAGATAACCTTTACCCGAAGTGGTCATCGTATTTGTAGTTCAGAAGCTTCAATATCAAAGTCAAAGTCAAAGCTTTTATTTCAAATAGGCACATTAAAGGCACTTTTGAACGTCAGAAATTACAACAAATAGAATTGATTCTAGTCGCAGGATTATGTATCATCAGGATTGTGCCAGTTCGTCGTGGACGTGGTAGGACAGTGGCTTCCTAGAAATTCTAGAATACTACTATATATACATACATCCTAGTCATCGAAGGCAACCGCCACGCAATCATCGATGCGGCGCTCTGTTAGAGTGACAGTAATCAGCCAGTATCACTCTTATCCGGTGGTTCCTTGTAACAAGACTCTAGTCGGCGCCACTTGCTATGCCACTTGCTACGCCACGCGCCGTCAAATATAAGTCTTAGGGCTGATATGCCACAAGGTTTATATTAGTCGGCCGGAAGCCGACCCCAACATAAATGTAGTTGGGAAAAGGGATAATCTACCTAGTCTATTCCCGATTATGTTAGGGTCGGTTCAAACTCAAACTCAAACTCAAAGCATTTATTTCAATTAAACCATTTACAGGCACTTTTGAATTGTCAAGAAGTCGGTCAGTCAGAAAATATGAAGCTAGTTGCCCATTCCAAAGCGTAGGTACCTATGGAGAAGAACGGGCAAGAAACTCCATGGACACTCTTTTTAAATGATATTTTAAAAAAATATTAGTTACATCATTACTTTTGTTTTTAAAATTATATAATGTGATTTGGTTTCTAGTCTAACCGGATTCAGCTGAATACCAATATTTTACATAGAGCGATTGCCTATCTGACCTCCACAACGACAACCGAGTTGCTGGGTAGTACGATATCCCTTGGTAAGACTGGTTATTTGACTTTCGGGCTTCTGACGACCTATATCGGCTGACAAAGATCCTCGAATGACAGCCGGGACCAACCGCTTCACGTGCTTTCCGAGGCACGGGGGGCTTGGTATGTAAAGATGGTCACCCATCCACGGAGCAACCGCGGCAAGCGTAGCTTAACCTGATCGATCGACACTTGCGGTTGTTGTAGCTTAGTCATGGCCTATAGTCTACTATTCGGAAACCAAGAAAATCTTACTTTTTTTACCTAGGTACCTACTAATTTTCCTAAATGACTTCATATCGAAATAAAGTAGGTCAAATGTCAAAGGTTCTCCATCTCTGAAGTAAATAAAGGGTGTCCAGTGGAACTTTTTCAAATTTAATTTATTGTTATTCATTTATTAACGGGGCTAGAGGCGCGGGAGTGGTAGCGTTGGTTGTGTCATTTTTGCGGATTTTTTTGCAACCAAGAGTCATTGGTCGGAAGCGCACCGTGCATTTGCGGTTGAGCAATATTTAAAGTGTGGTGAATCGTTGGTTCAAGCGCGTCATGCTTTCTGTTCCCACTTCGATATTCGGCGATTAAACGACAGTCCGAGCACGCAGCTTATACGGTCGTGGGTAAAAATATTCCGACAAGAAGGGACAGTGGTAAATAGGCCGCCAACAGGACTGTCTACTTCAGCAGTAACGCCAAAACGTGTGGCACAGGTGCGACAAGAAATTATCAGAAACCCTAGAAAATCGGCGAGAAAGATTGCGGGCTCTGCAGGCATCAAGAAGTCAACTGTGCATGCGATTTTGAAAAAGAAATTAAAACTTCATCCTTATAAAATGCAAATCGTTCAAAAACTAAATGACAGCGATTATGTTTTAAGAAGAACGTACGCCCGAACGATGTTGGAACGTTTTCGGACCCCTAGAACACTTGGGAACATATTGTTTAGCGACGAAGCTCATTTTCACATCAGGGGCTATGTGAATAAACAAAATATGCGTTACTGGAACCCCAGCAACCTAAGGGAACGGCATTAAAAGAGTTTGCACTGCCCTATAACGACAGTATGGTGCGCAATTTCTGCTCATGGAATAATCGGTCCATATTTTTTAATGAGAGTGAAACTGTCACTTCTACGGTTTACTGCCGTATGATTGATGAGTTTTTGGTACCGCAATTGCAAGTGTTTTACGGACGCAACAATAGGACACACTTTCAACAAGATGAGGCAACTCCACACACTGCCAGGATCACAATGTCGAGGCTAAGGCAAATTTTCCCTGGAAAATTAATAAGCAAGTACGGAGACATACCCTGGCCACCTCGATCGCCGGATTTGACGGCGTGTGATTTTTGCTTGTGGGGTTACCTTATGTCGAAAGTATACTGCAATAATCCCCGTACCATAACTGCCCTACAAGAAAATATCCGGCGTGAAATCGCTACTATCCTCCCAGAGCTTTGTTCCGCGTACTTGTCAATGTTAGGGTTCGCTTACAAGAGTATATAATGAGAAATGGACGTCATTTGGAGGACATTATTTTTACGAATTGGAATCCGCAGACCCTAGTTACGTTTTAAAAATAAAATAAAAATTCTATAGTTATTCGTTTATTTGTTTTTTAACTTTTAAATAGAAAAATTCCCGCTGGACACCCTTTATTTAGCTAAGTACCTGTATGATGTAGGTGCTGTAGTATAACTAATTGACATAACTAGGCACAAATTTGTCAATAAGTAAGTAATTATTGCCAATCAAAGCTTCCCCTGTCATCGTCATCCGTCCTTATCTCAATCATTTAATTTTGGAGTCTGCGTAATATCTCTTCTTTCACACATCTTTTGAATAAATTATTGTCATCTTAGAATTCGGCTCCTTTCGGGCCTATAGGCGTTTAATCTCCGTGTTTCTTCGGTCGTTCATCCGCATTCCTTAACAAGTTTTAAAATATTTTTTTATGACATCTATTCTAAAAGAACTGTGTATTCTTCGTAAAAAGGGACTAAAATAGTTCTTTAATCCCTAGGGTCTAAAAGTGATTTGAATTTGGAATGTAGATATTGTTAGTAAAAGTTCCAATCATCAAACAGATCAATCACAAGCATTGTATGAACAAGTAATAGAATGTATGATAAAGTAAAACGCGCGAGCCATATTACAAAATAAAGTTTGTAAAAAAATAAAAAACGCGCGTAAAGCATTCTGCCTTCGTTTGTAATTGTTAACTCAAATTAGTATTTTACTTAGTTTTATAAAAATGAGTGTCTTTCTTAAGTAAATGATGTTCTTGTTTCTTATGTAAATAAATAAACGTACTATTCTTATTTATAAGTTGCACTTACGTATTTATTCATAGAGGGTGATAAAAAGTAGAGTGTCCACCTCGGGAGCAACACTATTTTAAGCTCGAGTGACGTAGGTACTACAAAAAAACACTCTCGCCTTCAAGAAACTGGTTTGCTCCTTTGGCAAAAAATCTACTATTACTGAAGTGTCAATTATCATTCATAATCAGGAAGTTAGCGAATCGAATCTCCATGAATTTTATTTTTGCCAAAGACAGCACGATTTAATGTAACTATTTACCAAGAAATTTTTATCGTGAAATATTTCCTTCATCGAGAACATGGGAAAACATACTCCTAATAATTATTTCCTTTTTTTCTCCAATGTTACCATGTAAGGTAGTCTTGGAGCGCATCTTTGGCATCGCGCCAGGCCCGACTCAGCCGAACGAGGCATGCACTACTGGCCTAGTGATGCGCCAATTATCGATAATTTTCATCGATAACGAACGTGACTCTGATTTTAGGTTAAGATATCGTTGAAGGTGTGGTTTTAATTTTAGGGATGGGAGTTTTTGTGGAGAGTTTGTTGTGATTTTGTTAGATAATCATTTTGACGATTTTTTCGACAAATTTTACTGTATCGTAGACAACTGAAGACAGAGTATTTCTGTAAGATTCTAAGTTTCAAATTTTCGACTCGGGAAATCATGGTGTTTTTAACGGATTTAAAGTTTAATTGAATTTGATCCTTACAGTTTAATGATAATCATTAATTGACCTAAAAATCAATTACTTTATTCGAAGGTAAGTATATATTTAATTAACTATAAGCCGTAGGTAGTAGACTAATGATAAATCGTGCCCTTCACAATTCCGTATAAGATTTAGTCGCAATACGTGTCATTAGCAAGCGAGCTGTACCTACTTGCTGCACGACTGATGTGGTGAACGTACTCCTCTCACAGTTAAGCTATATTAAAAGGAACTACAATGATTAATAATGAGTATTATAACCCGTCAAATAATATCGACATCATAATTAACAACCTCATCGATCAACCAACACATCCCTACAAGAATCGTTGTCAATAATCGGCTAGGTACAGACCGCAGCCTTATCTTCCCGTATACTTGCTACTCTTATGTTCAAGCTTACTCCTTGGTGGCCCAGCAGAATGCCAGGCCCTGTTTTAAATTCAAGGAGTGTACTGACTCAAATGCTTCCTTTAAAGTTTGAGGAGTTTCTTTCCAACCGTATTGGCGATAGCATTCAGTCAATTGAGGAGTATTTTATTTTTGGTGGTGGGAATTTTCGAGGTTGCGCTGAACTTTCATGAGACCTGTGTGCCTAATACGAACACGCAGACTAAACGTAACGTATTTATAGGTACATAATATCAACTTAGTTTTAAGACAGGATATATCAGACTTTTTTTAAATTCTTTTTATCGTGGAGAAATGCTCATGCATTCTGCACTACCACGGGGAGATAGTGCAGTTATGTGGGACTCTAACCCACTAAAACTCCACGGTGTCCTCCCCTATTGCTTACGGAGGGAACACGGGCACGCGTTAGCAGTCATCCGTGAACCCGCCGCGGCTGTCCGTCACCGGACCCTCCTCTGGGGAGTACTCCCCATCTCCGGCGCACCAGAACATATAGTACGCCGTGACCACCTCAGGGACCAAACCAGTACATGGCCGTCAGACGACCCCGTGTATGGGCACCCTTGGTCCCCTTGCGACGGATCAGGTCATTGGCCCCGAGTGGCCCTGCCAATTTTCGGCCGCAGGGGATAGGGAGAGTGGCACACCGCAATACCAGCATTCTTCTCCCGCCGCGGCCTCTAACCCTGAGCCGCGATGCCTCCCATACGACATTGCGGCCCGCCTCAATTGCGATGTCGCTCAAGCGGCACCGCCACCTACTTGTTGGCCGCTACGTCGTCGGCTTACTGGCAAAAGCCCTGAGGAGTGTCCCCTCCTCGGGTTCCTCTTCGCTTCACCATGGGTGACCAAGACATGGCTACTGAGCCCTCCCGCCTCGACAATGCGGGAACCCACCGGGGGAGAGGATACCTCAGTCTAGCCTAACTCTTCGGGCATTACAGGAGTGATGATATGTTGTGTTTTAAGACTTTATTCATATAACTGCTGAACGAGTTGATCGTAGGTTAAGCTACGATGGCCGTGGTTGGTTGGTGGATGGCTGACCATCTATTGCATACCGAGACCGTCTGTGTCTCGGAAAGCAAGTTAAGCCGTTGGTCTCGGCTGTCATTCGTAGATCTTTGATAGTCTGTACGTGTCGTCAGAAGCCCGAAAGTCAGACAACCAGTTTTACCAAGGGGTATCGTATTACCCAGTAACTGAGCTGCGCTCCATGTAAAATACAGGTATCCAGCTGCATCTGGTTAGACTGGAAGCCAACCCCAACGTTGATATTTGGGAAAAGGCTAGGCAGATTTATTGATTGGGTGATACTGAATGGTTGTCGAAAATTTAAACCTTAATGGTTGTCGAAAATTTAAATTTATAGATATTTTCGATTTAAAAATTGTTCGAATTTATGTGACGCGAGTTAGGGCCTCTGCTTATTGATGTTTGCTTTATTTACCAGATAATGTTAAAATTCGAACATGATTTGACTGTAAATGTCTGTAAGTTAATTTAACAGAAAATTATCTATAGGTATGGTGATACAGGCCATTAAAAATTGCTGAAGTTTTTCATCCATATATATATATATAAGCATAGGTGTGGCATAAGAGGGATTTAGAATGACCTAGGTCCTCGACAATCGTCAGTCTGAAGTTAAAATTGTTACTTAACAATAGGCCCCTGCAACACAGACATATTTACCGACTAGTTTCAGCCCGCGATTTCGTCCGCGTGAAAGTTCTTGTTCCCCCGCCCCACTCCGTCGCATCTCATCGCCTGCCCGCGCTATTACTTCGTTTTTGCTTAGCGTTCTTTCTGACTTTTTTCTTTTTGCTCGGCTCTTTAGGGTTATAGTTTGATGTTAAATAGCCTATAACCTTCCTCAAGAATTGGGCTATCAGATACAAAAAGATTTTTTCAAATCCGACTGGTAGTTCCAGAGATTACCACCTACATACAAACTTACAAAGTTTACCTCTATATAATATTAGTATAGATAAAGCCTCATTTTCAATTCTTTATTTCCCAATATTTTTGTCAACATATTTTTAAAGTATTTAAAATACATTATAGAACTTAAATACATGAAAACACAGAGCAAAAACTTACAAACACCAACCCTTACTCAACTGTTAAAACTTAAGTGAGGTCTGAAACTCGCAATTATTTTCAAGCAGTAACTCTATCCTTCTGTAAACAAGCACAGTTACTTCGTAACTTGAACATAGAAATATAAGTTGAAATTACCGTAACATCGTTAACTCAACAGTTATCTAACTTGAACTCAGAACGTAGCCTTGAGGTAATTTTACCTTTGGGACTCACGGTTTGAGAGAACTGGAAACATGTTTTTAGCCGACTTCATAGAAGGAGGTTCTGTATTCGACCCGTATGTATATGTATGAATGTTTGTATGTCCGCGATTTTCTCAAAAACTAATGAAGCAATTTTAATAATTATTTCATTAATGTAATCTACATACTTTCAGAAAGGGTTTAGTAGATATATAATACATTAGGTAATTATTCTTATGTACGAAGTTATATGCATAAATGTACTGCATCTCCGGCATTTCTATGCGAATTTTGATGATTCTTCTAGTCGGTGTCTTCAATTCATCAATGCACTAGTGTTAATTGAATTTATGTGGGGTAGGTACAACTAAAAAGTGAAAAATAAAAACATTTTTACAAAAAAAACAACCTACTTTAAAAAAAAACCCTACAAAGTGATAAATAGCTTTAATTTCAGAAGTCGGTGTCAAAAAACGAAAATGCGGAACCAACGTCACCTACTTCCGAAATTAAAGTTATTAAATATATTATTTTTACAATAATTCGGTTGGTATCTATTGTGATTAAAGTGAAACGAATGAAAAAGAAACCTTTACTATCAACTTATAACGTCATTACACAATTAATATGATATAAAAGCTTTACCTGTGTAGATAAAGAAATAAATTAAATAACATGAACTGATTGATTTTAATTTTTTAAATTATCAAACTCAGTAAGCACGGTTACCTATTTAAATCTAAGTTGATAGTAAAAGTTTAAAAGGAAAAGTTTATTTTATTATTTTTAGCGCATTTAAATAATAAAGCTTGTTTTTAACAAAGTTTTTTTACTTTTAATTTTCCTGATTCGTGTAGAGATTTCATAAATTAAATAGTTTTATAGTTCATGGCGTTTCCTCTTCGATTTATTTACTAATAATGTAAATAAAACTAACTCTCACAGCAAATCTTGAAAAACGGAGGAATAGAAAAACCCTTCTCACTAATTCCCACAAATGTTCAATCAATCAATCATTTATTTTGTTAAACTTAGGTTCTCTCGCCGATCTCTCGCCATTTTGTCCACCTGTATACACCGACCTCCGAAATATTTCCGTTATTAGGCGTATTGTACTACAACTTCGAAGTTGTCTGCTGACTGATGAACGAGCGCTTACTTAACTGCCTACCTTCTGTTTGCTAACGTCAGTCGTAATGTCAGGTATTAGCTGAGTTAATGTTCTACAAGCCTTTACCTTTTGTGTTCGAATTTACAAAGATTAAATACTGCAGTGTGCAGCGAAATATTAAAGAAATAATGACACAGCTGTTGAAAAAAATAAAGGGCCATAAATGAAAACAGTCATTAAACTTCAACTTGATTTTAATATACAAAAATAAATTATAATATACATCTTAAAAACTAATTACAAACTACCGAACTAGCAAAAATATGAGCTATAAGAATCGAGGGCACGTTTCTTTTTCAAGTTATACAAGTGTTATCAATGGTCGAATAAGAGATCAATAAACGTTTTTGATAACTAAGTACTGTGAACGATAACTTGAAACGCTTATAGCACACGCAACGGAAAAATGCTATAGAGTTGAGATGACTACTTTAATGTGACATATTGTTTGCATTTTCAAAACATTAACATAGCTATAATTTAACTATAAATCGAGTATTTCAAAGCTTATTTGCTTGGATTTGTATATGACAAGTATTTATTAATTTTGTTAATATAGTGATCTGACAAAACTGGTTTATCACCTAAACTTATTTGGTGTTTTAAATTCGCGATGGTTGATATTAAATAACTTTTGGGAGTCGAAGGCGATGGGGTTGAAAACAAGAAAGGGGTAGGAGTTGCAGATACAATATTCTTAGTATTAGTATACAGATTAAGAATAGGGTTTTTCGGAGTAATAGCAACAATATTTTCTGGTGTCACAGCATATACGGGTCTAACAGTCGATACTACTGGCAATGCAGCATCTCGACGGCCATTCGCATCCGTCACAAATACATCTTTCAGCTCATCATAAGATGGTCTTACTTGGCCCTGTGCTTGTGTATTCTGGTTATTGTGAAAAGTAGAGAATTTACTTTTATGAGGTTGGTATACCTGATCTAGTTCTGAAGAATAATCTACTATTTCTTTCGAAAAATCAACTTCATCAGAGAACTTGTAATCGTCTTTTGCTCTTTCTAATTTATCCTTACCTTCAAGATGCGTGTTATAATGCTCCAAGTAATCGTTATTATTATCTGATAAACCAGCTAATGTACGATCATTGATATTAGCTCCTGTAGTGACTGCATATGCACTTTTAGTTGGATACACATTATAATATTGGACATTATCATTTTTGTTTCCAAAATCATTGATATTTTCAAAATGTTTCTGTTCATAATTATTAGGAAGAACAGTTTTGTAAGACGTTGGAATTGGTTGAACCGGACGGTGTGAAATTTCTTCAATTTCAAACGAATTTTGACCATAATTATGTTTATATGGGGTTGGCAAAACATTATTTTGAAATTCTTTATCTTTGCCGTTTCTAAAATCGATACTATTGTCCTGGTTATGATGTTCATCGTATCTGACATCAGCATTGTATCCGTTTTCATCAGCGGTGTAGGAAACTATCTGCATTCTTCCATCGGGGAGTCGGACTCTGTACTCGCCGTTGGTAGCTTTTCCAACACTCTTTTGGGAGTGAGAGAAGTCGTCGCCAGTTTTGTCGTCCTTTACTGTGTAGGAGAAAGCGTAGTTGCCACCCTGTTGAAAAAAATACAGGGAATAGAGTTCTACGAGGTATTTATGGTTAGTTTTTAGGGTTTCGTAACTAAATGGTAAAAAACGGAACCGGATTTTGTCTGTTTGTCCGTCCGTATGTCACAACCACTTTTTTCCCAAACTATAAGAACTATACTGTTGAAACTTGGTAAATTCTGTGAACCGCATTAAGATTTACACACAAAATAAGAAAAAAAATAAAAATTTTGGGGGGTTCCCCATATTTAGTATCTACTGAAACTCAATTTTTTTTTCATCAAACCCATACCTGTGGGGTATCTATGGATAGGTCTTCAAAAATGATATTGAGGTTTCTAATATCATTTTTTTCTAAACTGAATAGTTTGCGCGAGAGTCACTTCCAAAGTGGTAAAATGTGTCCCCCCCCTGTAACTTCTAAAATAAGGGAATGATAAAACTAAAAAAAATATATGATGTACATTACCATGCAAACTTCCACTGAAAATTGGTTTGAACGAGATCTATTAAGTAGTTTGCTGCTACGGAACCCTTCATGGGCGAGTCCGACTCGCACTTGGCCGCTTTTTTTAAATGTAAGACTTATTGATGATTACAGATTACAAGGGTAGTTCTAATTTATTAGTGATCAAATATGAGGAGATAATATGCTTACGTGATTATTATCATTGTTATAGTCATGTTCTTCGCCATTCGTTTTACTATTATAAAGCTGCTCAGGTGAATCCTGAAATAAAAAAAATACATGAATCGATTTATTAACATATTTTGTCTGTGTTAATAGCACATAAGAATTGGGTGTCAACATCATTAAATTCGACAGTAGATATGCCAATTATATGTAAGCTCAATTAGATTCAAGAAATCGGGGAATAAAAAAAGAAATAGATCCGAACCGTATATTTATAGGGGTCGGCCTTGGGAGCTGTGTTCTGTTGTTTTTGAACCTGGTTGTACTCGTACAGTGGTTTTAATACACGTAGCTGAAAAAACGCGCATAATTAATTAGTACCTACAGTAATAATATTTTTTCTCCTCCCATCCCAAACGCAAGTCTCTTTTCAGCGTTATTAGTTTGTTATACTAAGACAAGCACTTTAGTATTTTGTTTGTGGCTGAAAAGACGTTAAAGTAATTTTTATACATAGACGTTTTGACAGGAATTAATACATATTGATCGTATAATTTCATTAAGCACACGATCACGCAACGTTTTAATACAAAACGGATTAATAACGACTGAAGTCAAGTTATATAGCCAACCTTAATGTTTTTAAACGATTTTCTTATAATTTTTTTTAACAGCAAAATGTCGCAGTCATGTTGTAATAATCTCTTCTCACCTTCTTCTATTTCTCGTTTTCAAGTCAATGCTACTTCCATTAAATAAGCATCCGTGGCTTTTGTTACTTGGACGATTTGTGAAGCCCATACCTGTCGGTATGGGCTTCGCCAAGAAGAATACCAAAATCAACAACAAACATAAACACAACTACAGATTAATCACCGATAACCAGCGGCGGGCAAACGTTTACAATGATCCTCAATGTGATCCTCGGATAAACAAACACACCTGTTCTTGTCCACAGCCACAATAGCGGCCATAATCAATCACCGGCCTTATGCCAGTGAATAGAGAAAAAATAATATCACGGATTCATTTTGTTTGGTGTCCATGACAGTAGCGAATTTGTTATACAGCTTATCTCAGAAATGTGTAATCAAATGTGTAATATAAATATATGTATTAAGGATAAGTGATCAGCTCATACATTTGGGTCCAGAAAGTATTGAAGTTTTGTATGGGACAGCTGATTATTTTTTCGCGATTACGATGTTGGCCACATGGAGAAAGTTGTTTAGTTTGATTGTATGTTCCAAAATCAAAAGTCATTTATTCATATTAGGCTGAGAACAAGCACTTATCGAACGTCAAAATTACACAAGTCAGATACCACATCCTTAAATATGGCGACACATTTCTGATACACGCTGTATACGGATTGAGCGTATTAAAAATACTTGGGTCTTCTTGTGTTGCATGATTGATGATAGTAGGGGGTAGTTGCGTAAAACACTTGCATTGCCAACGCAAATCTTTTTGACAATTCAAATATTTACTGCATTATTTAAGGATTTTGAAGGAAATTTCCTTCAAAATCCTTCAGATTGTAATTGAAAAATGACATTTTCGAAAAATGGTGTTTCAGCCAAATTAGACCGATTTTAAATTTTCCATAGAAACAGAGATTAGCAGTTATCTTTTTTTTTAAATAAGACATTTCGAAAATGTTCTCAAGTAACTTTTTAGACCATTGTATCCTGCATATGCGTACGAAGTTTCATTAAAATCGGTGCATTCATTTCGAAAAACAAGGGTTTGAAAGTTTGTATGAAACACCGTACGGCGTAAACGCTCTTAAAGACCAAAGCTTATGGCACATAAATTATGGACATCCAGATTTGAAAGGAAAGAAACGTGGCAATGATGATGATTATGAGAAAAATATATAGCAAGTTATGATACTGCTGATGATAGAATAATTAGCCAAAAACCTGTGTCTTGGCTCCTCTGCCTGAGTTGTAAAAAGGTTTCTTCTCTCTCCCTTCATTTCTTCCAAAATTATGAGGATTCCTCGCATTGCTCTTAAAGTTTTGATCATTGCCTTGATATTTGACACCAAGCATCACACTGCGACGTGTTGATAAACCTATAATTTGCTCAATCTCTTCCGTTTCTTCCGCACTATCTGAGGGTCCAATTTTCTCGTGATCACTGAGTCGATGCCATGCATCGCCATTTGAGTTCTTATCAAGACTCTGTAACGGTCTTATTTGGATATCTCTGTCATTATTAAGCCGTGCGAAATGTCTTCTTTGCGCTTTTTTACTGTCGGGATAGTATTCTAGGTATTCTGAGGTGTTTGATTCTAGCTGTTCTTTTTTTCCGGTAGTCTTTTGCAAAAAGGAAAATTAAGTTATTATTTTTGCTTTTTTGCTAAACGCTGGTTTGTACGCTTTTGTTCCGATATTTTTTTGTCTGTTTGTTATGCATCTACATTGATGTGAAAGTTTTTTCTTATCTTTAAGTATCCCACTGCAGAGCAAAGACTTCTAATTCCTCTTTCCTTTGGGGCCAATCTCTAGAAACGCGTTTATCCCGCCATCTCCTTCTGGGTCTGACGCGCTATTGTTTACAGCCATTTGGGTTCCACCGGGATATTTTGGGATCACCTTCCAGCCTTACCTAACCTGCTTCTCGCTTTGTTTCGACTTTTAAACATTTTTTTTTAAAATACAGGAACAAGAACTTATCGATACATAAATAACTTTCGATAGTCGAGTCCATGTTACTTTTATTTATTAGGTTTAGAAACTCACATACAGTTTTTTGAAATCAAAATCAAAGTTGTTGTCTTCCTCGTTGAACTCATTTTCATAATCATTGGCGTTATAATCGACCATTTTGCTCTTTAAGGATGCATGCAAAACTTTTAATTGTTTTGCCTTATCTTCATTATTGAGTATAGGTTTCATTCCCATTGGTGCTTGTTCAGGCTAATGTAAAGATAATATCATTATTTTTCGATCTTTAAATAAATAGATTTTGACTACCTCATTGGGTTAGTGGTCGGAAGCGTGACAGCTGAGCATGGGGTCCTGGGTTAGATTCACCAGTCGGGAAAAATGTTGCTGTATTTTTTCATCAGAAAATTCTCTATAGATATAATCGCAACTTGGAGTCTGGATTTGAGCCCAGCTGATGACATAAGCTTATTACATTTCCCTGATTGTAAATAAACTTATTTGAAGCTGGAGATTTTTGTAACGAAAAAGGTAAGTATACTATTTAGGTAATTCAATTCAACATTCAGTTGAATGACGTTCACTGCTGGACATAAGTCACCCCTAGGCGTCGCAGCATCAATCGGTCTTATACTTCAGGCATACTGCAGATTTTGTGCGGCCTTCACAAGGTCAATACAATTCTAGGGTAGTAATGTTAAATAATAATAATAAACCTGAAAAAATCCTTTGCGTTGAATAGGTAGTCCTTCGTGTTTTCTTGGATGTAAAAATTCCATCAAACGTTTCTGATAATAATGACAAAAATCTGTTTGAAATAAAGTCTATTGCAATATTTCAGATTTAAAAAAAACAAAAGTAGTCTTTAAGCAGTAGTGTAAAGATGCGTATTTATAATCCCATGCAGGCCCTATATTACATTTCCCTGGCTGTAGATAAACTGTAGATTATATAATGAAAAAGGAAAGTTTAGGTAATATTAAATGTATATTTTTATTTTCCCACAGCTGGGTCACTACCCAAGTCCAGGTCTTCCCCAAGTCCTTCCAGTAACTCTTTTCCCGCGCCACCTCAAACCAGCCCTCACGGTAAGCACTCTGGTTATCCGTCACTTCCCTCTGGGCCGGCTTCAATACAATTATTAATGTCAAATTAAACCTGAACAAGTCGCCTGCGTTGAATAGGTTGGTCCCATGTAAGATTAACGTATGTTGGGTCGGGTGTTCTTGGATATAAAAATTCCATCAAACGTCTCTGATAATAATAAATTCAAAATCCTGTTTGAATCAAAATCGTTAATAAAATACCAGTGCTGTGATATCCTGGTTCTTTTTTATTAGCGTCGTGAACAACGGGCCTTTGAACTGCTTTCGATGTAAAGGAAACTAGACCAGAGATTTTTCAATAACTTAAGTACGTAATACTCGACTGCCTAGTTAGAGTAGTGGGCGTGGGTTCGATACCCAAGAAGTATTATAGGGTTTTTGCATTAGGAATTTCCCAGTAGCAGCCCCGTGTGTGCATTTTCTGACAAAATGTCTACTATACTTCTACCGGTCTGCCTACCCTTTCAAGAAATTCGAAAGTTATTCTATTGGTACCTAATACAAAAAAAAAATCTTCACTTCATAATCGCGTTTTTTGTGACCCGCCACGGGGGCTAGATCTGCTAAGAAAAGTTGGCGAGTCACCGTAAGAAAAGAACAAGCAAATGTGAGGCGGCCCAAATGTCTACTGGACTGTTCTTAGACATTATTGAATGGAAAATATTCTGTAGACTTCGGTTCTGAAGAAATTTGAAGTATAAAAGTATTCATAAAAATCTTTTTTTAAACAAGCTTTTTATGAACTTAAAGAGTATCAAGTAAAACCTACGTAACGTAAGCAAAGCACTTTAATATTTTCTTAAAACTTGAGGCTTATCTTTAAGTGTAAGAAGTATGTTCTCGCTTCAAGCTTTTACAATCAAGCTTGCTGTGGCCCCTATAGGTAGAGACATAAATATGAATTGAAGGGCCAACATCTCATGGAGTAATCGGCCTCCTTATGATAAAATTGAGGAATTCTTACCCCACCAGTAGTTACCAACTATTTGCAGGGTTAATACTTGCACTGCACTTAGAACAAAATCACATGACATCTCACTTTTTGTCTAACATTAACCTGCAATAAGAGTAAGCCCCTAAGAACTCCTTACCTCATTATCCTTATAAAAATTCTGCTTCCTATTCTGGACAGGCTTTCCAGCATCAGCATAATCCAGCTTGGAGTCATAATCCAACACAGGAGCCACGGTAGCCAGGGTATAACTATACGGCTCATAGTGTTTTCCCCTGACCAGATAATTGGGTTTGTAGGTGACCTGGTGGTATTGTGATTGGGCTGCGAGGCTGTTGTTTGGGTTCAGCTCACTTCTGGCTATGGATTCGCTAAGTGGTCGGGATGTCACGATGAGTGGCGTTGGTGGCGGTGGTGGTGCGTCGTTCGGGAATAGTATGGGGCCTTTTCTGGAAAAGAAAGAAAACACATTGATTTATAACAGACTAAAAGGCACACATTATAATTATTACTGGACTAAAAGGCACACATTATATTCCGTAATATGTAAATAAAATAAGAAGTGTTTTACGTTGTAAGGGATTAGCACGTAGTATGAAGGGTTATTTCATTTTGTGGTTTCTGCTTATTCTTATGAACAAAAGACTTGTTTTGTGTTAATATTTAGTTTCTTAGATACTCTTAGTTATATCTATATGCAGGTTGAATTAGCCGAATAATATCGGAGTCTAAATCCACTTAAAATATGCCGATGTGCCGCCGATCTTAGAGAGTAAATTAAAAAGCATGTATCGAATCATGGCATATAATCGAATTTTAAATAATTACTATTTTGATTACTTGAAAATATGAATGGGCACTTTTATATGATAAATATGCCTCTTTTTGTGAGCCTATAAAGCTTCATTTTTTTCACTGCCGCTTAGCAGCCGAAATAACTATGGTGGTGGTTCCTTCTCCGATAAACTATTTTACGTGCATTTGTCTGCTTCGATGATCAAGTAGTCGCAAGCGCCACTGAGTGTTGCGTTCCAATTGTGCTCCCTAGTTAGGCAAGGTGTTATGGGTTTTTCGAATGAAAATTGTCAGTAGCTTTCCGGACTCTGGATTTGGGTCCCATTAATTACATGGTGAACTAGCGAAATTTGGGTCAAATGAGTCAACTAACCCCTCTTCTTAACCCTTCGAACAAAAAGAAGGGGAAAACGAAATCATCTGTAGGTACAGATATTCTATTTCACGAAGTCCGTTCGGCTTTGATTGTAGTAGTGACGTATCCCGACAAGCGCGCTCCCACAGCGGCTGCCCCTTGCTGCCGTCGCATGAGGCTATTTCCGCGAATGTGTACCGTTTTATTTCACCCATTGTTGAGTCTCTGTTGATCACTATGTGCATGTGCACGCTTGATAACATTCATAGCCAAATGGACTTCGTGACATAGAACATCTGTACATAACTAATAATCGCCTCGACTTTTCCCCCGTAACATTACAGCCAGGAGATAACTACAAGAAAATAATTGCAGACTAATGTAAAATCAATACTGCAGCTATCTGTTTGAAACCGATGGCTTTAACTGTTCGATTTAAACTTGGCGAGTTAACGCTAACGACTTCTTATGGTTGCTCCCTGTTATAATTCTGGGTTCATTTGTGGAAAAGTGTGTGAGATTAATGAAAAACCCATTAATGTAGCATGAGAATGAAGAAATAAATACCGACAGGTTTATTTATTGCATAGGATCATAGAGAACCTTTCATAATTTGGAAAGTAAAGAAAAGAATAATGGTCTAGTAGTGAATTGATAGAATATCCTTCTTATACTCCTCGAAGGGGTACAATAGAAGGGGTAAATAGAAGTGTATACAAACATAACGCCAGATAAGTTTTATTTTATTTTATTTATTTGGGACAAAAAACAGTTATGCAATACAATTATTATTGGACAGACCGATATCCTTGTTAATTCTCAACAGTTTAGCACAAGAAACCCTTTATTTTTTTTTACCCGTATCCTACTTTACACCTAAAGGCCTAAAGTATTTTCAAAGGACAAGGTATCCATTACTAAATCCTACGATTAGGAAATGGAAACGTCTGTTTGGGATTGGAATTTGTTAGGTACTGGGCCCGGTTAGGTGCTGAAACCCAGTGTCGAATGTAGAGTATTATACATATATGTACATACTATGGTTTTCAAGCAATTGTCTATTCATAAATTATGTGCATAGATAAATATATTTGCTTTTCTTTGTTCTACTGGTTCTAATTTGCTGCGTAGGGTAGGCTTCTGGGTATTTTCCCGTGTCAAAGTTCACGATGTTCACGAGGTCACGATCATCAGGGATGTTCGCGATGCCACGCACTGACTGTTTCCACGCTGCTATGCGTAAGAGGTATGCGTTCCTGGTGCGCCGAGTGCGGGTCAGCCCCAATGCCATCCTGGTAATGATCGTGGATAGGTTGGACTGCCCTTATGTCTGGCATGGATGTGGCAAGCATGTTGCTGTTCCAATGCCGGTTAGAAAATTATAATTATTGTATTTTATTTATTTTTTGACTGACTGTGATTTAATTTCCCTTTTATGTTTTCCTAAATTTGACTGTGTATTGTTTTTGAAATTGTGTGGCTAATATGAGTCCATTATTACTTGATGATGAATAAATAATAAAAATTGTTATTGGGTTTTCCGATAAGCAAATTCTCAGTAGCAGCTCAGTGCCTAGATATGTGGTCAGGAGTCGCCCCACCATAAATGGCGAAATGTGAGTATATAATACCTACTCTATACACCTCTGTTACCTCTGTCTACTTCGTCGAGGCATATTAGGTGTAATGTTATGTAAATAACTAATCAAGGTAATAACCTAGACAGGCCCTTCGCTTAGAAAAAGTGTTAGAACAATGACAGTCTTAGTTTTTATACACCGGTGGGAATATAGACAGTTATACTGAAGAATGTACTATCCAAACACAGTCTTATGTTGTGAGAATGCAGAGGTCAAGAGATCACTAACTCATGATTATTTATCTATATTCGCTACTAAATAACATAGAACACTTACTTGGCTTGCTTATGTTGAACAAACTGGACTGCATTGAACGGGGCTTGATATGGTCTGGGTGAGTAGTTGGGCTGCAAAGGGACCTGGGACCTTACTCCTGGCAGAATGAGGAGCAGGAGAACAAACATGGCGCAGAACTATGTAGTTATCTGGAATAAGAGAAGAGAATAATTATTGCTATATAATCTGTTTAAAACACAATCGTGTCATTTTTATGTAGTGGTTGCAAGCATGAATGCTGAGCACGAGGTCTTAGCACAGAGTTGTCTTAGATTCAATCCTGAATCAGGCCATGTTATGGGTTTTTCTAAAGGGCAGCCAAGAGTCGGATTTGAGATCAGTTAGTGGTTTTAAGTGAAGTCACTAGTGGCACGAGCTTAGCTTATGCCATTCTAAGAAAGTACCGCCACTCAAGAAGGCTATTTTAATGCACTTCACTAACAGTAGTCAAACTTAGCTGGGGTCGTATTATAACGTAGGTATTGATGCCATCATGATTAAAGTCCGAAAAAAGCATGGTGCTATCGGTCATGCATGGTTCCATCTCTCCCTCGCAATGGAATCATGATGGCATTAAAACGTCATAATACGGTACCAGTATTTTGTCATGACAATATATAAAATCGGCGTGCTATTGAAAAATATTTCTATTTAGAGTAAAGATACAAGCAAAATGCATGAAAAATGCTATCATAAGACATAATAATGAATACAGCTTCTCCTAACTTATACCTACCTACAAACTAATAACACTTACTTCGATAGTTAATAGTATCGAACTTGCACAACGGACACCATTCTAATTTTCACATAGTTAACTATCATTGTTAGGTTAGTTTGCAAGTTTTTATAATTGAGTTATTGAATGGATTACGTTATGCGTGATAAACTAATAAAATTTCGATTAGGGCGTGTGAAATTGAGTTAATTTAAACTGACAGCAAGTCATAATCTAAAGAGTGGTCTTATCACCATAATATGAAGAAGGAAAAGTAGAGGCAAAAAGCAAAAGAGGTACAGCAACTAGCTTCTGCCCGCGACTTCATCCGCGTGAAATTTCTTGTTACTCCGACCCACCCCGTCGCATCGCATCGCCTGCCCGCGCTATTACTTCGTTTTTGCTTAGCGTTCTTTCTGACTTTTTTTCTTTTTACTCGGCTCCTAAAGGTCATAGCGTGATGTTAAATACCTATAGCCTTCCTCAAGAATTGGGCTATCAAATGCAAAAAGAAATTTTCAAATCCGACTGGTAGTTTCTCTGAAACTACCAGTCGGATTTGAAAATTAGCGCGTTCAACCAAACTCTTCAGCTTTATAATATTAGTATAGATATATGTAGATAAAAATAATTATCAAAAGAAGCAAATCATAATTGTTTTAACAGCTCCTAATAGATACCGGACTGTTTGTATTTCGTGCGACAGGGATAACGCTCTACGAAGCCGAAATTAGCCGATTGTCTCTTTCCAAAGGTCGATGTGCAATATTTATCGCCGGGTACTGTAGCATGCAATAACGTTCCCACTGCTGGGAAACAGCCCTTCTCTCTGTGAGAGGGAGTGGGCTATAATCCACCTCGCGAGTCCAGTGCTAATTGGCAGATGTCACTTGTCTTTGATTTTTTGGTTCTAGGACTTACCGGGTTCCTAACAATGTTTTTAGTCACCGTTTCGAAAGATATGAAGAAGGAATAAAATACTTAGACTACACCAAAATTTCTAAACCCACGCTGATTAAATATGGCATTACACCAACAGGTAGGGTAGGTAACTAGGTACTTAAGTTTTGATCAATGTATTGTTAGACTTGAGTCTGAGTGAAATATGTGTCATCTGCCTAACCTTTTCCCATGTTGGGTCGGCTTCTAGTCTAACCGGATGCAGCTGAATACCAGTATTTTACATGGAACGACTGCCTATCTGACCTCTACAACTCAGTTACTGGGTAATACGATACCCCTTGGTAAGACTAGTTGACTTTCGGGTTTCTGACTACCCGTATCGGCTGTCAAAGATTCACGAATGACAGCCGGGACCAACCGCTTAACGTGCTTTCTGAGCCACGGAGGGGTCTCGGTATGTAAAGATAGTCACCCATCTACAGACCAACTGCGGCAAGCGTAGCTTAACCTGATCGATCGACCTGTGCAGCTGTTATTATTTAACAACAGGCCCCCTGAGTGAAATATGTTTATGTATATCTATGATGATGATGATGATGATGATGGGACTCCCTTTTCCGCACTTAGACTCCTATTCGGTCCGTTGTGCGTGGGGATTCTGGCTAACAGAGCCAGCCTAGCTCCGCCCAAAAGCACAGAAGCTTCCTGGGAGCTTCACAGGCTTCGCGGAGCGACCTCATTGTTCCGAGGATTTCTGCACGTTGAGAAGCCACGGCCTCGCAATCCAGGATGACGTGGGCGGCTGATTCCTCGGCATCAAGGCAGCCCCTGCAGAGGGGGCTGTCCGTGGCGCCTATGTTGAAAAGATGTTTGTTAAGGAGGTTATGGCCCGTAGTTGTGCCTATTATTATTCTAAAGTTATTTCTACTCAGGCTTAGAAGTTTTTTGGTTAATCGCGGGTGTATCATTGGTAGAGCCAATTTTGACTGTCTACAGTCTGTTGCCCGTGACCATCTATTGTTATGGAGTTCGGTCGATCTTTGGCGAATCCACGCACGTATATCTAATTGTTGATAATTGTTTGATCTTTCTCAGGATCGGTCACTAATCCATACTAATATTACAAATGCGAAAGTGTGTCTGTCTGTTACCTCTTCACGCTTAAACCGCTGAACCGATTTAGATGAAATTTGGTATAGAGATAGCTTGAGTCCCGGGAAAGGACATAGGATAGTTTTTATCCCGTTATTCCCACGGTATCGGTACTTATGCGGGTGAAACCCCGGACCGCTGCTAGTTCTATATATTACCGAAACATTGGAACAGTATAAAACAGTTGCTTGGGCAAAGGTACTGTTAAATTTTGACAGTTAAGTTACTGATCAGCCGACTTATTCTGTAAAAATGTCGGAGTATTCCCGTTAGAGCACCTATTTTTAGAGTACCTATGCATGGCAAAATTTGGTACCTAAAGTGAGCTGATAATATTGGCAATCCCTATCATCAGATGGAATGTCAACTCAATTCACTCAAGTTTTCACGGTGAGATTTTTACAGTTACAGAATATACCTGCTGGAACTTAACTAGGCTTTTAGTAATCAAGAACCCACCCTAACGAGGGTCTAAATAGACCATGTGTTTCGAATGAAAGGTTTTCCGTCTAAAATGAGGCAAGAAACAAATGAATGCGTTTAGTTTAGAGCGAACTACTCCATTTTAAACCGATTTCATTCAGTTTCAGACCTTCTCATCGATTTTTAACTTTTCAGCCACTTCCTATTATCCCATTAGGTTGATTTTTTAAACACCCTTATGATTCTGTTATTTATTCAAAACTTGGTGGCATAATACCTCACCAAACCTACCTACCTTACCTATGTCACGAAAGCTTTCTATAAACATCAAAATTAAAAGTGTGTATTATAGCTAATCTATTGAAGGAAGATATCCAATGTTTATAAGTTATCTGTCCATATTGCAAAACTTTCACAAATGTGTTAATATAATTTTCGAACCGACTACAGAATGGCGAAGAGTCGATAAGGACCATCGGAGAAAGAAAGTGAAACTCTTAGGCTCCATTTACATGATGTAAGTTTCTTGATTCATCTCTGCCTAGCCTTTTCCCAACTATGTTGGGGTCGGCTTCCAGTCTAACCGGATGCAGCTGAATATCAGTATTTTACATGGAGCGACTGCTTATCTGACCTCCACAATCCAGTTACTGGGTAATACGATACCCTTTGGTAAGACTGGTTGCGAGATATTCGGGCTACTGACGACCCGTAACGACTGTCAAAGATCTACGAATGACAGCCGGGACCAACCGAGGCACGGAGGGGTCATGGTATGTAAAGATGGTCACCAAACCACGGACCAACCGCGGCAAGCGTAGCTTAACCTGATCGATCGACCCTTGCGGCTGTTATTACTTTAGCCACAAGCCACACTGTAAGTTTCTTGATTGTGGCATACAATAAAATAGTAGCAACAGCTAACTTACAACGTCTACACACCGTTTATATGCTGCAACTTTTGTTGTTACTTTCATAATGAAAGACTAATTTACTCTTTGGTGTTTAAAGAGAGGCCGCGTTCATAAAAGGCTCTAACCATTTTCATTTTCCATGAGTGTATCTCCATCCATTGCATAAAACAACGCAGAGCTACTAATTAGCTAGGTTCAATAACTCATCGTATAGATGTAACGGTTACCTACTTCCCACAGCTTGGTGTGATAATATCTCTTACGGCATGTTTTCTTTTCATTCTTAGTACTATATGGATTTATTAGCGTTGTGGGATCTTCTGATTAAGATTGGTTAGGTTATAGGTCTATCTATGGTATTTTAAGAGGATGATGAAACTTGATGTTTTTATAGATGTGTGCCAAAGAAATTAACCTAAAACACGCCTCATAGGTGAAATGATCTGTCAGAATCCAAGGATCAGATAAAACTAATTCACAATCGCAAAACCGAATTATACAATATCACATCATGACTGCAACCCCCAAAGGTTCAGGTACAGGTGTACCAGTAGTAGGTACACCCATATTTAGCCAGTTTTGTTTAAGTCCCATAATATGTAATCGGGGGCGAGCCCCATGTAATATCGCAACTTCATATTGATATGACAGCGAAAACCAAGATCAATAGAATAGTGGATCCGAATATCTATTTGAAAACCGGGCAAGAGCGAGTCGGACTCACGCACCGAGGGTTCCGTACCATCATATATGTTTTTAAATTTTCATCGGCGAGGCCTATATTCGTCAGAGAATTTTTTCAGCGCCCGATAATTGACCGATAATGGAACTAATGTAACTTTGGTTGATGATTTCTGAAAAAGTGTGTTATTTAGAGACTTAGTTTTATTTTGTATTGTAATTTTGACATAAACTTCTATCACATAGAATAATTTTAGATTTCTTTCTTTGCAAACTTCGGAGATAAGGGGGGAACGGTATTTTTTTACATTTTTCATCAAAAGTCGAAAACTATGTGGCCTAAAAAAAAATGTTTGAGAGTGTGCAAACTGCGCTCTTTCATATGATACCCCACATGCCCTATTAGCTCCACTTGGAACTTTGTAGACCCCCTTTTAGTCCTTGTTGCACAAAATATGCAAATAGTTTTTATTTCTTTCTTATTTTTAAAATAGTTGGGCCAACGTGATCTAAAACTATTCCAAACTTCAAGTTGATAGCATTAGTAGTTCTTGAGATATCCAGCTGTGACAGACAGACTGAGTCTCACCATAAGGGTTCCGTTTTACCATTTTGGTACGGAACCCTTAAAAGTCAGGAAGTAGTAAGGCGTAAAAACAATTGCAGTTGCCTCGCTTATAAGTTCCTAAAAGTACTTTTGTTTCAACTATTGAACCAGCAATAAGCACTTAATAAATCTTGAAATCTCTTTCAAACCTCTTTCACGTTAGCGATTAGAGCATTTATTTTAAAAACGATTTGTGAAGTAAAAGAGAGAATAAAGGGTGTGGTCTTGCTTGCGTATTGCGGTACTTCGAAGTTGCAAGTTATTGTTTTTCAGTAAAGAAAGGTTATACAGGACTAGCTGTTTCCCGCGACTTCGTTCGCGATCCAGGATGAAAAAGTAGCCTAGGTATGTCCTTCTGCTAGTCCTAGATGTGTCCAGGTCCCAGACTATCTAGTTGTAGAACTTCAACACGATCGGTTCAGTTAAGGTAATATACCAACAGACACATAGACCCACAGACAGACCAGAAGACCGAGTTACTTCGTATTTATAATATTACTTTAAGGGCGAGGTTTTTAGTTCGGAGTGTAGAAAGACTTTCAAACTCCAGTTTAGTTGATGAATTGCAGCGTCTCAGATCTATGTGTATCGTTGAAGGAAAACTTCATGAAAAACTTTTCATAAGCTTTGCAGTTGCATTGAGAGATTTTACAGGCTAATCAAAAATGTTTAACTAAGAGACTGTCTTCACGTCGCCAATTTGAGTAAAACAAGATAAAATAATGAACTAAATTCTGTCTGACACAAATACATACCTACTACGCACATAACCTTTCGTCCCTGCTGTAAACTGGGTTTACGATCATCCGCCAGCAGGTAAATAACCCTTAATCTATCATCTTGCAAAAAAACCGTACCTATATTTCTTTCATTCATCAAAAATCTCAACAATGGCCACGCATGCAAATGGCGGCAGTTCGCACGGAGCGCGGGAAACAATCGGTTGCCATGACAACGGCAATATGGCGGATTTGTGACGCGGTCACACGCCGCGTTGAATCAAGATAACTTCGCATTGTTTTAGATTGATTGGGCCAAAGTAATTATTGACAGGATTTATTTTTAGGCTTAGCTGCTCTTTGTTTGTTATGACACAGCGAAATATTAATTTCTTTGTGAGATATCCTTTAGAAATGGTCAGAGATGTAATTCGGCAGAATATGTTATGCACTAATACCCGGTGTTTGAATTGAGAACTTGTACTCCCTTGTTCTCTACTTTAGCATTACTTATGGTGGAAAACCAAACAATTCCAAATTTCGTTGCAAAAAGTGGTAATAAATCGTGAATTAGGTATGTGGGCGACATTGAAAGAATCACCTAATGCTAAAAGTTCCCAACTTCAGATTCTCAATTCAGAAACCGGCTTTACATAAGTTGACTTGGGGCGAGCAGGAATCGGAAACACACCTTGGACTCGGAAAGGTGACAATGACAGCTAGGAAACGGTATGTTAGATGAGGTAGTCGAAATAGTTTTGAATGTGTATACTGTTATCAATATTATATTATATCGCATCTTATTAAATTATCCATGTTAAACTTAATTTGTTTTAATATTAAAATTATTGTTTTGACTATTTGAGTACCGACCGAGCTCGTAGATCATGTCACGACGAAGGAATCATAGTGTATAATCTATGGAAGGAATGACAGCGCACCGCCCGGTGCATAGCGGGAACAGAAATGGCGGGAAGAGGCGACTTGGGATTGTCAGAGAGTGCTACGAGATCGGTCGTGGCTAAGACTTCATAATACGAGTACCTACAAAAGCTCAAGTTGTGTTTCTTAAAGATACCTAGTGTTGATTGTAAAGTATATTTCGTTTCGTGTGTTGGAGAAATACAATAAGTAAGTACATGGAAAAGTGTCTATTATTTCTAAAAACCTCATCTCTGAAAGCCATAACCCTGAATAACAGTTAATATTATCATATTTAAACTATGATTAGACTTTCTGGAAGAGTACAGAGTTATCAATACCGTAGTGTAATAATAAACAAACAAAAAGTACATTCATTCCCGTGACACCACGTAATAGGGTATTTTGTATTTTCATAATTGACTGAAATCTTTGCCTACGTCCAGCACGCTAATTGCGTAAACACTATCAATCACAATCTGTATCATTTTTGAAGGATATTGCTAATCTAGTGCTATCGTGCCATTTTCGAAAAAAATGTCTGCTCAACAACGTAAATAACGCAATAAATATTGTTGGACTGTCAAAATGAAAACCATTCCTACTGTTAACCTGTCCTTCCAAAATAATGCATTTGTTTGAAACACACGAGTTCCCCAGGTGGGGCCACGGAGATAAGTAGTACCAATTCAACTATGGTCTGTTCCAAAAGTATCTTATACATATAAGTGTAAACAAACCCTGTTTAGTTAAAATTTTTATGCAATCACTTAGGTACTAAAAGGAATAAGTAACCCATTGCTCTGTATTTAGAAGGACCTTAGATCTAGCCACTTTTCCAACAATTATTGTTTGAATAACTATAGGATATCATTCTTAAATTGTAATAAAAAAAGTCAACAACTAAAATTGAGGTTATAAAATTAACCTCAATAAATTATTGACAAATGAAAAAACATTAGAATGATGTTGACTTTGGTGATTTAAAATTAGAATTTCTGGTTATGTATTCAAATAATCAAAACAAAGGACTCAATTTGTAAGCGGCACTACAAATTGACATACACAGATAAGTTTTCTAATCCATTTGTTTACATTTTCATCAGGTACTTTTAGAACAGAATACAAAGCTCTATTTAAAATACTGATACCTAACCGCACCTGGTTACACTAAAAGCCGACCACAACATAGTTGGTTAAAATATAAGCCACGTGGTTTTACAAATTAAACCTGTCTATGTCCATACTCTTTAGTAAAAGCTAAACGAAATAAATTACTGCAAATAAATCTGGATCTAAGTTTAAAAGTGGAGATCAGGGAGTTGTGTTGTTAAATAAACGGCTGTAAAGGATGTGCCAAGCATGCCTAGGCTGTGTTTCAATTCGACCTTATTTATTAGTTTCAACTTTTATAGCAGCATAAGAATTATATATGTGCTGTTCTTAGGCTAGGCGTATGCTGAGATGCAGGTGACGCAGCGCAGCACAGTACAGATTTAGCAGCGCAGGGCAGGCGAGACAGAGATAGTCCATGAGCGTATGCTGTGACGCAGTTAACATACGCACACATTCACTGCTCTGTGTTCGCGTTCTAGCTGGTACGGTCAGCATCAAAAGTCGATTAACACTTCAGTTTTTTTAATCTCAGTTATTGAGCAAAATATTTGTTCGAAATTGCAGCAGAAGTATAATGCGATTTTGAACAAATATTTTGCTCAATAACTGAGATTTAAAAAACTGAAGGGTTAATATTTTGCTCAATAACCGAGATTAAAAAAACTTAAGTGTTAATCGACTTTTGATGCTGACTGTACAAAGAATAGACGTCTCGACTCTCACGCGTCTTCGCGCAGGAATCTTTGCCAGCATTACAACGAGACGCAGAGCAGGGCAGACACATGTCTGCGTCACACGTGCCTGCGCCGCAACGTACGCAGCACTCGGTACTTTCATGCATTATAAAATCCGCTCTGCGCGGACCTGCATCGCCTGCGTCCCAGCATACGCCTAACCTTATTCATGTGCACATGCTTCTGAGCCACCAATCAATTAATCTGCCTAGCCATTTCCCAACTACTGCTGGGATTGGCTTCCAGCCTAACCGTCTGCTGCTGAATACCAGTACTTTACAAGAAGCGACTGCCTATCTGACCTCTACAACACAGTTATTGGGTAATAAATGATACCCCTTGGTAAAACTGGTTGTCAGGTTTTTGGGCTTCTGACTACCCCGTAATGACTGTCAATGATCTACTAATAAGCCGGTGCTACCCAATAACATAAATAAAAGAACATCATCAATAGCTGATAATAAGTACATTCTTCTATCACCAATCGGTTAGCCCCATCATCTGCCTAGCCTTTTCCCAAATATTTTGGGGTCGGCTTCCAGTCTAACCGGATGCAGCTGAATACCAGTATTTTACATGGAGCGACTGCCTATCTGACCTCCACAACCCAGTTACTGGGTAATACGATACCCCACGGTAAGACTGGTTGTCAGACTTTCGGGCTTCTGACTACCCGTAACGACTGTCAAAGATCCACGAATGACAGCCGAGACCAACGGGTTAACGTGCTTTCTGAGGCACGGAGGGGTCTCGGTATATAAAGATGGTCAGCCATCCACAGAGCAACCGCAGCAAGCGTAGCTTAACCTGATCGATCGACCTGTGCGGCTGTTAATCGGTTAGCCTATCAATGAATAATACGTATTCTGTATTTAGTATTGGTTTATGATGGCAGTATGAAGGATGGTAGGATTGAAACCTACTACGCTTTGAAATGAGCAACAAGCTTCATCTTTCAGACTGACCAACTCCTTGGCTATTCATAAGTGCCTGGAATTGGTTTAATTTAAATAAATGCTTTGAGTTTGAGTTCGTGCCGGTGATGAACCTATCATCTTGTCAAACGTCCATTATTAAACTTGGGCCCTTCGTAGACAACTATTTGATTAAGGATCTTGATAGAATATTTTAATTTTACGGTTGGCTGACAGATTGGTAATTGCAGAACCTTATAACCAGATGCTACTGCTTTAAAATATTTTACGAAACAGGTTAATTTGGTTTTCCTTCACCAATAACCACACAAAAAGCTAAAATCGTAATAAAACTGACATTCCTACAATATTTATGAGCTGAGTGAACATCCTATGTACTCGTATATCGTAAAACAAACACGCTGTATATGCCTCGAGGGTGCTATCGTTTTGTTTGGTACATATATTTATAGCTGGCTGGTGGTTCGAAGGTGAACGAAGCGGCTTTTTATGGACTGAGTTGCGGGTTCGAAACCTGAGGGGCAATTCTACTAATTATAACAACGTTCACAGTCTGATCTCAGTCTCAATCTGACAAAAAATACTTCAAATTTCCCTACATTTTGACAAGTTTTTGACATTTCTTTGTCGCTGAAATGAGACTGCGATTAGATAATATCAGATAGATAGACATACGACAAATCGAAATGGGAGATTGTACTCATCATTATGAACAACTTTTACTATGGGACCAAACCTGCAATCGCGAAAACAAAATCAGCTGTTCCCTACATTTATGTTCGCATAACTCGTCAAAATGTAGGTACACGATAGTCATTATTTCGTACGCATTATACTTTTACATAGCATCAAATAAACTGACACAGAATATTTAAATTTCTTTTCAGTATTTCATAAAGTCAAACGTTTTAGGGTTGATAAAAGCCAATACAAAAAGTATTTGTTTGCCTAACAACCAACGTTTTCCTATCTGGTAATAACAACAAGCTCCAATCACTAAACCCTTTTTAACACTTTGCGGGACACTTAACGACCCTCGATGTAATAACAATAAAACTTCTATTGTCTCTCGTTCAGTGTCCTTCAATGTGTTAAGCATAATCTATTTGACCTTTAATTGTAGCACTTAGTGAGAGATCATAAATAGACAATTTCGTTACTGATAATAAGTCTTAGTTATGGAATTAAAATAACTATTTAGTAATAAGGAAAATCATAAAAGCGCTCTTCCTCTCTTCTATTTATCTAAAGTTTTGCTGTGCTATATATGGTCCATAAATTTTTCTATTGATTAAAACTTACCACCTGTATTATACATTACGATTTGTAATAATGATTCATTTAATTGAATTGAAGTCAAACATTTTACTCATCTGCCTATTTCAAAACACAAACATAAGAATCAATCAACACAAATAATAAAAATATACAAAATTTCACACAATAAAAAACAAAGTACTAAAATGAAACGCTAACTGACAAATAAACACTCACTTTTCACTACTAAACCAAATGAAAAACATAAAATAAGAGGGTAGGTACAAGGGTACAGCGGGCGGGTTAGCAGGGAAATGGCGGCGATGCAGTGTTCAGTGTTGTTTATTAGAAAGCGTGGTTCATACCTAGGTTAGGAGTTAGGGCCTAGATAGTACATGAAAAAAAAAAACTGAAAGTTACTTCTTATATTAAAGAAAACCTCTTCATTTTACGACATTCAATAAGTGTCTAAGCTCTGACTTTTATTAAATTGTCAACAGTGCACAAGTAAAATTAGTAAAATTCCTGTACAAAGGACTGGACTGTCCGTCTGACTGTCTGGTTGTGGACTTATGAGATCTCACGTGACGTGGAGATAAAACTTGACAGGTATAGACGCCAGCACATCGAGCTACTACAATCCGTCAAATTTATTTAATAGATTTTCAACTTTATCGCTAAAGCATAAGGTTCAAAGTTGATTGGGAAAATTTGAGAGTTACGGGTAGGTTGATGTGCTGGCGTCTGTACAATAAGACACATAGAAAAATAAAAATGTGTGTAAGATATTCAAAGACAAGTAAGACCTCAATAAAGATCACTTGATAACTAACAAATAATCCTTGTTTAGACGTAATTACTAAATGCCTATTCAAGTCATTTGTTTAACATACGTGCAAAAAAATGACATCAAAATACTACATATACATAAATATACGTTTCGTTAAAATCATAGTAATGAGAAATTGTCATTATATTCGTTAACCAATCTGAAGGCCTATCTATCTACATGAACAAAGACTACTCTGAAAAGTCGGATAAATCCTGTAATAAAAGGGAGTAGAGATGGTTTTCTTTACTGTTATTTTAACTTTGAGGAATTGGAAATTAATTCAGATTATTCAGTTCAAGCACCAAAGCATTTTAATTTCTGCGTTTTTACATCTATATTTTATTACAAACAAAGTTTTCAATTAAAAATATTAAAAAATAACTTACCGATTAAACGTATAGAAGGACTCACAGGAAAACAATAGTCTTTTCTTATCACATGCCACAAAACTAATTAAAACACATAAAAATATGACAAAATTAAGAAACTTCTAATTTTAAAGAAACCTTTTGTGTTGATAAATATTTAAACACAATATTTAAAATGAAAAAAATAACAATCAAAGAGTAAATCAGAAAGTTATAAGGCAAAGACTAATTTCTAAATCGAATTTCAAACAAAATTTTATGAGTGCCGACTTAATAATGATAAAAGTCAATTATTAATTATTTAATAATATAATACAAGTGTAAAGGAGCCTTGTTAGTGGGAAAATGACGGTAGCGCAGCGTTCACTGTTATTTATTACTAAAGCGTGGCTCAAATGTAGGCCAGGAGATAGCTAGCTGGTACGGATTTATCTAATTTTCAACTTAGCACTATTATTTTGCAGTGGTAGAAAAGTGATTTATATTAATAGCGACTAGAATGCTCATTTTACACTACGTTTTTATGAAATTAATTAGATTAGTATCGTAATTTGTATAGTCAAGATATTATAATTATTTTATATGCAATTATACATTCAGAATTACCTAGAATCTTAGAAAGAAATTAGCACTCAATGAAATCTTCGAAATTACTTCATATCTTCAAGTGCTAATGACACTCACGATAATTCATAAATAAAGAATAAACACTACAAAAATTTTACTTAACTATTAAAAAAAGGATCGGTTTAGTACAATGTTTTTGGCAAAAACTGTTACGTTTTGTGCAATATTTTTATTACTATAAACGAGGCATACATTTATTATTTTATATTCGAATAAAAACAAAGTGTGAAGGTTTTACGCAATTTTTTGTTTATGGTGTTACATTTGCAAGCATTGGAAGTGCTATTTTAAATAAAAATATTGAAAATATTGTTGGTAAATTGCAATATTTTGACTTAATAGGTGCAAGAAAAAATTACAAATAAATTTTAAAAAAGTTTGTATCAAATTATTAATCTATTAGCCAGACAATGGACAGTATATTACATAGGCATAGAATTCCTTTCACTGTTTTATTAGATATCTCTTTTTCAAATTTGCATATATTTGATTTAAAATGTTAATTTTCATTTTCATACTCATTTGGAAATATTGTGGGTTTGTGGCTAAGTAATAACAGCCGAATGGGTCGATAGCTCAGGTTAAGCTACGCTTGCCGCAGTTGGACGTGGATGGGTGACCATCTTTATACACCCAGACTTCTGTGCCTCGGAAAGGACGTTAAACCGTTGGTACCGGCTGTCATTCGTGGATCTTTGACAGTCGTTACGGGTAGTCAGAAGCCCGAAAATCTGATAACCAGTCATACCAAGGGCTATACCCATACCCAGTAACTGGGTTTTGGAGGTCAGACAGGCAGTCGCACCTTGTAAAATACTGGTACTTAACTAGATCCGGTCAGACTGGAAGTCGACTGCAACATAGTTGGGTAAAGGCTAGGCAGATGATGATTTGAAAACATTCTAATTATTAAAAAAAATATATTAACTATTTAACTTCTATTCTGCTTAACCTTTCTCACCCTGACACCACAAACACATAACTAACATTTCCAACAGCCGAGCTCCTAAACTACAGAAAGTAAAGTTCCTTATTATAAGTTGGAACCTTATCGCATAGCATGGCGGACCATTGTTCGTTCTGACTTTGTGGCCGAGAGTTCGAAAGTTAGTTTGACAGAGTACCAAGTGCCTATCTGCTATATTAGCACAATGAGATGTGATGCTCTAGGCTTTGTAAGGCGTGTTTGTAATAAAATTAATTGTATCTTATCTTATTAAGAAGTTATGAATTTTCCGGCTTATTTAATTTAGTTTCGATAATGATATAGCGGTTTTTCCAATCAAACTCAAACTCAAAGCATTTATTTCAATTAAACCTTGTACAGCCACTTTTGAATTGTCACAATTTAAATAGTCTGTCTGTTAGTCAGAAAGTTGAAGCAAGTTGCCCATTCCAAAACGTAGATCTCTACGGAGAAGAACGGGCAAGAAACTCCATGGACACTCTTTTAAATCAAGATATTACAAAATCCTGGGTAATGCGTATGTAACCTAAGATAAACTCACGCCCTTTTCCTATTGGGGTAGGCATAAGTTACTATCTTAATAGCGTAATATGTACCTTAATATGATGGTACTGTCAGTGAAATTAATTGTTTATCAAATCGATCATACAACTGTCAAAAAACAAAAAAGTCGAGAGGTGTCGTGGAGCACCCGGTTGGAACGAATTACTTTCGCTGTATATTATGTATTGATAACTTGACAACCCCGTTGGTCTCGTGGTCGCAAGCGCGACTGCACTGCATGGGGTCCGGGGATTTGATTGCCAGATCGGGCAAAGTGTTACTGGGTTTTTCCATTAGGAATTTCTCAGTCCCGGAGTTTGGAAGTTGGTGGACATCCCCGTGCCTCGGAAAGCACGTAAAGCCGTTTGTCCTGCACCTGATTTGTCCCCTGTCGTGTCGGATTGCCGTCTCATCGGACTATGAGAGTAAAGGAACAGAGAGAGCACATGTGTTTACGCACACACTTGTGCACTATAATATCTCCTGCGAACCTGGCTAATCTTCGTTGAGATTGGCCACCTTGACCAAAATCGGTCAGAGTATTCTTATTAATATTAAACATCAGGGCCCAATTACATAAATTTCATTTGAGAGTAATTAAATGAAAAAAAAACAGTGGCACTCCGGGAGTGCCGACAGAAGTGAAAACTTGAACATTTGAACAAATGACGACACGGTTGGCGCAGTGGCTGAGCGATCGACTGCTGCGCTGCGTGTCGCGGGTTCGATTCCCGCACGGAACAAATATTTGTATTGCCTACAGGTAGTTGTTCCGGGTCAGGCTGTTTGTGTATGTGAATTTAAATGTTTGTAAACGCACCCACGATACAGGAGTAATTCCTAGTGTGGGGCAACGTTTTTAAAAGAAAAAAAATAAAAAAATAAAAAAAAAATTACGTGTGTATTTTGTGAATCGTCTTATAAGCAAAACACGCGCGGCTATGGCCATCCGTCTTACGAATTTTTGATCAGGTCACGTGTCCTGATGCGAGTTTAACATTTTTTACCCATTACAAAAAAAGTGTACAACGCCGCTAAAGAAGTTTTCTTTTCAAAAAAAGAAGCACATAGATACTATAGCAAAACTGTCGTGCCGGTCATAATGTTGCAATGGTGGCCCAGTGGTAACGGTGCAGACTTACGAGTTACTAGGTCGTGAGTTCGAAGCCAGGCAGGCGCTTTAATTTGTAAATAATATCATCACCACTGCTCTCAAAACGGTGAAGGAAAACATCGTGGGGAAACCGACATGTTCCAGAACCAAAAAAAATCGAAGACGTGTGACATCTACCAACCACACTGGGCCCGCGTGGAGCATTACAGCCCACTCCCTCTCGAGAACAGGAGGTCTGTGTCCCAGCAGTGGGAAAATTATAGGGTGATTATGATCATGTTTAAAATGGTACACTGTGTGCGGTCCATCTCTCATTCACCAAGTGTGAAGCGTAAGTATAACGAGAGATAAAGAACTTCGTTCCAACCTTTGTGATTCGAATATACGGACAATTTAAATTGCTTGTCAATTTGATAAGCAATTAATTTCCGTGGATTTATTAATAAGGGCGATTTTTTTCTCCGAATTCTGTCCAAAGGAAGACTATTGTAAGATGCACTATTGTAAGATGTGATTTTTAGAAAAAAACGTTACGTTCATCGTGCACAAATGTTTTCCTGAGTTAGAAAGAAAGAAAAATGCATTTATTGACATTACAGCAAGAAGAAGAAGAAAGAAGTGCAGGTGGCACATCCTTTTGGACGTGACGTAATAGTTTTATCAAATTCTGCGTTATTGGTACAGACATGTTTTTTTTTCATGCTCATTCATGGTTCTTAGCTTTACTAAAAAAAAAGTAAAAGCATTTATTTCAAATAGGCACATAAAAGGCACTTTTGAACGTCAGAAATTACAACAAATAGAATTGATTCTAGTCGCCCATTCCAAAAGGTAGTTGTCTTATGGAGAAGAATGGGCAAGAAACTGCACCGTTACTCTTTTAAAATGTTTTACAATATTTTGCCTACATTAATTATATAATAATAATATTATACTCGTCTAAGTTATAAATCTTACAATAATATACAGAGTAGAGTTTTAAATCTTACAATAATATACAGAAACATTAAACTTACTACCGAGCGAAAAGACGTTTTCATTTCACAAAATCGGTAGCTCATTCAATTGTTCAATTGGCAGAAGTCAATCATCACATAACCACTATTATGGTTCTCAATAATTTGTCAAATCTTTCTCTAGAAGATTTTAATGTTGGGACGTTTCGTTTTGTATAAAAAGCGGAAGTAAGTCTTGGGTCACGACTGTCTGTCACGAACACTGACTCGATAACCTAATTTTATCAATAGAGACGAGCAGTTATTTAATACTGGGTTTAGGGTACTGTGAGTGAATGCTAAAATCCATAATAATAAGGCATGCATCTGGCGAAATGTTGGTGTACTATAGGTATCTGCCTAACCCTTCGGAGAATATAGGCGTGATGTTATGTTTGTTTTATGTGTACTAAAAATTATCACTATTTTGATTTCCTAAAAATATTAATTGATCCTCTAATACAGAGTCAAATTAAATTTTAAAAATCTATACCCATCCCGTCAAAAAACAAAAAAAATAATTAATTTGACGATGTTTTTTCTGGGGTCATCGACCGCAGTTAGCACTTGAAATTTCACTTTAAGAAATCCGTTATTTTTTTTGTGTGAACTACACAGACTTTTTTTTTGAGTGTTTTATTTTGTTATATCGTGTTTATAAATTGACCTAAACATGATAAAACGCATTTTCTCAACTCATATTTTAATTAACAACACTACAAACGGTCGTTGACTCCCCAAAAACACATGAAATCTTTTTGTATTTTTATCGTATTTAGATACTGATACCCATCACGCCAGAAGTTTCGCTAGCTAATTTTATTTGACCCTGTATAATGAATCGGCCTCTTTTTGTGAGCCTCAAATAATTCCCATTTTGTGGTCCCAAAAATATTGAATAGTCAAGTTCATACCTTACCTGTTTGTTCAGGGTGCCCTCCCTAGCTTACTACGAGCAACTTTGAGAAAAGGCCAGAAAGGTAATAAAAGGCTTATTTATTTTAAAAAAAGCTACATCATAAGAAGGTCTGGAAGGTCAATAAGCTTTTTGAGGCACATTGACTTAATAAAGGGTAACTAGAAGAAGATCAATAAGTTTTGAGAGGATCATTTAAATATTTTATCCTAATAATAACAGTCTGGAACTGCGGTTTAATTGCGTAACAGACTCGCAATCCCAATGCTATTAATTTTGACAATCTTCATTGCGTTATTTACGTTGTCAAGGAGACGATTTTTTCAAACTATGTGTCACAACCACTGACCTCTATCATACAAGTACGCTATAAACCGGAACTATTTTATATGCTAGTGGCTAAACACACTAAACTAAACATAAAAACGATAATGAACATCACTAAATACGATGATAAACAACTGTATGATAGAGGTCAGTGGTCATAACTCTTAAAGCTATATGCTGCCAGTATCGATCCCCAAGTGAACTGAATTACTGGTCTGAAAAATGAAACGATGAAAATGTCGTGAGGTAAGCTTTGAGTAAGTATGAATGTGGATGGCTATAAGAGTAGGGGAAGACCAAAGAAAAGATGGTTGGACTGTGAAAGATGATATGGAAAAGGGGGTGATTATCAAGGTGACGACATAGAGAAGAACGGAAGAGAAACGCATTTTGCGCCGACCCTAAATAAATTGTGGTAAAGGCAGGAATGATTACTGGAAAACTGAACGAACCTTTGTACTATCACAACATTATCTAGGTATCACAGATAGGTGTATAGATACAGACGCCAGCACATCAAGCTACTACAATCTGTCAAATTTCTATAATAGATTTTCAACTTTATCGCTAAAGCATAAGGTTCAAAGTCGATTGGGAAAATGTGACAGTTTCGGGTAGCTTGATATGCTGGCGTCTGTACAATGTTATCAAACCTTTGTATATCATAGTTTAATTTAAACTATTGAATGTTGTGTAATTTTTTTCCCATAAATATTGATTCACTTTCTGATAGTCAAAACATATTAGATCATCCTCTTCTAGTTCATATATTAAATAAAAGGTCTTGGTTTGTAAAACAAAGAAGATTCAAAGAATGACAGCTGTAATTTGAATATAGATGCGGATAGTATAAGTTAGAAATCGATTTGCTTAATATTTAATTTATCTAAATTTGCCTAGATTCATAATCATCTTCCTGTCATTGTCCCATGTTACGTCGGGTATGCAACAACTTTTCTTTTTCTATTATCCTCTGTCAACCGTCAAGCATTACTTTACTCAGATTATAAGTCATATTATTATAATATGTGGTCTTCTATAATTCGAAGTGCATAGTATTTGTCCTCATTCTTGTGTACTTGCATTTGCAATTGTGTAGCCTCTGTTGGAGATACAATAATATTATTATGTAAATAAATAAAATTACAGTAACCAATCATGTTGTCCGCTGCCATAAAACTCTAAAATTAATTAAATTAGCAGTATTTTAGAAACCAGATGCAACACTTATACTTAAAACAAAATTAACTCAGCATTTCCTAATTTCTACGAAACCGTGAACAAGGAAGTACGCAAACAAAGACAAGAATAGAGTCCAAAGATTGATCAACGCATTTTGTTTTTGATGTGCCTACTTCCGGTACACAACGGATATTGCGAACTGTTCCTTTAATAAATTAGAGGGTGGTCCAAAGTTCTGAGGGGTTGAAAGGGGGTGAAATCTGGGGGGGTGAAAGGGTTAATTATGTTTTGTAACGGGGTTTAATAGTATCTTTTTACGGGTGTTGTTCAATCTTATCTGATGATGTTGGGATGTACCTTTTTCAACCCCTTTAAGGAAGGGGTTTTCATTATTTCTTGCTGACGATTCGGTTTAGTGTTTGATTAGATTAGATATTCTGCTTTTTCAGTTAATTGAATGTTATTGATTATTTTCTTATGACACAGTATGTTGTGTAGTCTTCAGGGGCCACTTGTATTGCGAATGTGCCGGTTTCAGATACTATGTACAATTAATCATGTATACCCGTTTTCACTAACCTAATAAAGGGAAACCTAAATAAATGACGTAATCTAAAAATAAACAAAAACGCACGTTATACTGTAAGTTACATACTTACAACTAAATTCGTACTAGTGCTACGCTTACATAGGTCAAACGCACTTCTACGTTAACTTGCACTATATCATATATACCCTTCCTCAATTTCAATGTCAGTTAACACTTTGCGGGACACCTAACGCCCCTCGACGTAATAACAATAAAATCCTATTGCGAATCGTTCAGTGTCCTTCACTGCAATTACATTGAATGTTAAAGATAATCAATTCCATGATAACGTCTTGAACAGGACGATGTTCGGAGCCCTAAAGCATGAAGAATATTGCCCAAATCATTGTTATGTCAAACGGAGGTTTGCAGATGGTAATGATTTTGGCAGACAGAAGACGAATTCTCGCTACCTAAACCTTGATGATAATAACTATTATTATGCAGATTTAAGAGCGTTGACAGAAGTGAAGTTTGCAGGTCGACGATTTGATGCCATTATCGATATCTATTTAAAAAAACTGGCACTCCGGTAGTGCCGACAGAAGTGAAAACTTGAACAATTACGAGTGTAGAATATTTTGTGAATCGTCTTATAAACAAAACACGCGTGTTAAGGTGTGTTCCTTATTTTATAGGGTTTTTTGCAAATCAGGTATGATGACCAAAGTGACTGGTTTATTCTTCTCGTGAAAGGAATTTATTCAGATTTACAAATAAGCACACAGGATAGACTTCAGTTCGTGGTGTTGGTCGCGGCAGTGGTAAGAGAAGCAAGCCCATGGAGCTCGTCGTCAGTTATATATCCGTGGTTCAGCGCCATCTCGTCGTTGTTGGATGAACTACGTAGTTAGTACGCGAGGCCCTCGTAGTTCTTCCCGATGTGCATAGATGGCGCTGTCCTCAACAACGCGCGTCTTTCGTTTTACGTCTTACGAATCTTACGATCAGGGTCACGTGACCTGACGCGAATTTAGAAGTTTTTACCCATTCCAAAAAAAGTACACAGCGCCGCTAAAGAAGTTTTCACTTCAAAAAAGTACCATAAAACGTTCCTGTCGGAAAACCTCCGACAGGAACGACGTTCAAAATGAAAATCCATGATGGCGGCTGCGAAAATTTCAAAATAAAACCTTCATCATGAAATTCAGCCCAGTTTCCTCTCTACACATAGCTAAGATAACTCGATCGTTAGCTCATCGACGTCCATAGATCTCTATTAAGCGTTTGGCTGCCGACCAAAACCGACACTCTCGCACTTATTACGTGCTTTCACTTGTACATTCTAAGTATGACATTCACATAGGATGCTTGCATATAGACGCAGATTCCTGGTTAAAACAAGTCGGTATTCATATTCCTTTATTGTATTCCATATTATTATTATAAAAACCGGGCAAAAGTGAGTCGGAATCACGCAACGAGGGTTTCGTACCATCATATGTTTTTAAATTTTCATCGGCGAGGCCTATATTCGTCAGAGAATTTTAGCAGTGCACGCTGCGGTGTAGAATATTGCGGTTTTAGGTCAGCGCCATCTCTTGACCGATAGTGGAACAGTGCACCATGGTGCACTAGACACATCAACTCTCTGGATATTAATGCTGGATCCAAGTAATCGTCGCGGTGTTTTTTTGGCATTATAGCTTTTGCACCAAATCATCATCATTATCTACTCTCTTGTCAAATATATAATACTGATATTCAATACCGGACGCATAGTCTAGCAATATTGCTATGGCTAATACATGAATTAATAGGTAAGTACAGATGCCAGCACATCAAGCTACCCGAAACTGTCAAATTTTTCCAATCAACTTTGAACATTAAGCTTTAGCGATAAAGTTGAAAATCTATTGAAGAAATTTGACAGATTGTAGTAGCTTGATGTGCTGGCGTCTGTACATTTATTCTAAAGATGATTGGTGAAAAACGATAAAATCGATGGAAAATGGAGAAGTTATACGTTTCTGAAGTTACTTTTCTATCCTTGTCACGCAAAACGGCCATTGTACTGCATAGCTTGAAGCTACTTCCTATGGCCTTTCTTTCTTGTGATGTCAGCTGGTAGCAGTGCTGTCTCATTCTAACATGGACTCCAAAACGCTACAAAGTGTTTTAAATATTTAATAATGTTTTAAACACTGGTTTATCTTCTTCAACGTTACAAATAAAATAAAATAATTGCCCAATTACGTATACAAAAAACAACGAAAAAATAATAAATTTACGATCATCATCATTAATTAGCCTTTTCATGGCAATTAAATAGAAACCAATTAATTCAATTATACAATGCACGCTGTCGAGTTTCCAGGAAAGGACTCCGATGTGTAAATGTGGTAAGTTACTGCGAACCGATTATTGAATCCAGTACTGTTGGAACAATCAATTTAATTTCAGGCTTCAAATGTCAACCTGCAACTATCGTTTCCTAAAAGAGCGCTTCCTTTATATTTTTAATGGACGTCATGATAATCTGTCATTTTCAATAGTAGGGTCAATAAACGCTCTATAATGTGGATATTACGGCCGCTGTTAAGCTGCAATCATCTGTTGAACAAAACTTGTGCGAACACGATGATTTTCTTTCGTCATATCGGGCAAAACACGTCCACTGTTGGCTATAGGCCTTCCCCAAGCATTGCCATATCGACGGGCCCTGTGCTTCTCGCATCCAGCGGATTTGCGTGATCGTCAAGTTATCGGTCCACCTTGTGGGGGGACCTACCCACAAATTTCCTTTAGTCAAAGTCAAAGTCAAATCATTTATTTCAAAAAGGCACATTAAAGGCACTTTTGAACGTCAAAATTACAGTAAAATTGAACTGATTCTAGTCGCCCCTTCCAAAAGGTAGTTTTCGTATGGAGAAGAATGGGAAAGAAACTCCACCGTTACTCTTTTAAAATGTTTTGCAAGGTTTTGTATACATAATATAATTATATGTGAAGACGATGCAACTAGAATAAAAGAAGGCTACCCCAAAAAAAAAAGAATAAAAAATGAAGCAATTACAGGTAAATCAATTATGTGTGATAGATACAATGGTGCTCACATATTTACAAATATTGGAAAAGTAGATGATTTTTCTAGAATTTTAGCAAGTGTGTGAGTTATTGTAGTCACAGATTGTAAAATTCAATGTCATAAAATTTAATAAAATATAAATTAAATTTACCATTATTCAATGGTGTCCTAGTTATAAAGTTGACATATCAAACCTCACATTTTTAGGTTTTCAACTGAAGAGCAAACAGCGACTACGTAAACACACGACCCACGCCTGAAAGAAAGGTCACATTTCATACTCTTGGGACACGGTGATATTTATGTAACAGCCGCTTTAAACCTCGTTTAAGCGAACGTAAACACAGATAATATTTAAATTATTGTTTATCCATTATTATATGGTGCGCGGAATTGCAGTTACTGGATGTGTCTTTTATTTGAGTTATTTTGTCAACAGGTTTTTCTTTAACCTTTGCAATAGAGGATAGGTATATGTACAGTGCGTGCCACGTAAGAAGAGACTTGACACACCACGTGGTCTGACATGCGCAGAACACGATTTTAGGTATCTTTAGCGGTATGAGGTCTGAGTGCGGGACGGAACCGGACGTCATAGGGGCGGCGGAAAGAGCGGGGGAGGCGGGGTCAAGTCTCTTCTTACGTGGCACGCACTGTAGTTATTTTACATCCAGCGTTGGTTTAAATGGTGACAATCAATGGCAGTGGTTAGCTTTTGAACACTCACTGTAACCTAGGATTTAACTTCAATGAGATATTTCAAATAGGTACCTTTGTAATGGAAACAACATAAAACATCTGACGTCTGCGATCCCCGAAGGTTAGGCAGAGGTACCTTTAGTACACCAACATTTTGTCAGTTACAACATAATTATGGATTAAACAAAGTCTGTGGGTGGATAAGGCCTGCCTCTGTTATTATAGATGTTCCCATACGGCGACGGTGGCTTTTTACCAACAAATGGCCTACCTGTTTGTTATATTCGAAAAAAAATTGGTGTCAAATGTATTTTGTCCATCTAGGTCTCCCCATTTTCCTACTATTTCGCTAATAAACCGCGTTTTTACCTGTAGTAAACCTAAGCTGCGTCCATGCGTGTATTCTACAATTAGCAATCTAATACTGTATCTTACCTTCTAACCACATCCAGTACCCCTACGTCCATACACATATAGTTATGCGGGAGCACGTGTTGCTAAACTGACTAACTCGACAGTCGCCGCTCTGTATTTTTGTGTTCATAACTCCCAACATGTTGTAACTCCAACATGTTGTAACTCCAACATGTTGTAACTTCAACATGTTGTAACTTCACAGTTGTGACCAGAAACATGTTATGTGGGATTTTAAATAAAAGAGAATCGGGAAATCTGTGGGGTATCATTCATTTATGCCCGGTACAGATTGGTGAAACGTAACACGAAATATAAATTCGTCTAATTATTGTGTTACATTTCATGTTACGTTTCACCTATGTATACCGGGCATTATAGGGTATCGATGAACATTCAATTTATTTATTTTCATGTTCACATTATCCGATCTGAAAGTGTAAGGAAAAGAAAAACATACGAGTATATTAATAGTTGATCGCTGACTGTTCACGCCACCGGCGAGTACTAGTTCTTGTGATTTTCTTTCCTGTGGTCTTGTAGTGTATTTTTTTCCAAAGAGTTAAACAGAAATAATCACTTTCACATCAAACACATCACACTTCATCATCATCGTCCATTACTTTCAGTTCAGCAAGGATATTCATGAAAGTATTTAAAAGACGGCTATTTTTATAATAATAGAACATTATAAGCCTTCTTAAACCTGTGAATAGGGAAGACTTGGTGCAGCTTTTACTCCTGAACAAAAAAGGTATACAAGCGAGATATAAGCCGCTCACCTATGAACGCTTACGGTAGAACTTTAAACCCAGACAAATCCTTTGAAACAGCCCTATTCCGGTATATAAAAGAACGAAGTAGGGACTTATTAACTTTTACAGGGGATATTTTACTAATAACACACTATGGGTATAGTGTGTTTTTATTGACCTGTTGGACCGGTCATGGCATATCCCGGTCAAAAGGGGGAGGATGTGTTTCTTACTCTGTTTGTCCAGGCATGGGGTCATAACCCGGTCAAAAAGGGGAGGATATAACGCGAAGCTATTTTCAACCGCCCCTGCCTCAATTTACGCGCTTCTGGTTGAAACGCCTCTCGTTCCCGCCCTCCAATAAGAGCGAGCCAAAGTTTCTAGAACATTTTAGTTTCCTTTAAAAAAAATTCGACGCAAAAATACACTGTAGTTCGGGATGAATATTAAAGTAACTAAAAACGCAAATAAATTAGTTATTGCAGTGTTGATGAATGATTCAACATCCATATGCCTAGTTGTTTTCTTGGAACAAATGCTTTCTGATATGATATTTTCTCAGACAAAAATACCTGTGTTAGATTTGTCGTTCATAAATAATATGGTCTATATATAAATTTTTTTTTTCATGGTCTGGCAGTTTGAGTAATTTATGTGGCCTACCCAAATGTCATTTCTTTGGTTCGTCGAATCGTTGAGCTCCTTAAGTCTTGAGTTGAGCTGCATGATTTCTGACAAATGCGTGCACTGACTGGACAGGTCCTCTAAATCTGTGTGGTTCTTTCCTCGAAAGACCATCTCAGACATCGATCTACATGGTCTTCATATAAACTGACCAAGATTATGTCTGGAGTTTAAAAGAGACTGTGAACTCTGAGTTTGTTTCGGCCTTTCTTCTCATAGTAGTCAGATAGGAAACGCCGACCTCATCTAGTTTAAAAAAATATACGATTGACGTGTAAAAATGTTTGAGCAAACCTACTTACAAAAATAAAATCATTTATCATTTATTATTTTCCTGGAAAACCTTCAACAAGAAATATGTTTTAATGGCACATTTTGGAGGATTTAAGTACCAACTTAGACCGTCAAAAGAGTCTTCACGAGTAATGATACTTAAGAAAAGTCAGGGAAATAAGATTTTACCAAATTGTCAACAAATTTTGTCTTTGATTCTTTTACGCAATTTTTTATCACAATTAATGAAATAGTAAATTATTACCTATTCAACTCCCAACTATTTATCAACGTACAGACGCCAGCATATCAAGTTACTACAATCTGTCAAATTTCTTTAGTAGATTTTCAACTTTATCTCTAAAGCATTAGGTTCAAAGTTGATTGGGAAAATATGACAGATTCGGGTAGCTTGATGTGCTGGCGTCTGTACGTAAGTTATATAATAATCAAATCACAACCGTTATTACTTGAAAGTTGTATGAAATGGCCAAAAAAAAATGGAAATGGATGGATGGATAGATATGATGCTAATAAAATAAGTACTTACGCAAAAATGAACTGCAAAAAAAAAAAGGTATTCAATGAACAATTAACAGTACCTACTAAAAATTAGTGCCATAACCACTATGATTGGCAGACAAATGGTGATTTGTTTTTCTGTAAGCAATATACAGACAGAAGAATACTCTGCCCTTCTCTACAGTCCGCCACAGTTATTTTATTTACCTATAAGTTTGCATCCCTGTCCAAATCACATTGATCTTTATTCTCATTCTCATAAGGTTGCTGTTGGATTGATGCCATTGACAGATCTGTCAAAATCATTGTGATCTTTATTCTCGTCACAATAAGGTTGCCGTATTAGGTTGCCGTTGTCAGTGGTAAAATAACTGTCAGCGGACTGTAGTACAGTTCAGACAGAGCGGTTTTTAGGGTTCCGTAGCCAAATGGCAAAAAACGGAACCCTTATGGATTCGTCATGTCTGTCCGTCCGTATGTCACAGCCACTTTTTTCCGAAAGTATAAGAACTATACTATTGAAACTTGGCGAGTAGATGTATTCTGTGAACCGCATTAAGATTTGCACACAAAAATAGAAAAAAACAATAAATTTTGGGGGTTCCTCATCCTTAGAACTGAAACTCAAAATTGTTTGTTCATTAAACCCATACGTGTGGGGTATCTATGGATAGATCTTCAAAAATGATATTGTGGTTTCTAATATAATTTTTAAACTGAATATTGTAGTTGCGCGAGAGTCACTTCCAAAGTGGTAAAATGTTTGTCTCCCCTGTAACCTCTAAAATAGAGAATGCTAAAACTAAAAAAAATATATATGATGTACGTAGTAAGTAGTTTGCTGCTACGGAACCCTTCATGGACGAGTCCGACTCGCACTTGGCCGCTTTTTTTTTCGTACAGCCATACAACAAGAAATAGTTTTACGATCCTTTTAAAAACGCTAAACAAATTTACACCCACCAAAATCCAACAATTTCCATAAAAAAAACAGAATCATCTCAACATCTCCAGAATACGTCTTCGCTTGAAACAAGCCTGGCATATAAACTCAAGGACGAACTTTAATATATGCATTTTGCACCCTCAGTGCACTATACACGAACACACGAACAGACATGCATACATGCATGCTTTCATGTAAAATGTATGGATATTTATGCATGGAACCGCACTGTACACTTTTAGCAAATTGCGAATCAATGTTTTATGTTTTTGAGGACATATGACGTCAATTTGTTTGTTCTGTGTAAGTCTGTAAATACATACACGACTAATAATGCTCATTTGATCGTATAAAAACCAGAGATATAGATATTATATTAGTGAGGTTTTTATGAATTATAATTAAACTACTTTGAATAAAAGAGCCATTTTTAACAGGGTTCCTTCTATGGGGGAAAAGAAATCAATTATTCTAGTCAAATTTTTTTATATATTATAAAAAAAAATTGACTAAAATAATTGACTTATACGCAAACTACAATGTTTTCAGGTTTCACAATTGATTGACGAGAAAATTCAAAAATATATTTTGTTCTTTTTTTCGTTTCTACTGCATTTAATCAATTATTGAAAACTACAGAATTAATCTCCATTAAATTATCTATACACTGGTATATAAATTAAGTAGGTTCTGTGTACTAGCAAGAGTATAGCAATAGAAACAGTTGCAAAAAGGAGGCATAAAAAAAATTCGGTCATATAGCACTGTTTTTTCTGGTAGTTCGTTCCGATGGGATAATTCCTACCCCCATGCAAACGAAGCCGCGGGCAAAAACTAGTTGAATCATCCCTCAAAGGAATGGACTTTAGTGTAAAGTGGGGTGAAATGGCGTGTTGTAGTTTATATGAAAAAATACGAAATTCATGTATCTACTTAGTCGAAGTCACAAGTAAAGCTCCATTTTTTCCAAGTTATTGATTAAGAAAGAAAGAAAAAGTATTTATGTTGACTCGTACAGGAAGATCACAAACTAAACTAAACACAGCAAAATAACAATCCAAGTTATATAAAAAAAAATTACCAAAGGAAAATGTAACAGAAAGTCCTATACGAGGCCAAAAGGCTAAACAATTAAAAGCTAGTCACTCTATTTAATTTAATGATAAACAACTAGTGAATCTTAAAACATACCGAAACATCTTACTATGTAACACAGCAACGCTAAACAGAGATTAGTTTGAAAGGATTACGAGTTAAAGACCGCACGACAAGGTTCGGAGCAGATTATTCGATCAACAAACATACAGAAACCCTTATTAGTGTATTGACGAGCCAATTAGAGTAGGTTGTAGACAGATAATCCTGCTTAAAGTGGAGATCTAACAAGGTTAGGTTTGTTTAAACGTAGTTTCTTGAACGATGGTCTGTTGTAGAGATTTTTATAAAAATGTCTGTAAAGGCTGATTTACATTTTCATAAGTTAAGAAGCGAGTTACAGTACCCGGCGATAAATATTGCACATCGACCTTTGGAAAGAGACAACCGGCTAATTTCGGCTTCGTAGAGCGTTATCTCTGTCGCACGAAATACAAACAGTCCGGTATCTATTAGGAGCTGTTAAAACAATTATGATTTGCTTCTTTTGATAATTATTTTTATTCTTTGTATAAAATACAAAAAAGGTAAAGGTCGATGTGCAATATTTATCGCCGGGTACTGTAAGTCCCTTGACGCCTATACGTGACACTTCACTATGAAAATCTGTCACTTTTGAACTGACGTTTGGACTTTGGACACTTATCTAATTTACTACCTGAACTTAACACGTTATAAGGAACAGGGTGTAAAGTTCGTTCATTCTCCATAGAAAAGGGAGGATCCGCCGTCCAGACGAGAGTTGTGTCTGGTGGGCAACTGCCCCCCTCCTCCGGTGGGTTAAAAGAAGAAAGAAGAAAGAAAATACGTTTATTTGCGGCAAATATGACGCATTGCATCCCCGCATTGTGAGATAAAAAAAAATATGGTGTGCAACTGCCCGACGATTGATGTTGCACGGTAAATTCTGCTTGCGCGATTCAGGATTTTTGCGTTCTGAGAAGAAAGGCCGAAACAAAACTCAGAGGTCACAGTCTCTTTTAAAGTCCAGACATAATCTCTAATGCAAATCTTTAAGGAAATCTCGAAACAGCTGCTTGAACACGGGTGGGTTTTAGTCAGTAAGAGTCTGACACTCCCTTGCGCTCCACCCAGAGCGGGAGGAGTCATTTGATGATTTCCCATCCACAAAAAAAAAGGGCTTTTACCTTGGCCAGAGGCTAAGCATTGATTTACAACGTGGAAATGCCGCTTGGGTACTTTACCAGTCGACAGCGATGCGGATGAATTTTTCGACGCCATATTTTAGTTCGTGAATAGTTTTAGTCTATTATTTATTAAATAGGTATTAGTTGTTATTTTAAATTAAATTTATATGCAAATGCAACCAGTCTTACCAAGGGATTTCGTATTACCCAGCAACATGGTTGTGAAGGTCAGATAGGCAGTCGCTCCATGTAAAATACTGGTACTCAGCTGCATCCGGTTAGATTGGAAGCCGACCCCAACATAGTTGGGAAAAGGTTAGGCAGATTATGATGCAAATGCAAATCAGCCATATGAGAGCGTAGTATCGTAGGCTGCACGTCAGTGGTAACGACACCAGTTTAAGCTGGTTTTTTCTTCTATTCTGTCTTTTATTCTATTGAAACTCCGTACTACGCTAGGTCAGCTCAAGGTCAAAGTGTTACCATTGACTTGCGGTCGACTGAAAGAAAAAAAAAAAAAAAAAATTCATAAAAAATTCTGTCATCTGACAGCTCTTGAGCTGGGCTCTAGTTTTAAGGGTATGACAATAGTAGGCACGTGACGTATACGCGGTATACGCATGTACTGGGAAACAATATTGGTCTTGGCACAACTTCACTAGGACTTTTAAATAAGGAATGCGGCAAGTCATGGACGTTATGAAAAATAACTAAGTGAGGTCGAATGTCACCAATGAAACTTAATGCGATTAGCTCTTACAAGCTGCGTCATTATTATTGTGGAATATTGACACTGACAGCTCTTAACGAGGCTTAGAGATGCTAATCACGTGCAGTTAGTTCAGATCTCGAATTATTTTTATGTAATAGGCGGCGAGAAGTATTTCCGATTCGGTGCGCCATATAAAATATAAGAAAATCATATAAATAAGTCGAAATAGGCGTCCTCAATTCTATTTAATCCGATCCGCCCTGTTCCTTGCTGCCCTCCCCCAATGACGCCTTAAGCCGTGGTCCGTACCCCACAGGGGTACGGGGGGTACCCCGTACCCTTAGCGTGAGTCACTTATTTTTTAAGTTTTTTTAAGCCCTGGCTGGAGGCTTTCATTTATTGAGTCACCCACAGGCAAGCACGGTTAAGCAGCCAACAACCTTCTAGGTTGACCTATGAGATGCCATATAAAAAAATTAAAAAAGTCCGCAATTCTTTTCGCGAGTCGCATAAAAGGTGCCAAAGGGATCATATCAAGACGGAGCGCTGAAAACGAACCCACAGCCTTTATATAAAAAAACCGATTAGTTAGCTAATATGATCATTCATATCAAATTCCTAACCCGCACCACCAAACCAGCTAACTTAATGAGTGGCCTATGTTCAGCAGTCTATGATAGGCCTAATAGAATTAGCTGGTGATTCCGGCCAGTCTTGGGCTTTATATTATGTTGACAAGTCAGATTCCTGCCGACGTTCCATGTTAGACGCTTCTCTTTACTTTGTTATAGGGATTTAGAGAAGAGGAAATCATTATGATAAGTTTGATTAGAATATTTGTATGCCACTTACAACCCGTAAGAGTGGAGACCCGAGCGGCCCCTCCCGACCCCCGCGCTGTTACCGTTCTCGACATTGACGCTTCAGTATCGCGCGCTTACGTCATCCGAGCTAAGTCTCAAGTTAACTCCTGCGGGTTACACTGTGGAGGGACACAGTGATACCTACTTTGTAATACTTATAACACCTTTATAACGGGTGTGCACAAATAAATACTTTTGATTTGATTTTTTAATTGATTTAGAGCGTTAGTTAAGAGAGGAAATTGATTTAATTGATTGGAAAGCTGTTTTTTTGTTAGGACTAGAAAAAGTATTAGGTCTTTTATCATTGAACTTTTTTAGGACATTCAAGTTAGTCATCATTGTGTCCGAATTCCGAAAGCTGTGTAATTTAAATGTGTTGCTCGGTATGTTTTTTTTTGATCAATGGTAATGATTATTTAAACTTGCCGATTTTCTGATTCATATTCATTTACTTTTACGAGCTTCTATGCGGCCTATAACGAGTATTGTACAACCCGTCCGACTTAAGTGTGCACCTCGCTGGAATGCGTTTATTCGCGAAATGTTTATATTTATCATTAAGATAAAAACTGTACCTATGCAGGTTGAAAAAAAAATCGTAAAATATTTTTTTTTTTACGAAGTTAACCTTTTTTTCAAACAGTACGTCAGTACGACAGAGTATCGTCACAGCGCCAGGTGCACAGTTAAGTCGGACGGGTTGTAATGTAAATATTTCTGTTAAATAGATATCTATATCTTTTTGGAACTTATATGTTTAACGATTGAACCGTTTGGTGTTGCCACCCAAACGGTTCAATCGGCAATGGTGCCCGAGTGCCCACTTAGTATTTCGAGACATCCCAAGCGGTTGGTCGACTCTTCACATGATCAGAGGGCTGGCCTATTTTTTGGCCAAAGACTCAGCATTGGCATACAACGTGGCAATGCTACCAGCCTTTTGGGCATGTTTCCTGTTGACAGCAATGCGGATGACATTTTCGATGCCCTTTGATTTTTTCCCCTCCTTTTTATATACCTACTTGTACATATTATCATTATTATTTTAAGACTGTTAGGTTTCCAAATATAATGTAGTTTTGATAAAAGATCTCTAATAATTTTTTTATTATAAGTAATTTCTAGATAATACCCAATAAAACCTCACACAAGAATTCAATCATTCAGCAATCAAAATCACTTCTATGAAACATCTAACTATGTAGTATATTTATGTATACATTCTAACATAACATTACATAATCAGCCTAAAATGTTCCCACTACTGCTGGTAGAGATCTCTCGGTGAGAGGGAGCGGCCGTGATCCACCACACGGGCCTAATGCGGGTTGGTAGATGTCACATGTCTTCGAATTTTTGGTTCTAGGTCTTACCGGTTTCGTCACTATGTTTTCCTGCAATGGTCATGAGATAATTTACACAAAGTAAAACGCCTGTCTGGATTTGAACCTATGACCTGCAACTGGTAAGTCGCGGCAGTTACCACTAGGCTACCACTGCTCTCTACACATTCTTCTTTATTTTTTTTTGTTTTGTTCTTTTTTGCGTCATGTTTACCGCAAATAAACGTATTTTCTTTCTTTCTTTCTGTCTTTCTTCTTTAGTAAAAAGCTACACGAACATTTATATTATTATGTTTCTATCGACATTCCCCCATCCCCAACCCGTTTGCTCGGCAAACCGCATTTTGTGGAAGTCGCTTGTCGGTTCCCGAAATTAGATTTGCTCTCCAAGCTGTAATACTGATTAAAACCATTTTCGTTCGGCTTGCTTCCCGTCTTGAAACATTTTTCAATAGTTTCACGTGATAGTTTGCACTGATTTTAAAATGGGGCAAGTTTTTTTACTCTTGTAGGTTCCAAGTCTTCTTTCGTGTCAGCAGGAATTATAAAAGAATAGCTCATCCTGTGGTGGAAGGGGTAGCTAGTCAAGCAAGGTGGCGGGCTGTCTGAAAAGTAATATCGACAAATCATAATCCCGTGTGACTTGAGATTTACTTAGAGCTTGAGATTTGCTTGAGTGCCCGGTTGATGGCACTAGGTCTTATTATATGGGACTAAGGGCTGATTTTACCAAAGTCAGATAATATTTGTGTAGTAAATTATGGGTTGTGGATTTGAAAAAGCTTACCAGCAAACTCCCGTCCACTGCCTCGCGCACCAAGGGGTCGGCGTAGTGTCCAGGCGTCTTAAATCCAGCTAAACTTGACTACACATATATTCCACAGGTGTTGGTTAATGTTATTGTTCGTATCTTGAGGGGGTTGTAGCACAAAATCACAGAAGGCAAGAAAAATGTTTATAGCGCGCGGAGCACGTTATTATTCGATTCGAGACGATTAGTTCGTACAAAAAAACACACGGAAGAGCGGCGCCACTATCGCCCTTCGTAGACCAATCGGATTGCTCGGCGAATAGACGATAAGCAAGCCGATAAGTTAATCAAATCACAACCCTTTTATTACTACTCAAAGGCCTGAGTACTTACTAGTTGTGGGGTCAAAAAAAACTATCCAAAATTCCTACCTATATGACTGAATGCAGTAGGTAATACCTATCCTCTAGAGAACGGTACGTAACAATATTTTATACGTGGAATACAATTGACGCCTGACAGTTCTAGTATGGAAAAACTGTCAAAAATTCAAAATTTATTTTTAAGATAAAGACTTATTCTAGGTATAAAAGTTTGGTAGGAATGCGCCCTTAAGAGCGCGTACAAAGCCAGAAAAAATCAAGTGTCACCCGCGCCTCCTTGCCTACCCCTCTCATCAAACACGACGAAAACCAAACACAATCCCTTCCCGCCAGCAGATACTTTTCGCCCGGCCTACGAGTATATATCTGTGTTTGAAATTTGAATCTTCTGTCAAATTTCCCCAATCAACTTTGAACCTTATACTTTATAAAGTTAAAGCGATAAAGTTGACAATCTATTAAAGAAATTTTTACAGATTGTAGTAGCTTGATGTGCTGGCCTCGGTACCTAAATATGATAGCTGTGCAAGTAGGTAGGTATATTATTCATTATTATTATGTTTAAATAATTATTCTGCTATTCGGGCAAAGAAAAATCCAACAAATAAAAGATCATAAAAATCGGTCCAGCCGTTCTTGAGTTATAAACGATGTAACTAACCCGACATTGTTTTATATACATATACAGATAGATTATGAATCATGATCAAAACAAACTCAATAAATTTGTTTTTTTAACGATATGAAGACTAATATAATCGCATCACTTACCTTAAACTTTTTTACTTTGAGCTGATGAAATTGAGCCTTTTTAGAATGACGACGTCATCAAAGTCATGTTACGGACGAACTCTGTCCAAAATCTTAGAATATTTGTTTCACTGCAGTTATCAGCAACCCTATTTCTCGTAATGGTTTTTTAATTACAAGATTTAAACGAAATAATATTATCATTGGCCATTCCCTTTATTTTTAATGAAATTCTTCATTACGTAAAAACATCTGGTTATTATCATCTGTTTATTTTGCTTATACTTACTATACGCTAAGCTTGAATTCAGAATTTTAGAATGTCATTTGTCTTAGTCATGTTTTGGAACTAGAAACACAATGTTGACGTGAAAGAGTTTAAATTCCAATATAACCAATTTTTATTTAGGACCTAGTACATACAAGTTGGGCGTCACGACATCTTCGTGGAAATGAGTGTTAACCAAGTAAAAAATGATAATGGTATAACGTGGATTTTGCTTTGCAGGATCGTGCTAAGTCACTAAATTAGCAACAGTGATACCCAAGTAAAAATAATATTAATATGGTGGATTTTGCAGTGTATTTTGCATAGTCAAATGTCATGAAAACCTTTCCTGCGCGAAGTGCGAGTTGTAAAAAGATCTTACCGAATACATTTGTGACAAAGAGTTCAAGTTTGGTACAAAAAAGTACAGGATTGACGGCTTCACCGATTAAAAAATGGGGATCTATGTAAATGGGTGCCAATGTAAGTTTAAGAAAGTTTATTAGATTCCTCTTTTGTAACTTTTGAAACTATAGCTTTGAAAACTTGGCAAGTAACAATATAAACTTTAGACCTTCTTTCAACTTAGCACCCATTTAGATCTCAATTCTTTTATCGGCGAAGCCGACAATCCCAAACATTGAGATCCGCCACAACATTTATTCATCCCCGCCATAAAAAGAAGGCTAGTTATGAGAACACTATTCGTATGAAATATTTCATGTGCACACCGTTTCGTACTTTTGTCCACAATAAACCCATTAAGTACCTGTTTTAACTTTCCGATTTATTTCTTTTTATGTATCTCGCAGATTAAAAATGTAGTAAACGCCAAATGCTTTTTATTCGATTATCTTTTTAGACAATATTTAAAAAAAATTGCCAGGTTCAGCTCTAGATTATATATGAGTGTTATGATTTATTGTTCAGTAATATGCACCAAAATAGAATGCAAACCAAAAAAGTTGAAAATTAGAGGTGACTTTGTGATGGTTTTGTATCGAGAAAATTTTATCGTACTGCCGTGCGATTCTGTAACCATCTCACCGTGAAAACTTAGGTGAAGTGAGCGTGGAGTGAGCTGTCAATAGTGTCAATTCCTATCAAAAACAAACTCACATCACCTTAGTTTTCACGGTAAGATTTTTACAGAATCGACCGGCTGTTTTTGTTAGGGTCAACCTTTTCATTTATAACGAAGTTTCCTGCCATATACTTTATTTTTCAATTTGAACATGATTTACTACTGTTTAAATCTAATCAGAGATTGAAGATTTTACATTGTCCCGCTCTTACTGGCGAAATGTGTGTATTAAAGGTACACCTCTCTGCCTAACCCTGCGGAGAAAACAAGCATGATGATGTTGATGTATGTAGGTTGAGGTGCTTCTATCCTGAATCATTTTGATGTAGCCACAGAATGACGCACTGAGCACATACAATTAAACCCAAAATGTAATAGAATTATTGGATTTCCAAGTTCTTTAGGAACGTTACGACATCCGCAATATTTGTTCCGATTCGTGGTAATAGTACATGAACCGCGGGGTACTTGCGTAAGATGCTAACAATTGCAATGCCTTTTATAATAATTTGACAACTTTTATTGCGTTATTCACGTTGTCGGGCAGACGAATTTTTCAAACATATTATGAAGCAATGGATTAGGAATTGGAAAGTGTGTTATAGTATTTTTATCTCACGAAGCGACACGCGCTTTACTTGTGTTTACCAGGTGTACAAACACGCTGCGAATGTGAGTGTAAGCGCAGGACCTCTCGGTACCGTACGAGACAATGACGAAGTCGGAAGTGTGTGTGTATATGTTATAATAATAATAATAATAATCATGTAATCATCATCATGTTATGTGCTGACGCTACTCGTCTTCACGCACACGATCACATCTTGTTTGTACACTTAGTTACCACAAGAAAAGCGCGAGTCGCTTCGTGAGATAATAATAATGTATGCAATTGGGGTGCCGGTCGCCATGTTATCTTCATGCTATTAAAATACCTACTTAATTCGTCTCAAATTTTTTCGTTAAATGTTTGCACAAACAAAAAAAAAACAGTTAAATAATAATAATAATAACATTTTACACACCACACGCTGCATGTACTTGGTTTGGCCTGTGGTTGAAACCAAACAAAGACCTGAGAAAAATGTATAAGTAGCCCAAAAAATATTAATAATGAAAAGAAATTTCGTAAGAAATAAGCAGTGCCATAGAATACACAATAGATATGTCGTATCTATAACTATTTTACTGTGTGTATATTATCAAATAAATAAATAATAATAATTTACTTGGAATAAAAATGGGATAGGTGTTTTCCTCTTCCGCTAAAAAGCTGAAAGCCTTCGCAAAAACTCCTACGCGCTAATCCCAAGATAAAGCCTCCCACTCATCATTTCTAAGCTCGTCTAATTCTTTCCGTATCATTTAATGTGTACAATAGAATTAGGAATGTGATGAATAGCCCGCATTAACACATCCTTACTAATAGAGGAGGCTATTGTCTTTAGTTTCATAGATTTATGCTCACGAATTAAGGTTTAGGATTATGTCCTGCTTACTTATCTAACCGGGGCATATCATCGTCATCTGCCCAGCATTTGCCCAACTATGTTGGGGTTGGCTCCCTGTCTAAGCGGATGCAGTTAAATACCGGTATTTTACATAGAGCGACTGCCTGTTTGAACTTCATAACCCAGATACTGGGTAACACAAGACCCCTTAGTAAGACTGGTTTTACAAAGAATGTGCGGCTGTTACTAGCCACGAGCCCCTCATTTACTGCATTCTATACTTTTACAATATTTGTAAATATGTGAGCACTATGTATCTATCACATACTTAATTTACCTGTCATTGCTTTGTTTTGAATTCTTTTTACCTTTTGTAGTATAGTAATAATTTTGTTCTACGTGCATCATCTTCACATAATTATGTAACAAAATATTGTAAAACATTTTCAGGAACGGTGGAGTTTCTTGCCCATTTTTCTCCATACGAAACTATCTTTTAGAAGCGGCAACTAGAATCAGTTTTATTTTTTGTAAATTTCGACGTCAAAAAACGTGCCTTTTATGTGCCTATTTGAAATAAATTATTTGACTTTGAAATTAAAATAGTCTTCACAAGTGCTAGCAAAATGGTATTGTACGGACGCCAGCACATCAACCTACCACAATCTGTCAGATTTCTTTAATAGATTTTCAACTTTATCGCTAAAGCATAAGGTTCAAAGTTGATTGGGAAAATCTGACAGATTGTGGTAGGTTGATGTGCTGGCGTCTGTACCTACTAAACACATCTGGCAAACCTTTCAGGGCATACAGACGTAATGTTTTGTTTAGTCTACAAGACACAAAACACAAACATACTCCAAAAATTATAAACTCGCTAAAATCCTGAGATTCTCCAGAAATGCGGGCTCATAAATTGAACCAAACCGCTTGAAGATAAATGAATAAATTGTTGCTTTATTGATTTATATCTTCACCCTTTAAGGCTTCATCAGATAGGCAGAGCAACAGGTTATCGTGTCTATAGCTGTACAAGCATCTTTTAGGCTAAAGCTCAGAACTAACGCCGCTATTTTTTTCCAATACATTTCACAAAATAATTGCCCAAATGATTACTTTTTGCGCCCCCTGTTGACATCATTCGTGCGGCAAAAAATCCTAGGTATAGCTTTTTTCTTTATAATTCCTTTCTTTTCTTTATTATATTTAAGTGAAGCGTACAGTTTGCGCGTGCAGCTCTTTCAAAGATTGTTGTAGCGATATTAAAAAAATTCTGTTCAGTATTTAAGACAAGGTGTGTATTGAACGAAAGTTTGCAGATTTTAAAAAGTAAGCTTTTATACTAATGAGCACTAAACACAAATGCTAGAAGGACTTGTACCATGCATGACGAAGGGTTAAAAAAAACGTTGTATTTGTCCATCGATTACATACAGTTAATATTATAAAGACCATTCCAACGTCTGTAATCACCTTTTTTTTCATCAAGTGGCTCTTAATCTCACATTATTATTGCAGGTCTGTAATGTTTTGATGAGGTAGATTAGACTTTCAAGATGCTGAATGTATGTCATCATCATCTGCCTAGCCTTTTCCCAACTATGTTGGGGTCAGTTTCCAGTCTAACCGGATGCAGCTGAATACCAGTATTTTACATGGAGCGACTGCCAATCTGACCTCCATAACCCAACTGGGTTAAACAGTAACTACTGGGTAATACGATATTCCTCTGTAAGACAGGTTGTCAGACTTTCAAAGATCCTGAATGTATGTAACGACAACTAAATAAGTTTTCCTAACATAGGAATTTTGTAATTAAATAATTTAGAAACAAAATCGATTGCGTTTTAATCGACTTTGTAACCATATTATATCTAAAAGACTAATACACGGTCATAACGAGGTAAAACTCACAATATTCAGCAACATAACTCAACAAACTGAATACCAGAACAAAACAAATTAAACTTTACAAATACTATCCAACCTGTTCTGTTGTCGGTACTTGGCAACAAAGGTGCAATGACGTCACACAAATATTTGTTCGTTAGACTTCGGACACTGGATACTGATTATTTTGTACATAGTCGTCTGTTTATAGTACTGACGAACCTACCAGTTTATTTATTAGTAAGGGCTGAAAATATTAGGTAAGTATTAAAAGATTTTTGCAAGAAGTTTAGTACATTTTGGATGGTCAAGTTTTCTAAAGTTACTAAAACAATTAGCTGATAGCATGCTAACTACCTATCAAATACAATAAGTGAAGCTACTAGTTGCAATCTTTGTCACATTGGTCAATACAAAAGGAAATAAAGCATAATATAATTACAATTAAAAGGAAAATGTCCGTGTGTGTCCACATAAAGTAGGCATGGGCACTTGTCCATTTGCAGTATTTCAAAGCATTCTGATAGGTGCACTACAAAAGTAATTTAATTTCATCATCAGCGTGCAGCAGTTCACTGCTGGGCGCTCTCCACATCACGCCTTGTAGCTCGATCTTCGGTAACATTGACTCCAGCCACACTACGAAGATTGTCGCTCCACCCACTTCATGTTTGCAGATTCCGTCTCCACTCTAGAACACGTCTACCCTAACGGCCATAGGTTCTACTGTTCTCTTTCCTCGTCAGCTAGCTTATTTTGTTATTAAATCGATTACTGATAATCTGCGTAGCCTTTTCCATACCATGTTGGGGTCAGCTTCCAGTATAACAGGAAGCAGCAGAATATCAGTATTTTACATGGAGTGTTTCTGACGTCACATCGGGCCACACACCACACCGCGATCGCAGGCTTCCCCCGCCTTTCACTCGTTCGCCGACACTTTGAGCGTGCGCACTCAATCGTCTCATAGTGAATCAGCAATACAGACATACAGTACTTCTAATATTTCAGTAGTTTTTTTTATTCCCAAGTCAAGACCACCAGCAGCACACATGGAGTTTGATACTCAACATGGAGTGACTACCTATTTAATTTCCATATTCCAGTTATTTGGTTAATACGATACCCCTAAGTAAGACTGGTTGTCAGACTTTCGGGTTCCCCGTAATGACTGTCAACGATCTACGAATGACGGATGGGACTTTACCGGGCTTAACGTGCTTTCCGAGGCGTGGAGGAGTCTCGATATTTTATGGTCACCCATCCGTGGACTGACCTCGACAATCGTAGCTTAAATTTTGATCGACTTGTGCGGCTGTTGTTATAACGTCGCGACGTGTCAACTACTGTAGTACCTAGTTTAATTAAACTAGTTAATAAACAGGTGACCTAGGAACGTAATATTCAAGAAACCTAAAGCTCTGCTTACCCCATGAGGAAGCGTCGACATACGTGTGTGGTAGACATTAACAAAGTGTGTACATAATATCAAAAGACACAAATTACGTACTGCACACCCCGGTTTATTACAGCGTCGTAATGAGATAGAACTGTGAGGGCTGTGGAGTCGAAGAGATGGGAATTTAATAAATATTTTTTTGTATAATATAGTAGGGCTTAGTTTTAGAATGTCTTGGAGGGCCAAAGTGTTGTGAATTCAATATTAAGCTACCTATTATAAATTCGAAAGTAGGTAACTCTGTCTGTCTCTGTTTGTATGGTACCTTTTCACGCCTAAACCACTGAACGGATTTCGATAAAATTTGACCGAGAGATAGATTGGAGGAACATGGGAAGGATATAGGATAGTTTTTATCGACATACCTCGCGGGCGAAGCCGCGGGCGGATGCTAGTCTTCTTAATATATCTCGCGTAATCAGCCTACATTCTTTTATCAGTTGGATCTCCGAGGGTCTCGCATAATAGATAATTGTGTGTGCCTCATTCATTAGTCCAGTCTTGTTATGTAGCCTATCTCATGACGTCTCACTGGGTAAAAACCTTTTCTCACTTTTCCTTCCAAGTTTTTCTATCTTTCTTATATTAGTAACTGTACTGCGCTTTCTTAGTCCACGTTCGATAAAAAATAAAACAATTTTTTCCTAAATAAACTCTAACAACATGATTACATCCTCTCTACCCCCTGTCCTGTTCTACGCAATGCGCACATGCCGGCTATCAGTCATGATTCACACAAACTCCCCACTCTTTGCCGCTGTTAATTAAGAACAGTGCACTGTTTACATGTCTAGCCGCACCTGAGATGTGTTGGGAAGCGTGTATAAAGTGGACCATGATGGCCGTTGGAATGGTGGCAAAGAAGTTATAATGATGTCTAATCATTTTAGCATCTTGTCATAGATAGATAGACTTACCCGTCAAATCATAAATGTTTAAGGGTAACCCGCAATAACCACCACATTTAGCAATCGTATTGATGATATGCCTATGTGTTTATTCCTGATTGATTGATGAAAGTAATAATGTGGTCGTCCGTAATGTCATAAGACATTATGGACGACCACATTATTACTTTACCACTTTTCACTGTAATTTCTAGTATAGGATGTATTAAATCCTCACTAAGGTTGAAACTAAGTATCTTGCTATCACGTAGACGGATACACCTTGTTGTCTTATAACGTGCAAGCGACTTTCAACCTTAGGGCGGTAAAGCAATACGACTATCTGTCATTCTTCCTACAATGGTATGATCGTTTTGAAAGATGTAAGAACACTAAAATCACACAAATATCTAGGTGTTTTTATGTAATAAGGAATTAGACAGGAATATTCTTTTTTCTATTTATGATAAGTCAGCAAACAGGCAACGCTGCTAGACTGCCTGATGGTATACATACCTACAGGGTTCACGGAGTAGCCAACCTTATGCAAATATTACAAGACTGAATTAATTAATCTCAATGAGCACCGGTGGCCCTGTGGTAACGACCGCGACTTACGAGTTTTTGGTTGTAGGTTCGAACCTAGATAGGTACTTCACTTTATGTAAATTATTTCATCACCGCTACTCTCAAGACGGTGAAGAAAAACATCGTGAGGAAACCGGCATGTCCTAGAATAAAAAATTCGAAGACATGTGACATCTGCCAACCCGCACTAGGCCCGCGTGGTATCCACCACGCGGGCCTAGTGCGGGTTGGCGGCCCAGTCCCTCTCACCGAGAGGCCTGTCTCCCAGAAGTGGGAACATTCCTTATTATGCATTATATTTATGCTTATTGACTCATGTGCCTGTTATGACATGGACACCTATCTTCTACATTTTATTAGTATATAGTAACGCACCTACACGTCAGAATTAAGACCCTCTCTGCGACTTTATTACTACTATTAAAAGATGGGCGTAAGTAGACCCTTAAACTTGTTTACGACATATAAAAATATGATCAATAATCATCATAATTATCCCCTCCATTAGGATCCAAATCGCATCACCGTCCACCAAACACGCTCCGTCATGTGCCCCAAACTATAGCATTTATCTCTCTAAAAATAGCCCCAAATTACAATATCGCTTTCAGCTTTTACAATAGCATTGTCTATCTGTACCTACTGAGCTATCTTGCTCTATAAAGCCGCAATTTGAATTGTAATGTGCAAGCGGTCAAAATGACTGCCTCTCTGCGGTAGGACCGAGTGTACCACAACGAATGCCAACACGATTTTGATAAAGGATCGTATGTTTAAGCTATTGGCTTTTTGGTGGCTGTATGGTGGTGGAATGGAGGTTTGAGGAGCTGGTTGTAAGGCTGAAGGTTGAGGGTTTACAACCTGTCACTGTCATACTATCATTTGTCGAGCCTTTTTCCAATTACGACTGGATATAACCGGATGCAGCTGAATACCAGCATTATACATGGAACGACTGGCTATCTGAGCTCCACAACCCACAGTAACGGGGTAACATATTTCATAAGGCGAACTAAACTAACTGCAGAATCAGAAATTATTGATATTTAATTATTATATGATAATTTACAAGTATTGACTCTCCTTCTCCCTTTAAATACATCGAAAAGTTGTCTTAAAAAATCGCATTTAGTGATAAGGCCGCCCATTTTGTCACCCCATGTAACGTTTTTACATTCATATCTGAAATTTGTACGGTGTACACGATAAAGAGAACTCTATTTAACAAAGCTCAGGTGTGTCCATTATTTTAATTTAATTTCAGTTTTTTTTTTATTTTTTTTATTTTTTTTTAATTAATTAATATTTGCAATCGGTCGTCAGACCATAAGCGAATTTGTTGCAGTTTATATGGCGTTGTGGTGGAGCAGCCAGTGCTGCCCCTCCCACTTATAGAAGGTGGTTTCTCTTCAGCCTTTTTACCACCGCTGTCGGGTTTAACAGTTCAGTCACTAGTGGATTTGGGTGCATGGTTAGGCGTGCCTTGTGTTGAATTTTGTACCGCTCGATTTCAAAGTTTACGAGCGGCACCTGCAAGAAATCGTGAATTTCGCTATTCCGAGCAAACCAAGGTGCATTTACTATGGCTCTTAGGATACAATTTTGAACCCTTTGCAGGCAGAGAATGTTAGATTTGCTGGCAACGCCCCACAATTGGATTCCGTACGTCCATATTGGTTTAAGAACCGAGTTGTAGATGAGTAACTTGTTGTCTGCAGAGAGTACCGAGTTTCTTCCCATGAGCCAATACAGGTTGCGGAACTTATGGTTTATCTCCTCCCTTTTCTGTTTAATATGATGCTTCCATGTTAGGCGCCTATCTAGATGGAAGCCAAGATATTTAACACAATCTGTGTGTGGTAAGGTATCAGGTCCAAGTCTAACAGGAGGGGTGTTTCCGTGCCTGAGTGTGAAGGTGATATGGTTAGACTTGGATGCACTGGCGCGTATCCGCCACTTACAGAGCCATTTGTGTGTCTCGTCTAACTGATTCTGGAGCTTATTACTGGCCATTTCTGGGTTGTCATCAACTGATAAGTAGGCTATGTCGTCAGCATATGTTGCAACTGTTATGTCGTCTAATGTGGGTAAATCTGATGTAAATATGTTGTACAACACAGGGCCAAGAACAGAACCCTGTGGCCTTCCACTTCAAACAATCTTGATCGTGCTTCGCCCTGTTTAACTCGGAAGTAGCGTTCGGATAAGTACGACCGGATGAGCAGGAACATTGAGTGTGGAAGTTTATCCTTCACTTTTGCCAGTAATCCTTTGTGCCAAACACGGTCAAAAGCTTGTTGAACATCAAGAAATGCCGCTGAGCAGTACTTTTTGCGTTCAAAGGCCTGTCTTCCTGTTTGATAAACTCGGTGAACCTGTTCTATTGTTGAATGAGATTTCCGAAAGCCAAACTGATGAGGTGGAACGACATCATTGACATCCATGCATGGCTTTAGTCGGTTAAGGAATATCCTCTCCCACAGTTTAGACAGTACAGGAGTCAAGCTTATCGGCCGATACGACGACGGTTCGTGTTCAGGTTTGCCTAATTTGTGGATCATGACAACTTCAGAAATTTTCCAAAGGTCAGGAAAGTGAGATGTTCGAAAGATAGCGTTGAACAGACTAGCTAAGAAGGCAATGCATTTTCTTGGAAGATTTTTAAGTATTGAAGGTGTGATCAGGTCAAACCCCGGAGCCTTTCTCGAGTCCAACTGTCTGATTTCCTTCGCAATTTCTTTAGGTGTTGTTGGTTTAATGGGCAGACACATCTGCAGATCTTGTTCTAATATTGCATCAATATCACGCTCATCTGCAAAGCTCTCGTTGGGTTTGAATACAGAATTCAGATGCATTGCGAACACTTCGGCCTTTTCCAAGTCAGTTCTTGCCCAGGAAGCTTGTGACCTAATTGGTGGATAAGACTGTTGAGGTTTATCTAGGTTTTTAGTTGCTTTCCAGAGCGAGTTTGCACCAACCCCCGTAGGTGACATCGTTTGTAGATTTGTTGCCACCGTTGAATTAATGGATTCCTGGACTATAGCCTTTAACTCTTTTGCTGCCTTGTTAAAGTAGAGTTTATCAAGCGGATGACGGGACTGATGCCAAATTCTTCTAAGTCTGCGTTTTTCTAGCACTTTTTGCATGATATCTGGCGGATGAGAGGGTTAATTTCAGTTGAATTTAATTATAATTTAAAACACAGAAAGTAATTTTACGAGGCTGTTTGTTCTAAGAATAACAATGTATGGATCAGAGCTCCTGTCTATTCGGTGCATATCCAATTAAATTTGGACCCCACTATTCCGAGAATGGACACTATTTCCGGAATAATAATCTAGCTTATCCAGAACCCTTGACGTTAAAACAAGCCAAATTAACAACCGTACTCACAGCACAAAACTAGGCCATTCTCTATAACGAAACAAATAATTCAAGACTATTTCAATATTCGTACAGAATCCATTTCAATTACCTCGAGTCGTGGCACACTAGTGCCCTCTAAGTGAAATAGCTTGTACTTTCAAAACTTTTGTTTCGTTACCGTATAGTCGGGTAGTTTCATTTTAAATAATTGATTAGTATTTGACTGGAAGACTATGATGTGTTGCGAGGGTAAAAGGGTGGAGTGGTCTAACAATAACATAATTATGATTACTGACTGACTGAAATGCGTGCACTGACTAGACAGGACTTGTGGGGTACTTTCCTCAAAAAATAATTTCGGACACTAATCTGGTCCTCATAATATTTGATCTGACCAAGATTGTGTTAGGACTCAAGAGACTGTGATATCTGGGTTTTTTTCACTGTTTTTAACCATATACTTTACAGTTGTCAAAGAGTCTGTCAGTTAACTCGCGTTTACACCCTTATACAAGGTGTGATACTTGTTTTTGACAAGTCTTTTAACAGACTGTTTGAAACATGTAGGTATTGACATTGTTTCAGACATGTATTGTTCCGTTATACATACTCTTTTTGGTTTATTTCAGTTCAGCATTTAATAAATAGTTTACTTTTCTATCTTTTTAAACGACTACAAAAAGAGGAGGTTCTGAATTCGTCGGTATTTTAACTTACGTCAACATTTTTCTCAGAATACAATAATTTCACGAGTCCTTTATTTATTCCTGTCCAAAATTCCAAATTTTAATTAAAAAATTGCCATAGCACTATGACATTGGCAGAGTTACCGACCTCGGTACTAATTTAAAAACACAGAGAAAAATAGAGAGAACTATTTTTATACGTATTTTGTAATACATTTTTGACAAGTTTTGTGTACAACTAATCTTTAGAACTGGTTTTGGGTGTACACGATAATCGAAAACAGTAGACACGGCATACAGACCAACATACATATAATATACTCCATGTCGCGCAGTTGCGCGTGCTAAGTCCCCAGTACCACGTACTCTGGCCGCACTTAATGATCCCTTGGACTTTAATCCAACAAACGATCTGTTTGCAGACGAATGGACGAAAAATTTGTCGGCATTTCAGAAGTACCGTGAGACGGATTTATGAAAGTGTTGTTAACTTTTTACTTGATGATTTTATCTTTTATGTAGACTAGTACAAACTGTGTCTTTAATTTCTCTAATTAATTAAAGAAATAAATAAATAGAATACATGTTTTATACCTTGGTGTAAACGTAGGAATCAGAAATTAGAAGCTAGTTGCCCGTATAGATAGATAATAAGTATATGCCAATTCACGTTGTTGAAAACCGTTCAAATTCAAGTCTCAAAAACTTAAGGGTTTTTTTGACAGATTGAGACTAAGATTACAATGCCAACGTTATTAAAAATACGGAAATTACCCCACTGAGCTTCTAGACTCCTTTTCACCTGTCCGTAATATTACAATTTTCCCTCCGATCCTCATTGTCCAATAAAATGGCGCCGGAGAATATAAATCTCGTTGCAATAAGAGGTGTAGACCCTCTCCTACGGGGAATCAAGAAAAAAAATTTTTGAGAAACAAATTGCTGGCTCTTTGTCTAGTTTAGTGATGTGAGTGATTACGGGATGCGATGTCGATGAAAGGAATAGAGGTGGGGTATGTTTAATAGTGATTTCGTATGCAGGACGTGTGTGTGTGTTCGAATTTTAGAATATTTATACACTCATTCCACCGGCAGTACATGTCTACTTTAAACTGTGTTAATGTGAAATTATGCACTTAAACCAACTAGAGATGCTACTTGGAATCTATTCTCATTAAAAAATCGCAAAGAATAAGTTTAGTTTGTTCACAAATTTGTGTTTAGGGCTTGGGCCACATTTACTGCCGGTGTATTAAAATTTAAACTATTCGTGCCTAGTAGACGGCTAGGTAATCAAAACTGTTCGAAATGAATAGCAAGTCAACAGAGGAACTTTAGGCGAGTTTTTGAACAAAATTTCAAAGTCAGTCCGTGGTCTGGCGTTATATTGAAATGCAAAGTTCACTGACTGGTTTAAGCCGTCATGCTTATAAGCATGATTACATTGTGACATACAACAAACCGTGATTGTAAACCTTCTAACGTGCTATAATCCAATCTTAAAGCTGTTATAGAGTAATCCCGTAAGTGAAGAGGAAACAATCATTAATCAGTGTCATGAACGAAAGTGACAAAACACCGACGTAATTTACATTTATATCTGTAATTTCTATGTATGTAGAGTATTCTATCGATCATTTAGTTTTTTATATCGATAAAAATTCCTGCCTCTATCTATACCACCTCATCACTACACAGGTATCCGCCGTAGTACCTACAAATGATCGTCATCTATTCACGCCAGTCAACACAGTTAGTGTTGGGGTCAGCAGAGGAGCGGGTAGTGAGGTTCCTTTGATGGACGTTAATAGAACGGCTCGTTGGTGGTCGCGGTCTTTCGTGGGAAGAGACGGTTGGAAAATTTTGTGTAAAGGACTTTTAGCCTGCACCTTAATTGCGTTACACAATCAATCACAATCTGAATGATTTTGAAGGATATTGCTAATCCATCCTATTTCCTACTTAATCTATCTATCTATACTATAATAATATTATAAAGCTGAAGAGTTTGTTTGTTTGTTTGTTCGGTTGAACGCGCTAATCTCTTGAACTAACCAGTGGGAATTAAAAATTCTTTTTGCATTTGATAGCCCAATTCTCGAGGAAGGCTATAAGCTATTTAACATCACGCTATGACCTTTAGGAGCCGAGCAAAAAGAAAAAAAAAGTCAAAAAGAACGCTAAGCAAAAACGAAGTAATAGCGCGGGCAGGCGATGCGATGCGACGGGGTGGGTCGGAGTAACAAGAAATTTCGCGCGGACGAAGTCGCGGGCAGAAGCTAGTCTATTTATATAAATAAAATAAAGTCGGGTTAGTTACACCATTTATAATTCAACAACGGCTGGACCGATTTTTATGATCTTTGAATTGTGGGTTTTGTCTCCACCCCGATTAGCAGAATAACTATTTAAACATGGGGAAAGTTCACGGGAAAAAAATGAAGATAATTAATTCATTTCCTCATACATTTTGCATTGATTCTGTGGCGGTACGAAGTCCGCGAGGTCAGCTAGTAATATTATAAACGCGAAAGTTTGTGAGGATGGATGGATGAAGGTTTGATCCTTGTTCACGCAAAAACTACTGAATAGACTTGGATGAAATTTGGCAGACAGATCCATATATATAAAATTCAAAGTTCTGACTGACTAATCTAATCAACGCACGCGCGTACTTTTTTCTTTCTTTCTTTTCTTTCACAGCTCAAACCTTAAACCAGTCTTAGAGACATGAAATTTGGAGTGTGTTTTTTGTGAAGAGTAGGTATCCACTAAGAAAGGGATTTTCGAAATTCCACCCCTAAGAGGGTGAATGGGTTAATATGTAAGTTAATTTGAGATTTAACTATTTGGTTTTATAAATTACTAGCTTCTGCCCGCGACTTCGTCCGCGTGAAATTTCTTGTTATTCCAACCCACCCCGTCGCATCGATGGCAATAGGCTCGCCCCCCCCCCCCCTAAGACATGGAACTTAAACATTTATCTAACTAGCGAAATTTGGGTGATCTATTAACTATATGTACACCTCTGCTTAACCCTACCGGGAAAACAAGCGTGACGTTATGTTATGTCAAGTTTTCCGATAGATTCCCACTGGTCCAATGTCTCAGATATTCCTAGATTTTAAAACACCCCAAGTAATTCCTGATGACATGACTTATGAGGGTCGAAAAAGTATAAAATCAGCATTTTGTTTCAATACAAATAAGACCTACGTTCATTTGGTAGTGGTAAGACAGACGTGAAAGAAGTATGGGAGTGGTTTTATAAGGAACGATCGCGATACGACTGCGGTACGATTACTATCGGCTAGTGTAGTAGTGGGTTATTACCAATACATCGGCTACTGTAGTAGTGGGTTATTACCAATACATCGGCTAGTGTTGTAGTGGGTTATTACTAATACATCGGCTCCTGTAGTAGTGGGTTATTACCAATACATTGGCTACTGTAGTTGGCTACTGTAGTAGTGGGTTATTACCAATACATTGGCTACTGTAGTAGTGGGTTATTACCAATACATTGGCTACTGTAGTAGTGGGTTATTACCAATACATCGGCTACTGTGGTAGTGGGTTATTACCAATACATCGGCTAGTGTAGTAGTGGGTTTTTACCAATAAATTGGCTAGTGTAGCAGTGGGTTATTACCAATACATCGGCTAGTGTAGTAGTGGGTTATTACTAATACATCGGCTACTGTAGTTGTGGGTTATTTCCAATAAATCGGCTAGTGTAGTAGTGGGTTATTACCAAGACATCGGCTAGTGTAGTAGTGGGTTATTATCAATATATCGGCTAGTGTAGTAGTGGGTTATTATCAATATATCGGCTAGTGTAGTAGTGCATTGACTTGGTTAAAGTATTGGTAATCAAAAACATTTATGTTTAGAAAAATATTAATTTGTTTACTTACATAACTTTCAAAATATTTTACGCAACTAACTATTTACACTACGTACAAAATTAAATGACTAACTACAAATAAAAACAAAAGGACACTAAGGGCGCATTCCTCCAAACTTTTATAGCTAGAATAAGTCTTATCCTGAGAATAAATTTTGAATTTTTGACAGTTTTACCATACTAGAACTGTCAGATATCAATTTTATTCCACGAATAAAAGATATCTGACTTTGGTAAAATCAACCCCTAAGGTGTCGAAGTACCTACTGAAGACTGGCAGTATTACCATGTAGTTAGAAAATAGAAAAGAATATTGTTTATTGTTGCTGCAAGTGGTTAACAAAATAATAAAGTTGCAACGACAGAAATAAAAACTACAACTTATTTACTGGTGTAACACAATAATACAGAAATAAATAAAAAGAATATTCTAACAGATGGATAGGAACAGAATGATTTTTAATAGCTAATCATTCGCGTGAACCACATAAAAAGCCGGGCAAGAGCGAGTAGGACTCGTGCACCGAGGTTTCCGTACGTTTTTAAATGTCACCGCCATCTCTTGACCGATAGTGGAACTAATGTAACATTTGTTGATGATTTTTGAAAATGTGTGCAATTTAGAGACTTCTTTTTATTTTTCCTGTAATCTTTACATAAACTTCTATAACATAGAATTCCATATTTTCGAGCGTATGGCACTCGTGGGCAGCAGCTGAAAATCAGCGTCAGGTGGTGCACTTTGTATTGCCATCTGGCATTATGCTGAGCTGAGGCCCTTTTGGCATTATTATTTTTAATTATTTTGAATTTGTTTTGTTTATTTTTAAGGGTTTTTTTGCCAAATAAACGCAATTTTGTTTCTTTCTTTCTTTCTTTCTAGAATAATTTCAGATTTTTTCTCTTTGCAAACTTTGGTGATAATTGAACGGTATTTTTTTTACAGTCTTCAGTAATAAGTAGCATTTGACTTATAATTTTATTAAATCTTAAAATGATGAAAGTAATCTACTACAGTTTACTAATCGGCGTAGCGCGTAGCCGGTCTACGTTGTGCTACGAAAGCCGGTGTAATAATAATATATCAGTGATATACAGATGTCACAAGTAATATTAGTATCATCACACTCGATAACTTAAACTGAACTAGTACTTTTTAGTTATGGTAGGTACCCCACACAAATTGAAGGACACTGAACGAGACACAATTGTTTTATTGATATTTTGTCGAGGGGCGTTAAATGTCCCGCAAAGTGTTAACACGCTATGTGACAAGATATTATTGAAGCTAACTCATACTCAAGCAAAGTTAATACAATTTATAAGGGACCAGTGCGTGGGTTTTTTCTACCAAATAAAAAGGAATCACGTAAATCGGCCCAGTAATCTCGGCTGAATCGGTGTACATATTATATGATAAATAAAACTCGCCAATTGCATGACTGCCTACTTTTTAGGGTTCCGTACCTGAAAAGGAAAATCGGAACCCTTATAAGATCACTTTGTTGTCCGTCTGTCCGTCGGTCAAGACCCTTTTTCTCAGGATCGCGTGGAGTTATCAAGTTGAATTTAATATCAAATACTCAGGGCTGCAATCCTTTGAAGCAATGAAAAAAATCAAACTTCTGAATCAACGCAATCAAAAGGTACGAGCGTTTATGTTCCGGAATCAAAACCTGTAGGGTACTTCCCGTTGACCTAGAATCATGAAATTTGGCAAGTAGCAATTTCATGTAGCACAAATAAAGGAAAAAATCCGAAAACATTCATACCTACATTACAAAAAAAAAAACCGTGATGGACTATTTACATACCTACCTACAAAATACTGAACCCTCAGTGCGCGAGCCCGACTCGCACTTGACCGGTTTAAAAAAAAGTCAATTAATAAAGGAATTAATAAAGGAAATTTATATGCATCTCACCAAAATATCACTTAGACACAGTTGTGTCTAAGTGATATTTTGGTGAGATGCATAAAAATTTGCAGTTTTGCTGGTATTTAGGTTTATCAAAGAATACCTAAAACCCAAAGGAGCCGCGTGGTATAAAGGGGCTCCCAACATTAGGCAGATTAAAATTGCTTTTTTTTTTGCTGACAGGACCATGATGCCTCCTATTTTAATAACATTATTGTTCACATGTTCTCCTAATTCGGTTTTTTCATCCCTCAAAGGGGATGTAAATATGTCTGGCAGTTATTTATGTGGTATAAGTGATATATATTTAAAGGTAATGCTTCTACTTTACGCGTTTTTCCTAAATTATGATGTCATGTTACTAAATTATTCTACAACAGGATAAGGAAGATATTGTGGGAAATTCGATTCTGATTTAGACATTTACGATAACTTATTTGTCTTTTGTCGAATCGAATTTGATGTATCAACATCAAATACGATTCGACAAAAGACAAATGAGTACATCGATATGTTTGCTTAGCAAGTATTTTTTTGTGCGTCCATAAAATGATAATATAATATAGGTATAATGAATAATGATATAAATAATGTTTTCTGTGTTGTCCCAGTAGTAGGGAACATTATAGGTTGATTATGATGATGATGATTTAGTTTATTTTTTATATTTATGGTTTTGCTGAGTATAATACTGATTTAATATTTCATTTCATTTGATTTCATTTCATTTATTCATTTTGTGAACATAGGGTACAATTATACAGATGTTATACAAAAAAAATGTCGGTCCATGCTATGTCCCGCCAAAAGGCATACAAAATATCAAATAACAAAATATAAAAAAGTCAATAAGTAAGTAGATGTCACAATTTCATGCAATAGTTAATATAATATGTCAATAAGAATCAAAATGGCACATAAACAAATAGGTAATTAGTCACAATTTCGTATACAATAATAAATGCCATAGAAATGTCAATACATATTATCATTATCTTACAAAAGCAACATTTTAATTATAGAGAGATATACCTACAGTTACACAACTATTATTTTAATTTGTCATTAAGATATTACTTTCTTCTCTGTATTAAACCTTTTGTACTGCGCAGAAACGATTACAGTCTCAAGAAAAGAGTGATGATACTTTCGTAGCTCGTAATGAATCATTATGAGAATAGGGCTATTCTCATAGTGATATAAATTTTGATAAATCTAACATACACAAATACATGGGCATTTACTGAATGGCATGTACAGTTAAAGAAACCAGGGCCGTCCAAAAGCGCATCGGGTTGATGATATCGTCGCGGGAAACACCGTGATGAGGAACGTACGAAGCCGGGAAGTATGGCAGAAGAAAGGGGAGGTCTATACCCAACAGTGGGTAATTCCGGGTTGAAATGATGATAGTGATGTATAGTCAGGGAAACAATCAAGACGCACTACGTCAAGTCTGCGTGATATAGCTCTTTCATACAACTATCAAAAAATGTTAGTTGTGATTCGAATATACAGACAATTGTTACAAATATTTATGTATTTATTACTTTTATTTTCAAACAAAATAATATTTACGAAAGATTTAAGTTGGCGGGTAGTCAATTTGATAAACCATTTTAACAATCCTAAATCCTACTAATATTATAAATGCGAAAGTTTGTGAGGATTGATGGATGTTTGTTATTCTTTCACGCAAAAACTACTGAGCGGATTTTGATGAAACTTTACAGTAATATAGCTTATACATCAGAATAACACATGGGATACTTTTTATCCCGATTTTCCTACAGGACCGAGATTTATGCAGGTGAAACCGCGGGGCGTTCCTAGTCTAAAATATATGTAGTATTCAACAAAGTACTCATTACGTGACCTATTTTTTAGCCAAAGATCAGCATCGCCTTACAACGTGGAAATGTCGCGAACTGTTTGGGCACTTTTCCTGTTGACAGTGATGAGGAAGAAGTTTTTAATACCCTATGATTCTTTGTCCTCCTTTTTAGGGTTCCGTAGCAAAATGGTAAAAAAAAACCCTTATGGTGAGACTCTGTCTGTCTGTCCGTCTGTTACAGCTGGATATCTCAAGAACTTCTAATGCTATAAATTTGAAATTTAGAATAGTCTTAGATGACGTTTGCCTACTATTTTGCAAATAAGAAGGATTCTTTTTTGCAACAGTTACTGAAAGGTGATGGTGGAAGACAAAGCGTTGTTTGCACATTCTCAAACATCTTTTTTGTTTGTTTTAGGCCTCAAAGTTTTCGACTTTTGATGAAAATTTAAAATAAATGCCGTTACCCCCCTTATTTCGGAAGTTTGCATAGAGAAAAATCTGAAATTCTTCTATGTTTAAGAAGAAGAAGTTTAAGTAAAGATTACAGGAAAATTAAAACGATGTCTTTAAATAGCACACTTTTTCAGAAATTAACAAAAATTACATTAGCTCCACTATCGATCAAGAGATGGCGCTGACCAAAAAACTACAATATTCTACACCATAGTGTTAAAATTCTCTGATGAATATAGGCCTCGCCGATGAAAATTTAAAAACATTTCACGTTTCACAATACAGAACCCTCGATGCGCGAATCTGACCCGCTCTTAACCGGTTTTTTTATATTTATATATGTAAGTATTATTCATTTATTTATTTAATTTTCTTATTTTATTACATTTTTAAATATTTCTTAAAATATAAAAATAAGTAAAAAAAAAAAAAAACATTTAAAAATATAAAAAAATAGTTGTCCGCCGGTGTCGGGACCAGGGTCCAAGATACCGGTGGTTAGGGCTCCAGAGACAGGAACCTCCTCACAATGCGAGCCGTATCGAGGAGTACTGCCTTCTGAATCAGGCCCTTGATCCAACCGCCTAACGAGAGCCTCGATAGATGTTGATCGAGGCTTTCGGCTATAAGACCATTGGCCGACACGACAATCGGCACAATGATAGCCGAGCTCACACTCCACATGTCAACAACCTCGTGTGCTAAGTCGAGATATTTAATTTGTTTCTCTTTCTCAGCTTTCACGAGGTTACCGTCATGCGGAATGGTAATATCGACAATCATTGTGCGGCGCGCTAATCGATCTATCACCACTATATCAGGCTTATTGGCAACAATAGTCCTGTCAGTAATGATAGATCGATCCCAGTACAACATGACATGGTCATTTTCAAGAACTGGGTCGGGCACATACTTGTAATACGGTACCTCAGAATCCACAAGCTTATATTTCAAAGCAAGTTGCTGGTGAATAATCCTGGCCACTTGGTTATGCCTGTGCAAGTACTCACCGTTAGCCAGACGAGAACAACCAGAGACAATATGTCTGATAGACTCACCCGGACGGTGGCATGCCCGACACACGTCAACCGTCCCGTCCTTCATAATATGTCTCCGGTAGTTATTCGTTAAGATAACTTCATCCATAATTGCACAGACGAAACCTTCAGTTTCCCCGAAAAGGTCACCAAAACGTAGCCAGGATACGGACGCTAAGAAATCTACACCGGGCTCATGAAGAGCCCGATAGAAGCGTCCGTGAAGCTCCTTGCTTTGCCATATCTTCTTGCGGTCATCAGTAGAAAGTACTACAGGTTTGCGCCAGTTCTCTTTAGCCATGGAGAGCGGGGTGAGCCCTTTGTCCACTGCGACCACATCACGATGCATACCCACTTCGGTTTTTAAAAAATATTCCCTGAGACTGCACACCTCGCGGTTGTGGAGGGTCTTCGCATTTAAAAAGCCTCGACCCCCACACTTCCGCGGGATATACAGTCTCATCACCGATGATCGTGGGTGATGCATCCGGTTTGCGGTCAGTAGTATACGGACTCTTCTATCCAGGGCGTCGAGTTCGGTCTGAGTCCATTTGAGTATGCCGAAAGAGTACATCAAAACCGGCATGACCCAACCGTTGAAGGCGCGCACCTTATTTCCGCCCGAAAGAAGACTATTTAATACCTTCTTCAGGCGACAAAAGAAGCGCTCCTTCAATGATTGCTTCATGTCAGCATCATTGATGCCTAACGCTTCCGACATACCCAAATACTTATAGTTTTCGGATGAGGAGAGGGATCTGAGGTTTATGGAATCCGAGAGTTGAATTCCCTCGGATTCCATAATCTCCCCTCGCTTTACATGCATGACTGCACATTTGTCCACACCAAATTCCATCCTGATGGCGCTACTGAAAGTTTCAGTTACCTTCAGTAGCTCCATCAGACGCAATTTGTTGGGGGCAAAGAGTTTCAAATCATCCATGTAAAGGAGGTGAGATATAACCTGACCACCTCTCCTCAACCGATAACCTAGACCTGAATCCTCCAGTAGTGTACTTAGAGGATTCAGGGCTAAGCAGAACCAAAGTGGACTCAAACTGTCGCCCTGAAATATTCCCCGTTTAATCCATACAGGCTCATCATTCCCCTGGATCTGTCGACATCCTGGATAACGAAGGACCGTCTTCCATTGCCCCATACACGACTCAAGGAAGGTGCGTAGAGTTGCATCTATTTTGTACAACTCCAGCACCCTCATGAGCCATGTATGTGGCACCGAGTCGTAGGCCTTCTTGTAATCTATCCAACATGTTGACAGATCCTTGCGGGATCGCTGAACCTGTTGGCTAATGGCCATGTCTATGAGAAGTAGCTCCTTAGTACCGCGGGACCCATTCCTACATCCATTTTGAGAGGCAGACATAATCAAGTTATTCTCAATGTGCGTGTTAATTTTCACTCTCAAAATTGATGTAAGAAGTTTATAAACCGTCGACAAACACGTGATCGGTCTATAATTCTTGGGTTCCGCGGGACTACCTGACTTATGGAGCAGGTGGGTAACGCCTGTTGTTAGAAACTGCGGTAGCGACCCAGACTCTAAGGATGACTGGAACTGAGATGCCAAGCAAGTGTGTGAACTGATTAGCCATTTCAACCAGAAGTTGTGCAGTCCGTCCGGTCCCGGCGATTTCCAATTCGGTAAAGGACGGACCGCTCTGGTAACGTCTGATAGCATAATTATGACTGCATCCATTACTGGTATAGTCTCACACACTCGCTCGACATCCTGCATCCAGCCAGCCTCAGTGTGACAGACGGGTACCGACCAGATGCTGCGCCAGAATGCACTTGTGGCGGCATCATCCGGGCGGCATACATCTATCACATTTTGTTCAGGTCGCTCCCAAGCTCTATATACCCACCTTTCATCGCTCTGGATCATGCGATTCTGCGTGTATCGATCAACCCGCCGCTTATACCGCCGAATTCGGTTCGCCCATGCACAAACTTTCTGCTTCAGGAAGTCGATGCGCTCTGTGACACGAGACATGTATTCTCGAGGATTGATTCCAGTCTCAGTCAGTTTAAAAATGGCAACACGTAAGTATTATTATTATTATGTACTTAAATATTATCTTCTTTGAAAAAAAAACTATTAATTTCCCTAACTGTAATTGTGTTTATGAGTTACGAACCGCTTCAATGACACAGAAAAATTTTTAAGGACATGGTTATAAAAATGCGAAATGAAAAGCATAGGTAACACAACTGTGAGCACATTCACAATACAGAAGAAATGAAGGGGGAAAGTTTTTAAACGAAAATACTCTCCTAGTTCTGATTTACCACTCTACATTTTTGCTAGCTCAGCACATTATTTAGCCTCCTGGTCCTGCTTACCCTACAATACTGATTAAGGGTAGCCGGTACAGCAATAATTTTATATTAAACGGACATTTCTATGCGCAGAGGATACCCGAATTTTATGGACGAAGATAATGTATCGAATATGCTTAAATATTTATAAATTATGGGCTATGTATGTATATCACGGCTTTGCAAGGACGGTTTGTAAAAGAAACGATGATCGAACTAATTTTATGGGTCAAATTTGCATGTTTTTGGAGTTTAAGTATCGCTAGATTCCTTTTTTAAGGGAATTGGTTTGTGGGTTTTCCAAATACAGGGTGGCACAAACATCGTGATGCGTTGTATTCCAGCAAGCGACGTGATTGGTTATGGTGCGCGGTGGCCTTTTCAGCAACCCTCACCGCGGTAAACATTTGCGTGGTGCCATGAGCTTGAGTTACATTTCTTGACTTTTATTATTCGTAGTATCCACTAGAAACTTTCTTCTTGGTTGTATTCCGGACGGATCTCCCCCCCCTATCAGAAATGTGCACCTACGCGGTCAAAGTGTGTGGAACAACAATTTTTTTAAAAATCCGACTTATAATTTCAACGCAAGTTCAGAATCATGTAGTGAATCTATGGTAACCCTGTATAGCCAAGCCGGTCGATTCTGTAAAAATCTCACCGTGAAAACTTAGGTGAAGTGAGTTTGATTTTGCTAGGAATTGACACTATTGACAGCTCACTCCACGCTCACTTCACCGAGACTTGTACAGAATAGCACCGCAGCTCGGGGTAATTATCGGTTTCTGTATTCCACTAAAGGTTAATAGTTAACACTACGACTATTAGTTACTGGCCTACCTTAAGCATTGGTCTCATGTAAGTGACTTTGTGTCTTTTTTGAGAATAATACTTAGTAGATTGTGCATCGAGCGCAAAGTGAGTTATTAATGCACGAGAGTTATGTTGGTGCACGAGCGCACGCGAGGGCACTAAATTAACACCAGTGCATTAATTACTCACTTTAGCAAGGTGCGTAATCTACTTTTCTTTCAACTACCAATCTACCTACCGTGATAAAATATGCCTACTCAAAATAAAAACTCAAGTTAATGAAAATAAAGTTTTCCTAAGATTTTAAATATTTATCCCGCGACTTTTCCGGCAAAAAGTTATTAACAATTTCATTTGCAGCTGTTTTTAAACTTTCTAGAGTTGCATTCATATCGCTATCGCTATTTCCATTTTTAAAATCTTTTCTTGCTAAATATGAAGTATCAAAGTTATACAATGGTACAAAATGCGCGCCATTTGTTGTTGTTTTATTTCACCAAGTCGGTTTTATTCAGCCGATTTTTATTTTCAGCCAGTAACCTTTTGATCTAATGCATACATTTTATATTAAACTTAATAGGAGATATTAAACCTTTGTGGTAAATTTATATCTAAATAAAATATAAAAAAACCAGTGCATAAATGAAAAACTGTGCAACCATGAGATTCCATACAACGTTTTAGCACTGTATTGATTCTAAGCAAAAAATACGTCCTTTGTGATCGGTTTTTTAGTGATTAATGATAACATTACTTACGTAGTTGAAAGAAAACCTAAGCTTAAAAATATTTAAGGTAAATTATATAAAGTTCGTCACAGTTACTAAGCTATTGGGTTTCCTACGTTAAAAAATGCGAGAATAATGGTTGCTTTTCAAACAGCCTAAAGGCGACTGACCTAATTTGTACACTACTAAAAGAAATCTATAGTAGATATAGTACAACAAAGTCACTTTTCGCGTTTGTCTGTGTAACGCTTAATTCTTCTAAACTGCACAACAGATGGATGCGGTTTTCACCAATATTTAGAGTGTTTATTCTAGAAAGTTTTACGTATAAACTATTACAAAATAATAAAGAAATCTCATTGTTTTGTCAAGTCGTAACACCGTGCGAAGCAGAGGCTGGGCAGTAAATAATAAACAAAACACTGCTAACAATTACAGAACCAATTTTTTTGTACCTATATAATATTTTCTCGCTTCCTTTCCTGCGAAAAAAATGCTAGAATAACGAAAACAAAATAATGTTATACCAAATCACCATTCTGCCTTTAGGTATAATTATAAACCCATACATTAACTTGAAACCAAAATCATGAAAATATATTTCATAATCAAAAAATCCACCATATTTATAATTTCTGTCAAAAAACGTGAAGAACTTAGAAATAAATAACTCGAGGCGAGAGTTCGCCGTTCACTAGAATAATAAGGTCACTAGTGTTGAGGCGTGTTCGGCTTCCGGGTTTCGTCGTCGGCTTGAAAAATATTTTTTGTAATATTATTCCTCGTTCTACCAGAATATATTATATGTATATAGGTCGGAGCAGAGAGGTTAAGAGTCAGCTGGCCGTAGTGAAGTATCGTTCTTGGAGATTTAATTTCAGGAATATGAGAGGTTTCAGTTCAAACTCTTAGTAAGACAAGGCATTAGGAGTTTTCTAAATTAACTAGACGTCTATTAGGCGTAGCTAATTACTTTCGACTACGGTATTCCACAACATGAAACCATCGTCATAAACAAGTCTAATAATAGTGTAATTTTATTTGACCTTTACACCATGAAGCTAGTTTAAAAAGTTATCCCTTTATTTAATCAAATCACAAGGGCAGTGATACTCCTCGCCGACAGCGCGTTACGCCCACACTCAACATGTGGCTATTATGTGTATTTAGTTGTAGCTTTTACAAACTTTTACACTAATTTCTTACCCGAGGAAATAGTCGCTACTCATCGTCTTAACTATTTTATAATTCGTTACATACCTAGTCAAAATAATGTGTATCGAAGTAGGTAATACGGTCTGGTGTCCGCAACTCCACGGCAATGCGCGTATTTTGCGCACGGTATGTATATGTGTATCGTATACTAGTATATTAATAGTTTCGTGTAGGCATTACTAGCGGAAATCCTTATAAGCAATGGTTATTAGTTGACCCTAAAAATATTGAATGTTTAATACAGGAATCGAACATTTAGCTCGAAATCAATCACTCAACCGTTGAGTCAACCGAATCATCAATTGCAAGAAAAAATCTGACAATATTTCTTTGTCACATCGATTGCTGAATGTTATAACACAAAAAAAAAAGATTTTTATTTCATTGCAATTTCATGTCCAATTACTTATATACAGGTCACAGACTCCGCAATACCAGAAATCATTTATCAGAACAAAATGAAACCAAGTCCACGTGCTATCTTAGCACTCGATTAGTTCCTTTCACCAGCTGAACAATAGGCGAGAAACGATAGGGGGACAAACCATTCGCACTAAATAAATAGGTACAGAAGGCCGACTTCATGCAATGTGCAAAAACGACAAACACACAACTCATAGATACGCTTCACGTACAGCAAGTGCAGCGACTGTCATTTGTTTTGAGATCACCGTACGTATGGTCTCGGATCAGAAAACGTACCTGTGGATGCCGAATTATAGTGCCACTTAGGTATGTAGAAATTGAGTGCTTTGATTTGATTATTAAAATACTTAAGCCCGAAATTCTAATTTGAAATTGCTTATGTTGTTGTTTGATGATAAAATTGTGGTTAATTTTATAACTTCAATTGTCGTCAATGATTTTTCAAGAACAATTTAATAATGTTATTCAAACAATAATTTTTGGAAAAGTTCTGAGATACCTATACCTAAAGTAGAAACCTTCCAAATACAAATGAATTTGTTACTAACCCTTTTGTGAGTGATTGCGTAAGTAACCTGCAGTGCGATTCTGTAACCATCTCATCGTGAAAACTTAGGTGAAGTAAGCGTGGAGTGAGCTGTCAATAGTGTCAATTCCTATCAAAAACAAACTCACATCACCTAAGTTTTCACGGTGAGATTTTTACAGAATCCACCGGCTGAATTTACATTTTCATCAGAAAATTTTGGAACAGACTATAAGAGTCTATTTGTACATGTGAGAGCTCGTTGCATGTAACCAGCCTTCTGTTTATATCTACATATTTCGTGCCATTCGGCCTTCGGCCTCCCGCCCATCCTTAATTGCGTTTTTCCGCAAAATAACTCAGTCGCTAATTGCAAGGCTTTGAAACTTCATTAGTACGCAAAATGAATTTTTATTTCTCCTTTATTTTTATACATCAGTATGGTTAATAGGTGTACATTTTTTAATGTGGTGGTCCCTTATTTTAATGATTGGTTTTTTAAGTGAGGAATTTGATTTGGCCACCTTTATTTTTGTGGGTACCGACATAAATATTAGTAGATCGGGGTGATTTTTTGATGATGAAACAGTTCAGTAACTAAGTGACTGAACGTGACTAACGAAACCCTGTTGTGTTGCTGAAATAGTATTAATTATAGCGCCGAAGTATGATTAGTACTATTTCAGCAACAAAGCGGGGTTTTCCTAACGCGTTGCTATTTGTAGTAGTGAAGGCAGTGTTGAAATGTAGATACTAATCAGCATTTTGTTTGGTGGTAGGTGTAGGAGGGTTCTTGGGATGAACACTTAGTGAGCACGAATAATCATTCTGCTTACTAAGAGTACCATATTCATCGATTAAACGACCATAACGAATAGATACTTACAATGGTTTCAGTGAACTTTTGTATTTTAACGTAATTTTTCAATGAATTTGTTCCTTTTGTATCTATTCGTTGCTTGTCAACTAACAATTTTACTAAGTACCTAAGTGAGTAATAAATATATAATTACCCCCCATCTGTAGACCCCATAATAATCATAAAAGTAAACCTTAATCTAGACTAACCCCTAAAACCACGTACTCACGTAACAAATAATAAGAAGAGCAATAAATAGTAATCCGCGACCGCTGCGAACCGAATGGACCGATCGCATCGAATTATAACAACTAACTAACTAACATCCCGGATTATGTAGTTAGCGGGTTCTGAGTTATATGGGTTGCCAGTAAAGGACTAGAATTTTCTTTTGAAATGGTTTATATTGAAATCTAACGTTAAAATGACATAAGACAGTCTCCCATAATGCCTGCACTTCAACACTTCCTAGTGCTTCAGCTGTGGAAAAAGAAGTGGCGCAACAAACTCCCCAGTATGTTACATTGGAATCTTCATGTTGTTGTTAATTTGAAAATGAAACGTAGGTCAATAGATATTTGCACAACCTGAGAGCCTAAAAATATAGGAACCGCTTTCTAAGAGTTTAATACCTATTTCTACAACGATATTCAACATGATTGACATATAAGCTTTTCCATCATCGTTAAATTGCTGATAGAATGTCACTTTGCCTAGGTGCCCTGATGTTAAACTGTTGTGGTTCTATAAGTTTCAATACTTCTTCGATTAATCTATTTGGATATCGTTTCTTTAAAATCTGAAATACTGAAATGTTACTTGGTGATAAAAATGGTACTTGTTGTAGTTTCTGACTCTTACATAATGCTGGGCGCAACGTTCCAATGTGACATCACGTGATCACGTCATCACAATTCTCGTGATTTAAAGTCTGATCTCAGTCTCAATCTGTCAAAAATACCTCTCAAATCCCTAAATTTTTGACATCTTTTTTACTTTGAACGCGGCTGTAATTATTTCAAGTTAAACAAATATCAAGTTTATTTTAATGGTAATTAAGTTGATATCGAAGTGACTAGCACTATTGAAAAAGTTATAAATATGCTTGAAGTTGTAGCACTTTATTGTATAAGACTTAAAGTAATTTGTTTACATTTTTGGCAAATAAATCGCGAATGCGTTAGTTTGCTTAGGATATGACTTAGTTTCCAGTTTATTTATGGACCACGATAAACAAAGACTAAACTCGTAGATATTTTTATTTTTCGCAAAGCTGTTATTTTCCTCGTCGATAATTATTCCCTTCATCGTAGGTAATTTTGTTTTATAAGATTTTATAAAGTGCACTTCTTTTAGTGCCATCTCTGTGAGTTCAAGTTGATTTAGAATCAGCATTCCAATACATCGATGCAACGCTGCCATCATTTTGGGCACTTTTTGTGTTGACAGCAATGACGAATTTTTTGATGCCCTATGATTTTTCCCCTCTTTTACACATTTTATTACGTATTATATTAAGACGTTCATTTGAACATTTTCCCTAAATATGGGGAAAAATATTTGACATGGCATCTCAAAAACTTAGTGGCAGACAAGTTGGCAGAAAATAATTCCTTCACTGTAGTTTTATTAGCGGGGCGTGCCTAATGGTGGTGAAGGTTTGGTTCTAAAGAGGGTTGGTAGAGGTCTAAAGTTGATAAATGTATTTACTTAGTCTCATCAATACTTAAAAAAAATCGTGAATGTTTTTTTGAAGTGAAAACTTCTTTAGCGGCGTTGTACACTTTTTTTTGTAATGGGTAAAAATTGTTAAACTCGCGTCAGGACACGTGACCTGATCGAAAATTCGTAAGACGGATGGCCGTAGCAGGTACCGCGCGTGTTTTTTTTATAAGACGATTCACAAAATACACACGTAATTGTTCAAGTTTTCACTTCGGTCGGCACTCCCGGAGTGCCACTGTTTTTTTCGTAGTCGTAATCAGCCAACTATGTTCCCACTTCTGGGACACAGGCCTCCTCTGTGTGGAGGGGTTTGTTTATTAGCACTTTGTATTTTCAAAGTTATATATTTTCACTAATATTCTTTTTATGTACTTATTTGTTATTTAATTGACTTATTTATCTACCTATACAAACAGCGATGCAAATTTTGTTAAAAATTTTAAGTTGATTTGTCATAAGAAATGAAATAATGGAATTAAACGCAAGTGTTAAGAAAAGCTCTTATGGTATTATGTGCTTACCTTTAAAAAATCACTGAAAATACAGACTTTAAAAACTGGCGTTGGTATTCGTATTTTATTAACATACTTTTATGTTATTGATCGGCAAAATGAAAAACAAGCATGGTATACCTGAGATGGTAAGTAGGTATGCACCTAGTAGTTGCATTGCCATTCAAGACAAAAAAAAATTCAGAGACAACACTAAAATGTTTTATTTCCCTGTATTATATTGTTTGATTCTGAAAACTTTTCGTTCCATTATTGATCTTAGTTTTCGGCAAATCGATTTAAGTTATTCCGGTCGGATCCCCTAAGTCCCCCCCCCCCCTCCCTGGATCCCCTGCTAGTTATTCTTCTGTTTCAATCCCTGTCTTATCCACTATAAACTTTCTCATTCCAGTCTGATCCCCTTTCCCTTTTGTTTTCATTCCGGACGGATCCCTCTATCAGATTTTCGGGACAGTGAGCAACAAAATATACATACAGGGTTTATTGAAATACATTTGTGTGATGTGTGTAAATAGCTTTAACACGATATGAACAAATAGATGTAATACGTGGGCTAAGTTATAAAGCATTGCCTTTAAGCTCAGTCAATACACCATCATAGCTTACTCGTAGCTCCGTCATACGATGACATACATAGTCAAACACGTGCACATCAAAGAGTTCGTTATGAGCCGCTCATTAATGAAAACGTGTTTACATAGAACACGTGATGTGCATTACAATAAGGTTTAATATCAGGCCTGTATTCCGCAATGGGATAGGCAGAAGTGTCTAGTACTAATACCAAAATTATAAGTCGCATGTTATAGAGGATGAAAGTCTATTCCCATTGACAGCACACATGCAGACTCTGGTCTGCTGCTGAGAATTTTTCATGCAAAAATCATTTTTGCCCTAACTGGGGATCAAACCAAGGATATCAACTAAAAGGTCACACTTGCGAATAACTGATTAATCAGCGAGTCACGAACAAGCTTGCTTTAACAGGTTGACTCAGAAAAAGGCACATTAATAGATAGGTAGGCAAACCTTCGGATCAACCTACAAATAGCACAGCATCAGATCTATATCTAGATCTACCTCTCCAAGGCACCATGCAATTATGTCTAACCAAAAGGGTTCACCAAAGCATTTGTTTCAGACGGTCAAATATGTTTATTTAACCCATCTTCAAAGACCGCTGATTACTTTTAATCAATCGACCCTATTTATTTACTGAGCACCTTCTTTCTTATTTCAATTAAAGTAAGTAAACAAAAACACGGCTCAACCCTTTCGGAATCTTTTGAAAAGATAGGTAGGTACTTTACTGAAAGTACCTATCTTTTCAAAAGATTCGTGCGTTACTTTTAAAACACGAATCACGAATCTTTTTAAAGGACTCGCCACAAGGACATCCCCACACGGATTCAATATACTTTTGAACGTTGTCTCGCTGACCAATCAGTTAGTTTTTTTTCTCGATTTTAGGGTTGGTCTATAGTAAAAGTTGTTCATAATGATGAGTAGAAAGGGTGTACAGTCTTGGTCGTGCGGTCCATGGCCCTATACGGGGCCCCGGTGTGGGCGGGTTGACTGCGGCGGGCGGCGAGCCGCCCATTATTTGTATACGTCCGGGGCTACCGCACGATTTCGAGCGAGGCGGCAAGCCTCCTTACCGGACTGCCGCCATGGGATCTGGAGGTGATAGTCCTCGCGCGCCTTTATGAGTGGCGTGCGGAGGCACTACGCAAGGGGGAAACTCCGCTTCCGCGGCAAATCGCGGCGGAGCGGACGGACGTCCGGCGCGATTTCATGGCGGCATGGAAAGAGCGACTATGGCAACCCAGCGCAGGGCACGCCACGACAGTGGCGATAAGACCCCTCTATGAGGAGTGGCTAGAGAGGCGTCACGGCGTCCACGCCTACCGCCTGACGCAGGTCCTCACCGGACACGGATGTTTCGGGAGCTGGTTCAAGCCATGGTCCGGGGCGAGAGGGAGAGGAAGGCAGTCGCCTCCTTCTGCGAAGCAGTCATGCCAGCGTAGGACGCGGCGGGATGGCTGAGGGAGTGAGCCTCCCGTCCCAGCCGCCGCAGGAAACGCTCCAGGCGTCGAGAGCCGCGCGACGACTCCCGGCCACCGTAGGCGCGGGCCTGAGGGCGGAGAATAATGGGTAGCTCACCGTCCGATCAGGACCAGGCCCGTGCCGGACGGCGCGTACGTGTTCCACGCGCGCCTCAAAGAGATGTCAGCATCAAATTGAAGGGGCCCGTCAGGGCCGAAGCTTACCGGGTCAGCGGGATTGTCCGAAAGGGTTAATTATTTAAGATATTAATTACTAAGTAACTACACTTAACTGTTAAATACATCTGTGCTTTAATGTATAAAATGTACAGGGACACTTTTAAAAGAACTCATTTATCTTATAAAATCATTCTTGTAACAACCACTTCCGCAACGTAACACAAAACGAAGCAGGTAAACGAAAAAAAAAAGTTCTAGCAACGCTATCGCTTCGCCAACATTTCTCTCTAGACTTTTACTTCGCTCTCGCATCACTACAGTTACAAAACAACAAAATCTGTATGCTTTTATGAACGTTTTGTTAGAGATATAACCAGGTTATATTTGACCGGGATGTGTCGTTAAGTCTTGTTTGCGAGTACATTTCGTTATTATGCGTAGTTTATTAGCATGTATTTATGTATCGACACGTTTCTTATGGGTGCTTAGGGTGCTCGGTAATGCGAGGTATGTTACGTATTGAGAAGTGTAGGACATTTTGGTGATAGCAAAGAAGTCAAGTCAAAGCAAATAACTGTTTTAAGTAGATTAACAACTTAGAGCGGATTTCACTAATTAAACTAAACGCGATCAGCGCATCTACACCAAGTACAAGAGCTGTCAATGTCATCATTATTGTGAAATACTGACACTGACAGTTCTGTAACGCAGTTTAGAAGCGCAGATCGCGTAAGTTTCGTTGGTGAAATTGGCTCTAATTCATTCTTGATAGCCTTTATTCACAGACGTCCCGTAATGATTTTCGAGACAGTTGATGTTCAGCGGTATGGTCCGAAAGGATTACCGCTGCCTCGGGAACATAAAGGGCTAAGGAAGGAAGACGGGTTGGTTTTAGTCAGTAAGACCTGTCTGACACTCCTTTCGCTCGACCCAGAGCGGGAGGGGTCATTTGATGATTTCCCATACTAAAAAAAGGCAGTTGATGTGCAGGTCAAGCTGACAGTTAAAAGTTGCATAAAATTTACAAATATAATAGTAGACATTTTTCATAGGGGGGACAATGGGCGGTCTTATTGCTAAAAGCGATCTTTTAAAGACAACCTTTGAGTAGAATAGGTATTGACCTGGCTATAGTGGTCCCTTAGTCTTTATGGCCCCAAAATCGCAAACACGTAGCTCGTATTTTCTCTGTATTAAAAGGACATAGAGTGACCTAATTGGTGATGTTTTTCAAAAAGGTCAGGTGAGTAGTACTCCCAACCGGCGTGCGTGTATGACCAGTTGTATGAACTTAAACGAAGGAGTATGTCAGGATCGCAGCAGGTGGCAGTTCTGTAGTTACTGCCTAACCCCCATGCGAAGAAGGCGTGGTTTTATGAATGTAAATGGCTCAGCGAAATACCACCTTGCCGCGCTTGACTCGGTGGAACGCAGAGCTAAGAGGCTCATTGGCGACGTAAAACTGGTGGATGCCAAGCTTCACAGCTTGGCTCATCGCCGCAAGGTTGCCTGCTTGTCGGTCTTCTACAGATTGTACTTCGGTGAGTGTGCCCAAGAACTCCACGACCTCATTCCACCGGCACCCTTCTACCTTCGGACATCCAGACGCACTGCAAATTACCATCCCTGCCTAGTTGATATTCCACCAATTCGCACTAAGCGTTTTCAAATGTCCTTTATAATGCGCACAGCAAAAGAGTGGAACTCTCTACCTGCGTTTGTGTTTCCGAGTGAATACAACCCGAATCTCTTCAAAGTAAGAGTGAACAGGCTTCTTCTGGGTAAGCTCACTCCATCGTAGACTTTGTCTATGTCATCTCTGACGAAGATTAGAGTCAAGAGCAAACCCATTTCGAATTAAAAAAAAAATGTAAAAGATGCTTTTGCCCTACGGTGGGACTGTTACAGGCTGATATTATATATTTAAGTTACTACTTTACGTGAAAGCACTCCGGTTCACTCAGTAACCCAGATCCAGTGCCATATATCAGAAGTGAGTGATATTTCAGAGTGGCACTTACAAGCGGGAACAAAGGAGAATTTAATTTTTTTTTCAACCACCTTCGCCGAACTAATGTGGGGTGCGGAAGTGTGGCGGCGGATTTCGTGAGAAATATAGTATTTTGAATGACAGTTTTTGTAGCATTTTTATAATGTGACTTATCTATGTTATAATTCAAGATTTTAGTAACAAGATTAAGACAATACAACTTAAATTTCATTGGCAAGTTGTCATAACATATCGGGCTTCGGACTGTTTGTATATTATGCGCTTACACACGCATTTACAGTGTGTTTTTACATTTGGTTAACACAATTATAGCGCGTGTCGCTTCGTGAGATAAAAATACTGTAACAGGATTATAACATTAGACTTTTTAGTTTTTCTCTCGGTTACGTCAATGCAATAATACATTTAAACTCACCTAGGTACTTCTTGTAAGAGGCACAGTCCACATAAACATTAGGTTGTCTATCAGACGACGTCCTTTACGACAACGCAAACGCAACGCAACGCTTTTGAATAGAGTGACTGGCCCATTGATACACGGGCACCACAGTGTACCAACAATCTACATACTCGTACATGCAGTATGCAAATATGTTTGTTTGTTTGTTGGTCTATTCTATGAACGTTGTATTGAACGTTTCTATTTGAATGCATTGGCAGGACTTGGAGTCACGTTTGGAGTTCTGTTAGGTTTCAATATACTTACCAACGTAGGAAAGCTAATTTACAATCAAGGCGGTCTATGATATGAAAAAAAACAAGAGTGCCGACAGAAGTGAAAACAAAACACAAACACAATACTTTGCCATCCGGAATAACTCCACTCACTGACATATCGGATATACATTAAAACCGAGTACATCCCGAGGACAGCCGGCATTTTTTTAATCGTCTTATAAACAAAACACGCGCGATGTCGATGGTAACAGTTTCGCCAGTTCAATAGTTTTTCCCCATCTCAAAAAAAGCCCAACGCGCCTAAAGAAGTATTCACTTCAAAAATTTTATCAGCATAATATTTGATTCAAAGGGCTAAGGAACCATGATCTATCATGCATCTAGCATGAGCAAACCTTGATGATCTATCATCAAGGTTTGCTCATGCTTGTTACAAACCAATAATTTATTAGTCTAAGTTTTTTCGCAATCTTTTACTTCCCTCGAAAAAAATTTTTTGACTTCAAAAGTAAGACGTAATACCACCATTCTTATTTCTCCTGCTAAACCGAATTGCTGTGTTTAATTTAGGGCTGCTTTTGCATCACCAGATAAATTTTATTCGAGGAATAAAATTGACGTTTGACAGTTTTTGTACTAAAGAATTGTCAAAATTTCAAAATTATTCCTCTGATAAAGTTATCAGATGATTGAAAAATCAGCACTTAACAAAATAAAAAAATAACCCGGGCAAGAGCGAGTCGGATTCGCGCACCGAGGGTTCCGTACCATCATATTTTTTTAAATTTTCATCGGCGAGGCCTATTTTCGTCATAGAATTTTAACACTGTACTGCGGTGTAGAATATTGCAGTTTTATGTCAGCGCCATTTCTTGACCGATAGTGGACCTAATGTAACTTTTGTTGATGATTTCTGAAAAGTGTGCTATTTAGAGACTTCGTTTTATTTTTCCTGTAATCTTTACTTAAACATCGATCACATAGAATAATTTCAGATTTTTTCTCTTTGCAAACTTAGGAGATAAGGAAGGGGAACGGTATTTTTTTTTACATTTTTCTTCAAAAGTCGAAAACTATGCGGCCTATAAAAAAAGAAAAATGTTTGAGAATTTGCAAACTGAGCTCTTTTATATGATACCCCACATGTCCTAATAATAATAATACCCACTTCGGATTTTTCAGACCCCCTTTCAGTCCCTGTAAAAATATTTTTTTATATCTTTCTTATTTGCAAAACGGTTGGGCAAACGTCATCTAAAACTATTCCAAATTTCAAGTTGATAGCATTAGAAGTTCTTGAGATATCCAGCTGTGACAGACAGACAGGCAGTCAGACTGAGTCTCACCATAAGGGTTCCGTTTTACCATTTTGGTACGGAACCCTAATATGGCAACTTACTGCATAAAATCCATACTTCCATACCAATATTATAAATTCGAAAGTAAGTCTTATCTGTCTGTCTATATGTTACCTTTTCACACCTAAACCACTGAACGGATTTCAATAAAATTTGGCAGAGAGATAGATTGTATCCTGGGGAAGGACATAGGATAGTTTTTATCCCGACATTGCCACGGGATCGACATTTATGCGGGTAAAACCGCGGGGCTCTGCTAGTAACTTCTATTTGTTTCATAATAATCATTTCCCTGCCCTTATCCCAATTTATGTGGCACAGCATTTCTTTTTCTTCCATACTTGATTAAGTACCTAATAAAAAAAGCTGTCTCCATTATATTCAACCCAGTACCCAAGATGTCTGCGAAGGTGTTGGGCCGCCCTCCTCATATTATTAAACCTTTTCTTTAAACTAATGCAAGTTTGATACTACAAATGTTACTTGTATGATTTATGAAACATAACATGCACCTGTATTCCTAAAAGGGACAAGCAGAAGTGTATTAGTACAGGGACATTTCACCATTTCTGTATGAGACCCATGTGGAGGGGGGGCGAGCCACCCTTCGGAGATAACTACCTTACTAACTTTACTTTTTAGAAAATAGTGTTTGTTTTGTTCTTTATATTATACTAGCAACGCCCCGCGGTTTTACCTGCATAATTGTCGATCCCGTGTGAATATCGGGATAAAAACTATCCTATGTCCTTCCCCGGGATGCAATATCAGACAGACAGATAGTTACTTTCGAATTCATAATATTTGTGTGGATTTAAATCTGTATAATTAAAACAAAGTCGGGTTAGTTACACGATTTACAACTCAAGAACGGCTGGAACAATTTTTTTTATGATCTTTGATTTGTTGGATTTGCCTCCGCCCCGCTAATAAACATGGGAAAATAATAATGAAGATATTTCAGTTTGTCATACATTTTGTATGGAACGGCTTTTTGATTCTGAGGCAGTAGGAAATTCGCCGAGTCAGCTAGTTGTAAATAATACATAGAAAGAAAATACATTTATTTAGCGCAGACTAAGAGACACACAATACACCAGATAGTTAGATAATAGTCGTACATCAGATAAAAACTAAGAGAAAAATAAAAAAGTGCAAAGTCCGATGTAAGAAATTAGCAGGAAAGTGTGCCTCACGGCTGCGCCAAAAAGGCCCAGTTCAGTAAAAATGCCAGACAACTAATAAGTTAGTATAGATTTGTAAAACGACCGCTCTGCCGCATTGGGTATATACACCTGTAATGATAGTTGGGTAGATTTTTTATAAACAAATAAAATCCTGCTAAAAAACTGTTTAGCTACAGAAAAATCTTAATGCAATAATGCAATTACATTTTCCTGACCTTGTTCATTCTGGAGTTCTATGGATATTTCTTGCATAGATTTTTTTTTTGTTAAAATATGTTTTATAAATAAAATACACTGACCGTTCGACATTCATGGTAGGGGTAATAGCACCAATATACAGCCTCTACCAAAATAATTATAGGTTCTTATGAAAATCTAGTTAACCACCATGTTGAGATTTATAATCATGTTTCCTTGTGCTATAGCAATTAATAATGTCTTGTCATCTGGGCAATACCCAGATAATATAATTATACACCGTGTTCTTCACGTTATCCATAAACTTTGTCAAACGCTTCTATAGCTTTTACAAATTAAATCTAACAAAGGAAGTAGTACTTAAAACGGCTTCGTTACAAAGATATTTGTAATTTCATTTCATTAAATTTAATTGAGCTATACAGTAAGAAACGGTCTTAACTTATTTTTGACAAGTTTCAGCCCGCCAAATCTTATGAATGTAAATAAGTCGTTGCCAATTTGGATAAAGAGGTATGCATATCGGGTGATTTACGTCAAGGTTTGTATGAAAATTAGCATAAGAATTAGCATAAAAAATAATATTCAAGAATTTATTAATGTGTCCATAATGAAAAATGTTTATATCCATGGTCTGAACAACTCTTAGAAGTTTATTTATATCGTCCGGAACACGATTTATAATTGGAAAAATTATCAAAAACATAAAAATAGTCATGGGATTTTTTTTAATACTTTTATTACCATATTTATATGGTAATAAAATTATTTTTTTATTATTTATAATAATAACCAAAACTACTCAGAGGAGTAAGTAAGTATGTAAGGATCGTAGCGGGTAGTGTTCTTTAGTTTATGCTCCCATTGGAATTAGGCGTGGTGAGTTTTACTACCCACACAATTTAAATAAATGGTGTTGAGATCCATTGTACTTAAATCTGTGTCTACCTCTTTGGATATAGGCGTAATGTTTTCAGAACTTCCACACTTTTCACTCACCACCCACGGAAAGTCTTTTCCCTACCAAGAGAACAGTAATTAAGGAGAATAATGCATAATATACAATAACTAGTCTTGATCCTCCTTAGTACCAATTAGTTCTATTACTAATTAGTAAGAATACTCGAGTGTTTTGGTAATTAGTAAAATACTTATCTAAGTGTTGTTCTAGTTTTCACTGTGACGTCTCTAGTGAATTAGAACATAGTGTTTATGAGCGAATTTTGTGGAGAATAATTTTGTTAATTTATTATTTTAATTATATTTTCAATTGTATAGTAGGTACTAAGGCGCCATTGAGCTGTTGGTCCCAGGTATCATTAGTAGATCTTTAAAAGTCGTTACGTAGTTGGAAGCTCGATAGCCTGTCAATCAGTCTTACCAAGGGGTACTATGTTACCCAGTAACTGGATTGTGGTAGATAAATAGGTAGTCGCTCCATGTAAAACAATACTGGTATCAACTGCATCCAGTTAGACTGATAGTCGACCCCAACATAGCTGGGAAAAGGCTAGATAGATCATGGTTAGGTGCCAGTTTCAACAACAAATATTGTTTTATACCTACATTAAATAAACATTGCATATATTAATGTTTGTTTAATGTCTATATGTCCAAATGTGAATATATTCACATTGCGTCTGTTATGTTATTATGAGTGTTACAACTTTTCACATGGAGGCGAGAGAGAAAGCGATACTGACATTATTAACCGGGTATAAATTAATCATAACTGGCGAAATGCGGGTATACTTTAGATACATCTCTGCCGAACCCATCGAGAAAAATAGGCGTGGTGTAATGTAACAAGTTGTTACATGGGACTGGGCTAGAGAGAAAACTTTAGCCTCCGAGCTGCCATTGACAATTTCATTGAAAACCTAAAAACGCTTTGTCTTGTAAGGATTGACACTATTGACAGCTCGCTTCAAGCTTACTTCATCTAAGTTTTCACGGTTAGATTTCTACAGAACAGATCGGTAGGTATCCACGCTCAACAATCGTGATAGCTGAGTACTTCCATACTTTTACCATAAAATTCAAAACTACGTGCAGGGCAGGCGTCGCCATGGGCAACATCTAGTTTTTTTTAAACAAATAAAAGCCTTTTCAAGTGAACAAACAGCAAGTTATTATTTTTATGTTTTGTTTGTGTATTGTTAGTTGTTTCCGAATGAAATAACTATTTTCCTTTTTATTCTATTTCATGCGGAGCATAAGCCCCGACAAGTTGATGTTTTTTGAGTCTAAAAATGTTGTAACATTTTTGCTAAAATCTAGTAGACAAATTATATAAATGGATACCTGAAGTAAAATTTCGAAGCCTGCTTCTCATACAGAGGAAGCCATTGCATTGATCACCAGGTTTTTTTTTACTTAAACTACTTAGTATATTTTTTTAAACGTGGTAAACCTGTGAATCCAAATAATAAAAATACGTCATGGTGTAAGCACCTATAAAGTTATTTACACGTTTTACGTTTGTTTCTCAAACTGTTGCCTATTTAATAAGTCACCAGGCATTTTTTTTTATCTGTGACATATTTTCTTTTCCATTTTCACAGATCGTTTCTTGGTTTTTAGCCACATAGGTATATCGTGCTATGCATTGATTATCACTTTGCAACAGCGCACGGAACATAAAAACTAAATAACCTTTTAATTCAATTTGTGTAGTGAGGCCGATAATTACACCACTCACCCTAGCCAACGGTGTGGTACAAGTTAGATTCGGTGCCGGGTTAATCGTTTGTGGTTCATTAAACGTAATGTAACCTGTAAGATTTCTGTTTTTTCTTTCTAATGAAAAGTTCACCATTCGACGTGCTAAGAATGAGAAAGGATATGAATAAAAATATTATAATGGAATTAAGGGCTCATTTTTCCAACGCCAGATAGTTTTATGGGAGGAGTAATTTTGAATTTTTGACAGTTCTTCCATACAAAAATTGTCAGACGTCAATTTTATTCCGCGAATAAAAATTATCTGTCGATTGAAAAATCAGACCTACGTGTAATGTGAAAATGGCAAACAGAAAAGTGAATATGAAATCCAGTGACTTCCGATACAATTATTTTCGATATGTAACAAAAGACATAAGTAGGTACAGACGCCAGCATATCAAGCTACCTGAAACTGTCAAATTTTCCCAATCAACTTTGAACCTTATACTTTAGCCATAAACTTGAAAATCTATTAAAGAAATTTGACAGGTTGTAGTAGCTTGATGTGCTGTACATTAATTTACAAGATTTTGTTTTTATTAGCAACAGAATCGATATTATTGTAACTGAAGAATATATTTCGATTTTTATTTAAAACATAAACGATTCTCGGCTAATGTCAACAATAATTTTCAATGCAATTCCGTTCCTTTTTTGTCTAACCACTTTTCTCTAATTCTCACTCTCAGCATGTTTTTTGTGAAGCTGTGAGACGGGCTCACAGCTACCCATTAAAAAACATGCACCACATAAAACATTTACACCAACGCCGACCCATAAATATTCCGTAAACCCGCGACATCTCATGCCTCCTACCACATAAATAGTTGCATAGCTTAGATGCAATTTGGACCGCGGACCCACTCAAGTATGGTATACCGCGCCGTCGCGCATTTAATAGGATTTCGGGGGCTTTTACCGTGCTGTATGTAGGTATAGTATGTGTTTATAATGTTGGCTTGTTAGTTCCTGGGTTTTTTTTGGGGAGTTGGACTGCTGTAGCCAGAATGATGAAGGTTGTAGTGTGGTAGATAAAGCTGTAGGTTCTTAATTATTATAGAAAAAATTGAGCTTAATTGAACTCTGATGTTGATGGAAAACTCTGTGAAAAAAAGATATAATTATCTGAAATCACTAGTGAGCAATTAATTTGATAGTCGTTTCTTTTTCTATACTACTACTACTAGCTTCTTCCCGCGACTTCGCGTGACATTTCTTTTTCCCCGACCCACCCCGTCGCATCGCATCGCCCGTCCGCGGTATTACTTCGTTTTCACTTAGCGTTCTTTCTGACTTTTTTCTTTTTACTCGGTTCCTGAGGGTCCTAGCGTGATGTAAAATAGCCTATATCCTTTCTCAAGAATTAGGCTAACAAATGCAATTTTGTTTTCAAGTCCTACTGGTGGTTCTGGAGATTAGCGCGTTCAAACAAACAAACTCTATATATATACAGATAAGTCTTGTACAGTCTTGACTCTGCAAGGGTGACCATAGATTGTGGAGTTTCGTTATATACTCCTTAATTGGCATTATACTCCTTCTATAGTAACACTTTAATGCCAACTGAGAGTGTGTCTAAACGGGATCTGTGTTTTAGTTTTAGTTTTTTGCCACCGACTTCCGAAAACAAAGTTATTTTATAATTTTGAGTTCATTTCTTTTTAAGTCGGTTTAATTTTTTAAAATTCCTTTTTTATTTCGTAATGTTTAGTTTTAAGTAAAAACTGGAATATTTTTTTTTAATAAGTAGGTAAGTAATAGTTTTGTTGTAAATATTGCACGAGAATTTGACCAAGGTTTTGAGATGTTTTCCTTGAGAAAGGTTGCCTGGTAGAGAATGCCTATGGCATTAAGTCCGCCTCTGTACATTTATGTGCTTGAAGTATTAAATAAAAATAAAATAAATGTTTTCCCTTTGACACTACACCCGTAGCTCGTATCAATAATCCAGGCCGGCACCCATACCATTTTTATTATATTTTCAAATTCAAATGGGTCCCGCCTGCTTCCCACTTTTATTTAATTTAAACGGGCTTGATTTTAACTTTTCAGTTTTTTTTTAACGTAAGTTTTTTACCGCAGTCGGGATTTTTATTTTTTTTATTAGTTTATATTAGCAATAGACTGTACCTGCTTAGCAATCAAAACCAAAAACATTCAGTTAATCCAACAACCCTGTATTCATTCCACGTTAATATCCTTCTTTTCTTCTTTTATACTACTGTTATCCAATGAAACAAGATAACAAATAAAGAATTATATTCATGAAAGCGAATGGTTGCGCGCACTCACGGGTAATGCCGACTAACAACGTTTTTTTTATTATAGCCAGTACTTTTTACGCCAATAACCATTTGCTAAACGCTAATAAGAGTATGGCCATTGAGTGGGAGATGAGCGGAGAGGTGGCGTACGCCTGGATTGATCTGTGGGGTAATTGCGTAACACACTATCAGTAGCAATAGAGACATTTCAACAACATTCATTGCGTTATTTAAGTTTATTTATATATACTTTATTGTACACCAGAAAATACATAACAAAAAAAAGTTAAGTGAATGATAAATTATTTTATTTTTGTAAGTAGGTTTGCACAAACACTTTTACACGTCAATCATATTTTTTAAACTAGATGAGGTTGGCGTTTCCTTTCTGACTACTCTGAGAAGAAAGGCCGAAACAAACTCAGAGGTCATAGTCTCTTTTAAAGTCCAGACATAATCTTGGTCAGGTTGACCATGTAGGTCGATGTCTGAGATGGTCTTTTGAGGAAAGAACAACACAGATTGTGAGGACCTGTCCAGTCAGTATACGCATTTGTCAGAAATCGTGCAGCTCAACTCAAGACTTAAGGAGCTCAACGATCCGACGAACAATACCAAAGAAAGGACATTTGGGTAGGCCACATAAATTACTCAAACTGCCAGACCATAGAGAGAATAAAAAAAAATGAATAAAATAAATGACCCACATCGTCTTCATATTCACAATAATTAAAATAATGTAATACTTTACAAAGTAAGCAAATGTCATTGTTTTAGAAAAAAAATCCTTAAAGTCAATGTGTTAAGTACAAAGTTGTTAAGTAGATACAATTTTCGAACATTTATGAAGCAATGGATTGTCAATATCTTTCAAAATGATTGTGATTGATAGTTTGTTACACAATTAGGGTTCTGATGCATCCGCACCTATTAAGGCAATTATGATAATTGGGAGAATTAAATAAAAACATTGTTATACATAGGTAAATTCTGAATAATTTTTACTCAAAACTGAAAAAAACTATACAGTTGAAAATAATTTTCTACAATCAATAAAAATGTAGGTAAATATTGATATCGAATAAAAATAAATGTTGTCTTCTTATTTTTAGGCCAAAATAAACTGGTTCTAAAGACAAGGATTTGTCTATGAAGTAGCACCAGAAAGGCACTGGTGCATTCATCCAGACTCCAGAGCTGGTGTTCAGTTGAAGAAGATTTTCTTCTGAAAATAACAATAGCTTGTTTTAAAGCCCACATTTTAATACGACGTTTGTAAGTACCCAATATTTCGCAATAAAAAACACCGTCTGGAATTACCAAAGAAAAATCAAGTGAAATTCTTTGTACGGTTTGTAAGAACCTTTTGCAGCTTATAGTTTTTTCTAGAAATAACTACTAAGTAAGAAGTTTTTAAAACTTATCAAAAATACTGTGTATTTGCTGTGTTGTGGCCGTCAAAAACTGGGTTTAATCCATCATACATGCAAAAACGTAGGTTAGTAGTTTCTTTTTATCCGACTGCGTGAGAAAAAGGAAGGAACTTCACATACAATATTTGTTGCATAGTGAGATAGCTTTTTCCTTCGGCTTGAACAATAGAATGGACCCTAATCTTATTACAATCTAGCCCTATATATAGACAGCTGATAAGTAATTTAATTATAACATAAACTATTAAATTGTCTTAACTAAGAATGTGCGTATGTGAAATAGCTTATGTACAATCAATATAATGAATAGGTTTCACTAAATTAGTTGTAATTAAATATATATTAAATTCCTACAAAAAAAAACTTTCAGCTTGGTTTTCAGTGATTGGCTAAAATATGCAAGTGACGTTTACAATTTAGTTTCCAAAAATGTAAACAAATATGAGTCATTGGAAAAAATACTTTAGCATCCTATACATAAAGTTCAGTTTGCGTTACAACTTAATTTTTTTAATAATATTTTCAATGGCAGTCATTCTAAAATCAACGTTATTTACACTGACACAAAGTTGATATTTTGTTTAAGTCAATTACAAACCACAATTTGAATAGACCGTAGTTATTGATCGAAGTATCGTCATTCCTGCAATCTTTTATATTGCATTACATAATTACAAATTAATTCGAGTCTCTGCTAATCCTATTTTCCTTAAAAACCTTGAATACAAAAGCAATTAGGACTAACTTCCTAAAACTCGAAAGCCGTTTGAATTAAAATCTTATTATTTTATCCAATAATTAAGTTGCCTTCGTATATTCTGGTCTGACGTTGATTATGTCTATTTTTTTCTTTTCAGAGCGGCCATTACAAGTGATACAATGGAATTCCCTTGATGAGGGTTGCAGAGAAACGAAGAATGAAGGCGGCAAAGTTATGTAAACTGTAGGTAGATATTGGCACTTGCCGTATTGAGCAAATATTCACGTTAAGTAGACAATTCATAATATACTCAATTCCTTTTCCAATAAAAATCTTTTTTAGTTAGCGAAATGATGCCAAAGTTTGCACAAATACGCCAAGTATAGTGCCGAAAAGTCGGCCGTATGAAAGATTCATTTGATCGTAGCATGGTATGAAGCGTAGCAATACGGCATAGCAGAGTTGGGTAGCCATCTAGCGTAGCAAAATGGCGTAGCAGAGTAGCCATCTAGCGTAGCAATATGGCGTAGCAGAGTTGGGTAGCCATCTATCGTAGCAATATGGCGTAGCAGAGTTGGGTAGCCATCTGGCGTAGCAGTGTCGTAGCAACTACATATGTTGCGTAGCGGTGTCTAAACCCGATCAGGCACTCGTGCATGAGTATCGCTGGTGGCAGATACTCGGAGACGGAGTGTTACGGGGATCGGACACTCGAAGATGAGTTTCACATGTGTCAGAAAGACATTGAATCAAAACAATTCTGCTTGGCGATCGGGATATATATTTTTTCAATTAATATATATTTAGTGCCACAAATTAGACATTAATACCTTCCTTCCTTCCTTCTTTCATCCTATCACTCTGTCTTCTCACAGAACCACAAACTATGATGGTAACTTCTGGACAAAAATTGTTTCAAGAAGTTTATCTCATCGATTTCACTCAACATCTCTGCTCACCCCGAACAATAGGAAACATACGACATAACACAAGACCCCTCATCATTCCAATTTTATGTTTTCCAATCGAAACACTGAACTCAATTCACGTTTATAGAGGAACTCTTCATAAAAACTCTACGACCCTTATTTTATAGCAGAGGGTATGAATGAGACAAGCTTCTGTACAAATCTCACCGTGAAAACTTAAGTGAAGTGAGCTTGAAAGTTAGCTGTCATTCCACCTCATTGTCACTAATGTCTTCAAGTTGTTCATAAAATAGATCGGAACGTGTAGATCCTAGCTTTTGCTAAATTTTAATGACTGCCACTGACATACTCGGTTGAGGGACCCGATGATTCGCGCCACTAGAGTGCAAGTCCTGTTTGAATGCAAGTACTTTATTATATCGTAAATACGTATGGTAAGGCTTCTCTAAGGTGTCTCCCGCTGTTTTTTAGTAAATCTACTGAATATGGAACAAATATCAACATAAAAATGTACTAACAAATTGTCAAACGCTTTTCAACTGCTGTGTTTTGTTAACCGAAAAATCAACACACAATCTGACATAGGTTTAATTTTGACACGTCGGGTTTTGTTCTAAGAACCGGATGTTAAGACTGTTTTAAAAGTTGAAGAAATGATAAAATTTGCATCGCCTAAACACATTTTACAATACAAGTCATTTGTTACTTAAATTTTATTGTATATTATAGGCAAAACATTAGCATCTTGCAAATGGGGCTTCAGTCTAAACTAGGAAAAAACACGGGCATAACCACTCTTCTATGCACTAGATCAATGAACTGGATACCTTGTATCATTCAAACCCTGCCCCTATGATTTGTTTTATGGCCTACGACCATGAGATCGATATGGCTTATAATCAAGCGCACGGTTTGTTCTATGACGTCATAAAATTATACTTTTTATCACTTAGGGGATCAGCAGATGGTTGAAAAAGTTTTTAGAGTACTACCAGTTATGGTTAATTCTTGAGACATGTGGAAGAATAATTATTTAAAACAACGTATTCTTTTAAAGAAACATTTTTCAAAGAAGCTGATCGTAAACCGAACATTTATCTGCAAATAGTAACAATTACGCGAGTCAAATTCATATAACAATGCCACGTGTACAGCTTATGGTTAGAAAGTGGTCGGGACATCCTCAGGCTTGTGAGTAATGCTATAATATATATCTGCCCCTAATTTAGCGAGCATAGTCATCTGTCAATCCGTCAGACAGTCCAACTAAGTAGGAAATGATGCTTAGAAACGCCGGAAAATGTTATAATATTTTCTTACGGAAGGGGAAGGAAAATTATTGGGAGTTTATTTCTCTGCCTTATTTTAGCCTATATTGAAGAAAAACTAAATACAAATGCTTATTGTTTACTTCACTTAAATGAATAGTCATTACATTCTATATTGATTTGATTGTAGTGTTCTCACAACTTTTTTACCCTGCGTCCTAACCGAAAACGACTGTCGCGCGAATACATCGCGTATTTGATCAACGCGATCTTTTCTATGATTTATGACGTACATACGCAACTTAATTGATCGCGCGAATATGTCATATTCATATAAACCGCGTGTATACTGTTCTTTAAGTAATCGGGCGCTTAGACTTATTTTTGCAATGGACCAATTGTTAAGTAATAGTGTAGCTACCCATTGATACACATTGTGGAAGAGCCTAATAAATATACAACAATGACGATAGCTTTCGATTATATTTTTCTTTAAGTGGCCTTAAAGAAAAATATATTATTTTCTACCTACTTAAACAACCGCATCCAAACTATAAACGACAGGCGACACTTGCCATTCATTAACTCAGGAACGGTTTAATTCTCGTCTGAACAAGGTAATGAGACGTGCCACTCCGAGCGAACACTTTTAATTTTATATCTTCACTAGCTTTTGCTACCGACTGTACCTAACCCCCCAGCCGTGACTGGTTTCTTCGGACGGTGGAAAATTCTTGATTTATCATGCCTGAAAAATAATATAAGTACAATGTCAAACTCAAACTCAAAAAGCATTTATTTCAATTACGCCAATTACAGGCACTTTTAAATTGTCAAGGAGTCAGTCAATCAGAAAGGTACGACGAGGTGATTGCCCACTCCAAAGAGTAGTAGGTTCCTATGGAGACGAACGGGCAAGTGTGTTAGGTTAAATGAAGCACATACTTGAAGGTAGTATATATAGTACTCGTGAAAATGAACATGAAATCGTGGAAAAAAAGTGATTCTCCCTACATATTATGTTCGCAGAATTCGACAAAATAAATGGAACGGCAGATCTTTTTTACTGTATAAGTGTCCCTCTCCCCTCATTACCAGGTAATGATGATGGTAGACATAGGCTTCCATCCAAGGATTGCAAGTGTGTTAGAACAATCACTGAACATAACACTATGGTAGGTAGGTACATTTCAACGATTTCATACCATTTTATCTATGTTTCTCTATGATTTTTTCATACTTTTCATGCACCGCAAGTCAGAGGTATTCAATTATCACTGGATGCGTTCTATCGTCGTCTAATCTTGGATACTTCTATACTTTTTTGCTCAAAGTATGAAATGAACAATAAAAACACATTTTTTCTATCTATTCTACAACCCTTAAACAACGGTTTACGGATTGGAAAATCGCAGAAAATAACGTGTTCTTTTTAAATCAATTTCTTATTTACTGAGCTGAAAATATGTATTCTAGGAACCATCAAAGCAAACTTTAACAACAAAACAAAAAGATGTACCTAACTAACCCCACTAAGATTTTCAGAGCTACTAACCGGTTCCCAGAAATCAAAAATAGCTGTTACAAACGAAGAACTAAATAAATAAAACAAAAGACAACTAGAAATCGCCCGTTCATTCTAAAGCAAATTAAGGCACCTGTCCCACTGCCCGCGATTAACGAGAAGCGAGTAGAGCTAGCAACTAAAAACCGGCCAAGTGCGAGTAGGACTCGCGCACCGACGGTTCCGTACAAATTTGTAGCTATGTAACTACAAATTTACGGTTTTCGGATGTTTTCCTTTTCTTATGCTACATGACATTGCTTCTTGCCAAATTTTATGATTCTAGGTCAACGGGAACTACCCTATAGGTTTTGATTCCCTTGCGAGTGTCAAAATATGGTGCATTAATGGAACATAAACATAACATCTTTTGATTGCGTTGCCTTAGAAGTTTGATTTTTTCATTGCTTCAAGAGATTGTAGCCCTGAGTATTTGATATTAATTTCAACTTGATAACTCTACGCGTTCCTGAGAAAAGGACAGACGGACACCGAAGTGATCTAATAAGGGTTCCGTTTTTCTTTTTTAGCGATAAATTACTCGCTGGTATGCGTATGTACCAAGCGTGAGTCTCTCGGCGAGAGTCCTACCCGCCAAGCGAGCATCGCTGAGCCGAACTCATTTGTCGCAGCGACAAACGAGTGTGTGGACAGCCTATTTAATATTTAATTATCTCTTTGACGTCTAGAATCTCTTGTCCGTTTCTTGAGCGAGAAAACTGTTGATAGCTAGTCGCTTCCTCGTCGGCAGTGGGACAAGTACTCTAAAGTAAGTTTAAATGGATGTCGTAAGCAACTGGCTGTGAACGTTAAGTGTGACAGCTCTGTAGATACGAGTATATTGTTACTTGTCTGCATCATGAGTGGGCATTTTTACGTGATGACTTGTTTTAATAGGAAAGTATGAATTAATATACCTCGTCAGTTGCAAGCGGTGAAGGACGGGGCTAATTCCCGAAGCAAGCAAAGTGATACTGGGTTATTTAATTTGGAATTTCCTAGCAGTCTGGGTTTCTCCACGGTTACAGTGCGACCTAGTGCGTCTTCAAATTTTCGGTTCTAGGACATGCCGGTTTAAACCCTCACGATGTTTTCCTTTACCGTGTTGAGAGCAGTGGTGATGCAATTATACAATGCTGTTTGGTGAAGTGGTGGCCCAGTGCCGGGCTCGACTTATGGGTTAAGGTCGTGGGTTCGATCCCAAACAGACGCTTTTCTTTATGTGTTGCCATCAACCGAGCACAAATCCTGACTCCGGGCTCAAAAGCAAGTCATATCAAAAACCTTTATCACTATACAAAGCGTACTTAAAGTTAGTAATAGGAGCATAAGTACTAAGAAGAGAGAAATCCTAGCTTTATTGCAAACGGCACTGAAATAGGAACACCTAAGTCTTTAGCTGCAATAGAACTTGCACCGGGATAGAGATGAAAATACCTCTGTTTACATTGAATAGTTCCTTTTTAGGAGTATTATTAATACCTATAGTCTGTTCCAAAAGTGTTTAATTAACATGTAAACAAATGGATAACTGTTGATGTCAATTTATAGCGCCACTTACAAATTCAGTGCATGAATTTGATTATATGAATATCAAAGAGTTTTTTCATTTGATAATTGACGATAATTTTGTTTTATGTTATGTTGTTTTTTACCAAATAACAAAATATACAAAAACCTTGTATACATGTGAATTCAATCACGAAACTATTTCATTAGTAGTTGTTGGTTGTTTTTAATTTACTTGAAACGTAACAGGTAAGCACAAATGATGACATTTTTATTTATCTAAGTATCTCCGTTATTACAATGTCTTTCTCACCCCACCTGCTACGAAGAACCCAACACAAAACTTTTCACTTGCCAATCTTATCACGGGGAGGAAGAAAATCCGAAATTTTTGGGCAAAAACTTCCCAAGTCACCGGATGAAGACACTTGGGCAACTTTTTTAATTTCACTAGTGAACATAATCTGTGGACATCATCAATCTGCGGGTGACATGTAAGTGACTTCGGAAAGGTTTTTTGTATAGTTTTATGGAGTAGTTACTGCAGTGTTTTGTTTTAGTAAAGTTGGAGTGGGTTGTTGTGTTTGTGAGGTGGCGAAAACTTGAGTGGCGCAAGTTAAATAATAATCGTAATCAGCATTATATAATCCATCATGTGGCCTAGTGTGGGTGGGTGGTTGCTTCAAATTTTCGGTTCTAGGACATGCCGGTTTCTGCACAATATTTGCCGAGCAGTGGTGTTGGAATTAATGACACAAAGTAAATTGCTTGCCTGGGATGCAACCCACGACCTACGGCATGCAAGTCGGGGCCGTTACCACTGAGTAACTACTGCTCTGCACGTTAAAGGCTCGTACACACAGGCGTGACGCGACACGCGACACAAAGGCACCGCAAGTCGCGCAACGAGCGGTGCCTTTGTGTCGCGAGCGATTCGCGTCGCGCGTCGCGCCTGTTTGCAGGATCCTTAAAGGTCCGATCAAAATAAAATGCTTACATAAAAATACGTGCTCAGTCCATCAAATGAAATTATCTGTAAAAAAGAACACGTGAGTCAGAGATTCTTTTGTGTTCTGTATAATCCTATGAGTTTTTAATATTGCTTACCTGACTGATAAGCCATATCAAAAACTATATAATACATTGGTACTGAGAATATTAGCAACATATCTATGTATATCAGTAATTCCCCATTCGTATAAAGGCAGGATACCCATTCTATAGGTAAACCTTAGTAAAATATAAGAGAATTCGATATTCCGCATATAAATTGGAGAGAAATAAAATATACGAGACTAAAATATCTTACAGTGCTCCCAATTCCAACCAAACGAAGTTCTATCAATAAAACTAGAAGACGCCGCAAAAGCAAAAAGTTAACTCACTGACCTGTATTATACAAGTACGCTGAAATTCATACTATCGATGACAAAATGAAGACATTTGATTTTCGCCATTTTGGCGCTGTTATCAACGTGAGCGATTATGGAACTAATATTTTTGATGTGAGTTTTAAAAATGTTCTAAATATCTCGTAGTAAACACAAAATATACATAAAAGTCTTATTCCACGATTAAGATTTAAATCAAAAACAACACGACGACCGTTTGCAACAGTGTAATTATCGCGAGACGCTCAAAACCCCGCATTGAATCGACACAAAAAACAACTGTAACCTATAACCTATATTTATAGTCCAGCGTACTTGTTTATTAGAGATCAGTGAGTTTAACCGCAAAAAAAATCTGTAACCTTTTAATACAAAAAATATTTTCAAACACAAACTTGTTAGGATGTAATAAAAAAATATAACCTACCCTCTAACCGTGTTTTTCTGTGGTGACGTCATTACATGTAGAACTGATTGATGCTTCCACAGGAAATGTTATGTAGCGCGACCACGAATTGAGAGCGGGTACTTAAAGGAATCAGGTGAATGGATTCTTGTATAGGCATTTATTTATATTTGTTATAAGCTGAGTCAGCTTATAACAAATATAAATAAATGCCTATGTTTGAATGAACAACATAACATCAATAAAATAAAATTTTATTTTTGTACCTGATATTTGCGCGCCCCATGTGGCAGAATGTGATGAGACTATTAATTATTAATTTAAGATCATGTATACCATGTTCAGACAAATAAATGAATTTGAATCTGAATTAATAATGTTTTTCCCGAAGGAGTAAGCAGAGATGTAATAGAATACCCTCATTTTGCTAGTTATGGCAGGCCAGGTGCTCTCTGCATTATAGGAACTAAGGCACAAGTACACGGCGGGCCCGTCTGGACGGGCCAATTCAGTGGGGATGCCACGCCAGCCGGGTCGCAAGTTAGGTCGATACATACGCACCGCGTCGCGTCGTCCGTTCGTCGCTTAATAAAATGAAGGCAGAAACTTATTGCATCGTATTCGGCTGCTTAAATAATAACAAGAATCTGAACCTCACGTTTTTCTCACTTCCAAAGGACATCGAAAGGTAAGAAATGCACGTATACATGCACCTAATTACTAATTAGGTAGGTAACTACCCACCATATGTTTACATTTGTTATTCTTATTTATGTGAACCGGATTTTACGTAGTTAGAATATTATTTATTATTATTATAGTATAATTAGGTACTTACTTACGTAGTTCTTAGGTTTAGCTTCGATAATATACATACCTGATCAGGTAGGAAACTACCTATTTAAATTTGATCTTAGTAAGTATTTTTGTTTCAGTGGGTAGGTACAGACGTCAGCACATCAAGTCACTACATTCTGTCAACTTTCGTTAATAGATTTTCAACTTTATCGCTAAAGTATAAAGTTCAAAGTTGATTGGGAAAATTTGACAGTTTCGGGTAGTTTGATGTGATGGCGTCTGTACCTACCATAAAAAGGTATGTACCGTATTTGATTTTTCTTCCGGACAACCCTAGTGCTCGGTTAAGCGGCGTAGGTATGTTGCGGACGAGAAAGGACATAAAGTAATAACAACTCTCAAGAGCGGCGATAAAGTGCAATTTAGCTTGCACGTTGGCGGGAAGTGATTTTGTAGGCTATTATAAAAGCGGCTTTCTTCAAGATCAAAGGAGTCGGCCTTCTGTACTAAGTACTATTAGTTATTCTGTGGTTATGGGAAGTCTCATGTAATAGGGGCTTAGAATATTGTCATCAACCGAGCACGAATAGTTAATGATAATTATCTGGGGGCACGGTAGTGCTCCGCCAAGTCGAGCAAAAAGCGGCGTGGCCGTACCATCCTTTTCTCGAAACAGTTCAGGCCATTTTCGACCCCCTATAACTTCGTTGTGGATAAAACCAGAAGCCTGAATTTTCAGTAACCAAGCAGGCATTGTATAAACACGGTATATTTCAAATTTCATTTAATTTGGAATAGTAATTTAAGAATTGCAACTAGTCAAAGTTTCTTAATTTTGTCACTCACTCACTCACCCACTGACTGACTGAACGATCATCAAAACTCTAAGGCACTTCTAGCAGACATAGAAGCTTCAAATTTAGAATACAATTAGTGCTTAGTGTATAAATCAGGGAAAAACTAAAATATTTTACAATTTCGGTCCACTATTCTAGATACACCAACTGCATAAGTAACTTTGTAATCCCATATAAATATATAGGATTACAAAGTTACATTTGCAGTGAATTAATTAGTGTACCTGTATGTATAATATAATGGAATAATAGGCGTAGATAGATACCTAGATATAATTATGTTCAAAGGTAACTTGTAAAATGGTCAACGGATTATGTTAAAAAAAAAACAGGGCAAGGGCGAGCTGGACTCGCGCACCGAGAGTTCCGTACCATAATATTATATTTTTAAATTGTCATCGGCGAGGCCTATATTCATTAGAGAATTTTAACACTGCGTACAGCAATGTAGAATATTGCAGTTTTATATCAGCGCCATCTCTTGACCGATATTGGAACTAATGTAACTTTTGTTGATAATTTCTGAAAAAATGTGCTATTTAGAGACTTTGTTTTATTTTTCCTGTAATCTTTACATAAACTTCTATCACATAGAATTATTTCATATTCTTCTCTTTGCAAACTTCGGATATAAGGGGGGAACGTAATTTTTTTTTAATTTTCATCTAACGTCAAAAGCTATGCGGCTTAAAAAAGAAAAAAATGTTTGAGAATGTGCAAACTGAGCTCTTTCATATGATACCTCACATGCCCTAGTAGCCTCACTTCGAATTTTTAAGATCTCTTTTCAGTCCCTGTTGCAAAAAAAAATATTTTTATTTCTTTCTTGTTTGCAAAATAGCTGGGCAAACGTCATCTAAAACTGTTCCAAATTTCAAGTTGATAGCAGTAGTAGTTCTCGAGATATCCAGCTGTGACAGACAGACAGACTGAGTCTCACTATAAGGGTTCCGTTTTACCATATTGGTACGGACTCTAAAAGATGTGAGATGCCATCAAAAACATAACTTGTAAAACCCAAGACTCGCAACTCAGTTCTTCTACCGTAGAAAGTTGTGAGATCCATGTAATACCAAGTCGGTAAATATGTATATTCAGTCCCTAATTAAGGAACCTTCTGTCTTAAGTTATTACATAATTAACAAGCCTAAAATTTAATATAATATGTATTACTTGTGAGATACTCGTACATTATGTTTTCATGCGAGAATCGAAATAGCGGTGATTAAGCGGTTAAAAAAAGAAATTTGCAAATCCGTCTGTCTATATTTGATCGGAGTTGTAGGTACATAAAAAAAATAAAAACATCCAAATTGAGTACCTCCTCCTTTTTTGAAGTCGGTTAAAAACAGTTTTACGCGTCAAAAAGAAATAACTAAAACCTAGATGTGGTCGGTGTTTCCTACCTGACTATTCTATGAGAAGAAACACCAAAATAAACTCAAATCTCACAGCATCTTTAAAAGTCCAGACATATCTTGGTCAGAACATGTGAAGACCATGCACATTAGTGTTTGAGATGGTCTTTTGAGAAAACATAAAAATATATACACCAGATATTGAACCAGCAGTCCAATTTGAAGTTCATAAAGTACATATTTTGTAGTAATGTCAGAAAGTGTGGCCACCGCATCAAAATAATATATGTAGGTATATATCGGAAAAGTAAAGTGAGTGTAGAACTGCCTAAAGGCTCTCGAGTTGTCGGCACACGCGTGAACTGAGAGCCATCTGCACTAGAAGACGTAGCTTGAGAAGTTGTATTCTACGATATATTAGGTAAGGCTGTCCACAAACTGTCAAGTAATTAATCAGTCTCAGTCACACACGCCTTCTCCGTACATCGAAAAACTCGTAAAGCCGTTGCACAAGGATGTCATTCATCGATACGAGTAATCAGAAGCCCAAAAATCTGATAACCAGTCTTACCATGGGGTATCGTGGTACGCAATGACTGGGTTGTGGAGGTCAGATGGGCAGTCACTCTATGCAAAATATTGGTATGCAGATGCATCCGGTTAGACTGGAAGCCGACCCAGTTTGGGTAACCTGATATCCCTTGGTTAGACTGCTTGTCAGACTTTCGGAATTCCGACAATCTGTAACGACTGACAAGGATATATGAATGGCAGCCGTCACAAACTGCTTAGCGCGCTATCCAAAGCACGAACGAGTCTCGGTGTGTAATGGATGGACACCAATCCACGAATGGACCTCGGCAAGCGTTGCTTAACATTAATGATAGCCCCGTGCGGCTGTTATTACTTAGCTGCGAGCCAATTGTGTATTATTATTATAATGTTAGTAAGATATGGAGTCTATTATCAAGCTGACACCAACTGTTCGGGCGCCTCCGGCAACCTTCGGCTGCTGTCGTGTGACAGCGGAAGGCGGCGCGCGACGACGAGAGGTGCGGCGTGCGGGACGCGGGCGGTCGCGCCACTTCACTACCGATCTCGGGCGACGGTACGCGCGCGCACTCCATACGTTTACCATCTTCGATTATTGTACCTATTTTGGATTATATTCACCAACTTCAAACCAATTCGAGCGTGTGTAGCACGCCTACGTTTGCGTTTGACGTTCGCCTAAGTACTTTAGTTAACTTTAAGAGTAATTAGTTACAGATTCTAGGCAGTCCATAAGTTGTGCTAGGATGCTCAGCTACTTATAGTTTAATGCCTTATCATGTTGTATATTAGAAGGCGCAAGGTTAAGGGTTAAAGTTTTGGAAGGTGGATGGATGTAAATGGGCTAATATTAAAATTTGTTTATGGCGAAGATGGATGTGGGCAGAAAACTCTGATTTACCGATATTTGTATCCTGCGTGAGACGGTCAGTAACTTCAAGGCGTTGCTGGCCTTCCTTGAGGAGCTCGCGTGGATCGAATGATCGATTTTCCCACCCGTACGCAAAATACGCGCAATGACGTGGAGTTGCGGACACCAGCCCGTATTACCTATTACCTACCTACTGATATTTGAATTTTTTAGTATGTTTGCAGTATCTTTCCTGTAAAATCCTATGTAAATATTCGTTATGCTCAAATATTTTTAATGCTACACAATATATAGTATACTAGCTACTACTTCCGCCCGCGGCTTCGCCTGCGAGGTATGTCGATAAAAACTATCCTATGTCCTTTCCTGCAATCTATCTCTCTGCCAAGTTTTATCGAATTCCGTTTAGTGGTTAAGGCCTGAAAAGGTAACAGACAGACAGACAGACAGTGAGACAGACAGAGTTACTTTCAAATTCATAATATTAGTTTGGATGTATACATTCCCATGCAGATTTCGGCTACGATAACCAATTCTGTTTTAGACGGCTATAGGTTTCGAGCGTGTGCTCCTTTGTGGTGAATGTAGCCTATCTTCGCTGCGACGGTTGTACGTGCACAGTGCGGAAATTTTAGAATACCATTTACCATTTTACTACACAATATACAACCATTCATAAAAAAATATATATTTCTGCATCACAAATAGCCAAGACCATATCGGTTATTTATGCATGATGCACTTAACGTATACAGACGTTTTATAAAAAACTGACCAAGAGCGAGTCAGACTCGCACACGAAGGGTTCCGTACCACAAGGCAAAAACGCCGAATAAAACACGTTTGTTGTATGGGAGCCCCCTTAAATATTTGTTTTATTCTATATCGTTAGTATTTGTTGTTATAGCGGCAACAAAAATACATAAGCCATCAAAAACATAACTTGTAAAAACAACCAAGCCTCGCAACTCAATTCTTCTACCGTAAAAAGTTGTGAGATCCATGTAATACCAAGTCGGTTAATTTATTCAGTCCCTACTTAAGACCTTCTGTCTTAAGTTATTACGTAATTAGCTAACCTAACAACATCTTATTGTGACCATATCAATACAATATAGTAATCTTTTATGTTTTAAATAAATAGATTAACTTGGCCATCGGATGGAAACACAATGTAATCACAAATAAGAAATATTATATTAAATTAGATTGTTTAGTGTGATTACCAAGTCAATCTATTTATTTAAAACATAAAAGATTTTTAATATTGATATGGTCACTATACCGTTTTTTTGTTACGGAACCCTAAAACTACAATAAACACAATGTTCATTTTATACAAAACTAGCGGCCCACCACAGCTTCGCACGGATGCAATTTTTTTTTTCGAATTTCCGAAATTTTCTTTCATACAAACCTTGTCCTGACAATAACGAACACAAAAAAAAAGAAATATCCAATTTAGTGCAGTCGCTCGGAAGTTATGCGTGTACATACATTTCGGCGATTCATTTTTAGGGTAGCGTAGCCAAATGGCAAAAAACGGAACCCTTATGGATTCGTCATGTCTGTCTGTCGGTCCGTCCGTATGTTACAGCCACTTTTTTTCCGAAACTATACTGTTGAAACTTGGTAAGTACCTAGATGTATTCTGTGAACCGCATTAAGATTTCACACTAAAATAGAAAAAGAAACAATAAATTTTGGGGGTTCCCCATACTTAAAACTGAAACTCGAAAATTTTTTTTTTATCAAACCCATACGTGTGGGGTATCAATGGTCTTCAAAAATGATATTGAGGTTTCCAATATCATTTTTTTTAAACTGAATAGTTTGCGCGAGAGACACTTTCAAAGTGGTAAATGTGTCCCCCCCCCCTGTAACTTCTAAAATAAGAGAATGATAAAACTAAATAAAATATATGATGTATATTACCATGCAAACTTCCACCGAAAATTGGTTTGAACGAGATCTAGTAAGTACTTAGTTTTTTTTAATACATCAAAAATCGTAAACCGCAATTTACCTTTCATTCAATCCACTCAAATATAAAAAAAAACATTTAATTTCTTTTATGTTACTTGCTGCTACGGAACCCTTCATGGGCGAGTCCGACTCGCTCTTGGCCGCTTTTTGTTTATATATTATAGATGTTTTCGATGTTTTATATGTAATATTTTTGCTTACTAAAATCACGTGCTCTAACTAATACTATCTCGTTGGTCTAGTGTTCGCAAGCGCTCCTGCTGAGCATGAGGGTCTGGGTTTGATCCCCAGGTCAGGCGTCGGGCGGGGTGTTATCGGGTCTTTCTATCAGGAATTGCTCGGTAGCAGCCCTGAGTCTGGAGTTCTGCCTGGTTGATGGCATTAGGCCCACCCCACTCCCTATTATATGGGACTTTTAAACATAACAAACTCAAACTCAAAGCATTTATTTCAATTAAACCATTTACAGGCACTTTTGAATTGTCAAAAAGTCGGTCAGTCATAAAATATGAAGCTAGTTGCCCATTCCAAAGCGTAGGTACCTATGGAGAAGAACGGGCAAGAAACTCCATGGACACTCTTTTAAATTATATTTTTACAAAAATATTAGTTACATCATTAATGTGAATTTATAATTATATGTGAAAACGATGTAAAAAAGACGTACGCGTTAAAAGCGTCCAGAGTACAGCCGGTCGATTCTTTAAAAATCTCACCGTGAGAACTTGGGTGAAGTGAGTTTGTTTTTGCTAGGAATTGACACTATTGACAGCTCACTCCACGCTCACTTCACCTAAGTTTTCACGGTGAGATTTTTACAGAATAGCCCCGCAGCAAATAGTAAGAAAACAAGAATTCAAAATTAATTAAAAATAAGCCGAGGCAGCTAAGTGATGACCAGCCCCAATTGACGGCCGCCCGTTCACGAACATGACGCATAGATCAGCACCATTCAGCTCAACCATTTTAAGGCACCTACAGACAGGAGCGACGCGCGACGCGAATCGCGCGCGACACAAAGGCAACGCTCGTTGTGGTTAAGGCCTGAAAAGGTAACAGACAGACAGACAGTGACACAGACAGAGTTACTTTCAAATTCATAATATCAGCTTGGATATTCCCATGCAGATTTCGGCTACGATAACCAATTCTGTTTTAGACGGCTATAGGTTTCGAGCGTGTGCTCCTTTGTGGTGAATGTAGCCTATCTTCGCTGCGAAGGTTGTACGTGCACAGTGCGGACACGTTAGAATACCATTTACCATTTTACCTACTACACAATATACAACCATTCATAAAAAATATATATATTTCTGCATCACAAATAGCCAAGACTACATCGGTTATTTATGTATGATGCACTTATCGTATACAGATGTTTTATAAAAAACTGACCAAGAGCGAGTCAGATTCGCACACGAAGGGTTCCGTACCACAAGGCAAAAATATCGAAAAAAACACGTTTGTTGTATGGGAGCCCCCTTAAATATTTATTTTATTCTGTTTTTAGTATTTGTTGTTATAGCGGCAACAGAAATACATCAGCCATCAAAAATATAACTTGTAAAAACAACCAAGCCTCGCAACTCAGTTCTTCTACCGTAAAAAGTTGTAAGATCCATGTAATACCAATTCGGTTAATTTATTCAGTCCCTACTTAAGATACCTTCTGTCTTAAGTTATTATGTAATTAGCTAACCTAACAACATCTTATAGTGACCATATGATTATAGTAATCTTTTATGTTTTAAATAAATAGATTAACTTGGCCATCGGATGGAAACACAATGTACTCACAAGTAAGAAATATTATATTAAATTAGATTGTTTAGTGTGATTACCAAGTCAATCTATTTATTTAAAACATAAAAGATTTTTAATATTGATATGGTCACTATACCGTTTTTTTGTTACGGAACCCTAAAAACTACAATAAACACAATGTTCATTTTATACAAAACTAGCGGCCCACCCCAGCTTCGCACGGATGCAATTTTTTTTTTCGAATTTCCGAAATTTTCTTTCATACAAACCTTGTCCTGACAATAACGAACACAAAAAAAGAAATATCCAATTTAGTGCAGTCGCTCGGAGGTTATGCGTGTACATACATTTCGGCGATTCATTTTTAGGGTTCCGTAGCCAAATGGCAAAAACGGAACCCTTATGGATTCGTCATCTGTCTGTCTGTCCGTCCGTATGTTACAGTCACTTTTTTTCCGAAACTGTATTGTTGAAACTTGGTAAGTACCTAGATGTATTCTGTGAACCGCATTAAGATTTAACACAAAAATAGAAAAAAAAAAACAATAAATTTTGGGGTTCCCCATACTTAGAACTGAAACTCAAAAATGTTTTTCATCAAACCCATACGTGTGACGATCCATGGATAGGTCTTCAAAAATGATATTGACGTTTCTAATATAATTTTTTTTAAACTGAATAGTTTGCGCGAGAGACACTTCCAAAGTGGTAAAATGTGTGTCACCCTGTAACTTCTAAAATAAGAGAATGATAAAAATAAAAAAAATATATGATGTTCATTACCATGCAAACTTCCACCGAAATTTGGTTTGAACGAGATCTAGTAAGTAGTTTTTTTTAATGCGTCATAAATCGTAAACCGCAATTTACCTTTCATTCAATCAACTCAAATATTAAAAAAAAAACATTTCATTTATTATTATGTTACTTGCTGCTACGGAACCCTTCATGGGCGAGTCCGACTCGCTCTTGGCCGCTTTTTATTTATATATAGATGTTTTCGATGTTTTACATGTAATATTTTTGCTTACTAAAATCACGTGCTCTGACTAATACTATCTCGATAGTCTAGTGTTTGAAAGCGCTCCTGCTGACCACGAGGGCCTGGGTTCGATCCCAGGTCGGGCGGGGTTTTATTGGGTCTTTCTATCAGGTAGCAAGGTAGGCAGGTAGTAAGGTATTCCTCAGTAGCAGCCCTGAGTCTGGAGTTCTGCCTGGTTGATGGCATTAGCCCCCCCCCCCCCTATAGGACCCTATGGGAGTAACATAACTGGCGATGTACTATTGGTACACTTCTGCCTAAATCCTTCGGGGATTACTGACGTGCTGTTATGTTGTGCTCAAACTAATAAAAAAAAACAGCTGACAATCCACTATACCCACATCCCCCATACCTTCGGACATCCAGACGCACTGCAAGTTACTATCCCTGCCTAGTTGCTATTCCACGAATTCGCACTAAGCGTTTTCGAATGTCCTTTATAAAGCACACCGCAAAAGAGTGGAACTCTCTACCTGCCTCTGTTTCCGATCGCGTACGACCCGAATCTCTTCAAAGTAAGAGTGAACAGGCGTCTTCTGGGTAAGCTCACTCCATCGTCGACTTTGTCTCTGTCACCTCTGACCTAGACCGGAGTCAAGAGCAAACCCATTTCAAATAAATAAATAAAAAAAACCTAATCCTATTCTGACGCATACAAAAACAAAATTCAATTTAGCAGTTGCGCCTTCCACCCACAACAACCAACCGACACCTACTGACCTAGCTACACCACAGATAACAGAATGTCACTCAATAACTGTCCCGCTGCATTCGAAGCTAAAAATCAATCAAACACGTCAGAATAGTGTTGAACAGGACAGCGTGACACGCCGTGATAACGCGTCACGCTTCACAGAGAAACTATCGTGGAATGGGTAACTGTGTGGTGGTATGGTATTGCTTGTTATACGTTTTTTTTTGGAAGAGAAACCTCTTTAGGCGCATTGGGCATTTTTTGAGATGGGGAAAAACCATTGAACTCGCGACACTGTTACTGTAACCGACACCGCGCGTGTTTTGTTTATAAATCGATTAAAACAATACACACGTAATTGTTCAAGTTGTCACTTCTGTCGGCACTCCCGGAGGGTTTTTTTATTGAATATTGTGCTTGTAAATAATCCATTTCTATACATAATTACAAATTAATTAAAGTCGTTTTGGCCACGTTTTTCGTCTAAACTACGCAACAGATTTTGATGCGGATTTCACCATCATTTAGACATTTTATTCCGGGAGGTTTAGGTGTATAATACATTAATAAAATTAAGAAATCTCGTGGTAGTTATGTTGTACAAACCGTGCAAAGCAGTGGCGGGTCGCAAGAGAATGGTAAATGTCATTTTGTGTCTGTAAATTGGTTGTAAATAACATTTTTCGTCAAAAGAAATAATCATTACAGTACCCGGCGATAAATATTGCACATCGACCTTTGGAAAGAGACTATCGGCTAATTTCGGCTTCGTAGAGCATTATCTCTGTCGCACGAAATACAAACAGTCCGGTATCTATTAGGAGCTGTTAAAACAATTTCATGATTTGCTTCTTTTGATAATTATTTTTATTCTTTGTATCTATAAAATACAAAAAAGGTAAAGGTCGATGTGCAATATTTATCGCCGGGTACTGTATTTTATAACTAGATGAGGTCGTGTATTGCCCTACGTTGTAGATCGGGGGTATATAGTGCCTCCATGTTTCGCCAGATATGTTATTTATCCCATGCAACAAAGAGCTAGCCTATAGCCATGAAAACCTACACCATGTAATTAATAATGCATACTTTCTAGGTCCCTCATATACTACAAAACCTTTATGAACCGTAATAAATTTATTATATTATTATTAAACACTAGCTGCGCCCCGTGGTTTCACCCACGTAAATGTCAATCCCGTGGTAATATCGGGATAAAAAGTAGCCTATATGTTAATTCAGGGTGTTAGCTACCTCTATACAAAATTTCATCAAAATTGGTCCAGCCGATTGAGCGTGAAGAAGTAACAAACATATAAACACACACATACAAACTTTCGCCTTTATAATATTAGTGTGATAGAGAATTTCCAAATAAATAATAACCAAGTATTATCAATATTTGTTTATTTATTTGGAAATTCTCAATAGCAGACGGGATTTTTGAGTAGTAGTTAGTAATATTATTAATACTTGGCCCAATCCAGTGATCGAATCCGGAATTTGATGATCATAGCAACTGCATCCATGTAAAGATAATGTGAGACAGAGACAATAGTATGAGCATTAGTGTAAAAGAAAGGGTAGCCATTTATTCTAACCAGCGTGAAAAACTTTTAAAAGTCTGAAAGCAGTTGAAGCAGACAAAGGAAAACCTTTTTAGAGTAAAATAAATACAAAAAAAAAATAATTCAAATCCAAATATCATAACGTGATTCAAAGTCAAATCATTTATTACAAATAGGCACATTAAAGGCACTTTTGAACGTCAAAACTTACAGTAAAATTGAATTGATTCTAGCCGCCGCTTCCAAAAGGTAGTTTTCGTATGGAGAAGAATGGGCAAGAAACTCCACCGTTACTGTTTTAAAATGTTTTACAAGGTTTTGTATACATAATATAATTGAAGACGATGCACCTAAAATAAAATAAAAACTACCACAAAAAAATAAAAAGAATTAAAAATGAAGCAATTACAGGTAAATCAATTATGTGATAGATACATGGTGCTCACATATTTACAAATTATTTACAAATATTGGAAAAGTAGTTTAGTTGGTTCCATTGCAGTCAATAAAAAGTTAATGCATCACATCGAATAGTAGGCATATTGATCGTAACACTCTCGATAGCGTGACACCTCGTTATCGCGATATGCTGGGTACAAGCTCTAGATACCACTTGCAGGGGTATTACGTGTTAAGAGAATAGTTGCTGGAGATTGGCTGTGCAGTTGGTGGTTGAGAGAATCTATGTAGCAGCATCAGTACCTACCATTAGGACCCTTCTCAATAGTAACTTGTAGAGAGTACGCAGCGTTTAGTACACTAAATAGCACGTCAATAGTAACACATAGTTGACCTTGAAACCGTCTTTACTTCTTTGCAGTACAGGCGGTTTAATTCAAGGATACTCTGCCGCCTCTGTACATTTATGTGCTTGAAGTATTAAATAAATAGATAAATAATACTCTTGCTGTGTACTGTACTGTACTAGTTGAGCCTATTGAAATTCCAAACTATGCTAGGTCACCTCGCAGTCAAACTGTTAACACGTCTAACTAAACAAATTAAAAATATATGATTAAAACCTATGGGAAAACCCTCACCACAAAAACGAGAAAAATATTCGTGTTATATAAAAAAAGTGGCGCTACTGTTGCGCAACATCACATCAACAATCAACTTCGTATCTCATTCGTAATACCCCAGTTCCATCGTATAGAAGCATTGTCAATGTATCACACAGACATGTTCAACTCGTAATATTATTGACGACGCATTGAAAGAGTAAGCAGAGTTGCAGCTAGTGCGGTTAATTGGTATTCGATGACAAGGACCAAGATGGCGGGCATTGAGAGCAAATGCGATTTCGTCTGAAGGATTTCATGTGCTAAGTAGATTGAAGATGTACCTACTTTGTTCAGGTGTGTCTAGTGTATAGTATAGTGCCTGCTTTAGTAATAAAGGGTTGTTAGCGAAAGTGTTGGGCTTGCGAAACGTTGGCAAATCTATTAACTAATATTATAAAGCTGAAGAGTTTGTTTGGTTGAACGCGCTAATCTCTGGAACTACCAGCCGGATTTGAAAACTTCTTTTTGCATTTGATAGCCCAATTCTTGAGGAAGGCTATAAGCTATTTAACATCACGCTATGACCTTTAAGAGCCGAGCAAAAAGAAAAAAAGTCAGAAATAACACTAAGCAAAAACGAAGTAATAGCACGGGCAGGCGATGCGATGCGACGGGGTGGGTGGGAGTAACAAGAAATTTCACGCGGACGAAGTCGCGGGCAGAAGCTAGTTTAGTTATAAGTAGGAAACCGGGATTCGATTGGCAATTTTTTATTTTAGTTGCTTAATAGTAAGACCTGTCTCAGACCCAGAGGTCAGGTTCAATTCCCAGGGGAGCAAAGCATACTGCTCGGTTTGGTTGGTGGTAGGTCTTGTTTTAAGTCCGCCTAGCGAGCTACCGCCATCTTATATAAATCTGTCGTCATAACAACAATGTCAGCTGTTTTGTCTTGTTTCGGCAGTTAGAGGTAAGATAGCCAGTTCCTCTGTGGTTGAGGATTCCGGGTGAAGCTTGCTTCCACTTCGGCCTGATTATCAGATGAGATGAAGGCCAAGAGCTCCAACGTTGTGGTAAAAAAGAATATTGTCAACAGACACTGATCTAGCGTACTGTGTGTGACCAATGCTTGTTGTTTATCTGAACAAGGAGGACATTATCTTCATCATCATCAAGATCAGATTGTAGGCCAGTTTACTTTCATGTCTTCTGCTAATATTGGCGGTACCATACTATGCTCATTGATTATTTATAAGACCCACCTTGACGTTACATTAGAATATCACAGTTCACATTACCGCGAATAATAAAAAACAATAAAAAAATCATTAACTCAAATTTCTCAGAAACTAGGTATAAATATCACTGATGATATACACTGAATATGTTTTGTTTGTAATTAAGACTGTCGATCAACATGACACAAAAACGCTGACGCTGACGCTGTCAGGTGTTACACGGATAGCCAAACACCAGTCTACGCGGTTTTTCTGGACCTATCCAAGGCCTTTGACCTAGTCTCTTACAAATTACTATGGCAGAAGCTAGGAGACACAACACTGCCACCGGAGTTCGCATCTCTCCTCAAGTACTGGTACTGGTACCAGGAGACTCTGGTGAGATGGGTGGGGGACCTTTCAGAGCCATGCAGGCCAAGGTGTGGGGTGAGACAGGGGGGACTACGCCTCATCCTTGCTCTTCGGTCTCTATGTGAATGCGTTGGTCGCGACTCAGCAGCATGCATGTCGGCTGCTATGTGGATGGAGTTTGTTTTAATAATCTGAGCTACGCCAACGATATGGTGCTGCTGGCTCCCTCGATTAATGCTCTCCGAAAGTTACTGACTGTATGTGAGTCGTACGCAGAGTCTCATGGGTTGATGTACAACACCAAAAACACAGAATACTTATATCTTTTTCAGGTCTAGTGCCAGATGTCAATCTACGGTCCCTCCTCTGTTACTCAAAGGTCACCTAATAAACAGGGTGTATACATTTAAATACTTGGGCCACCTGGTAACAGATTCCCTGACTGACGACTTAGATTTGGAGAGGGAGCGCAGAGCGTTGTCAGTCCGGGCGAACATGCTGGCCCGCAGGTTCTCTCGATGTACAGTTGCAGTCAAAATAGCCGTTTTTAAGGCATATTGCACAACGCTGTACTCGGGGGTCCTGTGGTTCAGATATAACCAATGCTCTGCGTACCCAATATAATAATGCGTTCAAGGTGCTGTTGTGACTGCCACGCTTCTGCAGTGCCTCGGAGATGTTTGCCGACGCGCGCACTGACAGCTTTGACGCGGTATGGCGCATGAAATCTGCCTCATTACTTCGGAGGCTGCGTGATTGTCCCAACATCATTATGCCCTCTATAGCCGCCCGGGCAGATAGCTCGCTTGTGTGGGCGTTGGCCAATCGAACCAGATCAGTTTTAGTTATTAGGTACTAACATAGGCTAAATAATATTGTTACTAACACAGTGGACCTTATTTGTTGTCTTATAAATAAATTATTATTATTAAAAAACAGTTTATTTCCAAATGGTTATTGGCATACCAGCGAGGTTTGATGCTCTCAGAAATTAAAAGTGTCACTGGTAGATACAACTGTACAAGGATCTTTTGACGCCTGAAAAACTAGGACCATCTTATTTTTTCAATACAGTTTTACAAATGTTCACCAACAACGCTTCCCTGTCAATGTCATTCAGGTGCCAAAGGATCGTTGTTGAACTCCTCTATTTTCGCAATGATAACCTTATTCTTTGCAAATTCCTCCTTAAACCACCAGACCATCCCATTTTCATCAGCCCCATTTAGTCCATGACAATCCAATTGCCACGTCTAATCACCGCGCGTGCACAAATGGTCATTGAACATAATTCCCTCGCAGACCACATCATTAACGTGGGCAAAGCAAACGGTATGGGGCGGGCTATGTGGGACGCTGAGCGGGAACGTGGCGGAATGTGTGGTTTTCCTGTATGAGGTACGCTGCTTTAGAATACAGGGTTTATTTTCAGAGACCAGACAAAAGGGTGTGGTACAGACCATTAAACTGAACAACTTTCTCCGTGTGACCAATATCGTAATCGTGAAAAATTTATCAACTGTCCCATAGAAAACTTCAATACCTATATAAATAAAAAGTTCAGTTTGATGGCTTGTATCACACCTTTAAATTTTGCTGGTCTTTGAAGACTAACCCTGTATAACGACTCCGTATCCGTGTTCGTATGTTGGTCTGGAGTTCGCAAGCAGTGGTCTGGAATACAGGCGTCATAAATGATAGTTAATTATTGTAAAACGCAGTTTTTAGGCTGAAATTATACCACAACAGCCTCGACTGACTGACTGCCTAGTTGGTCTGGCGAAGGCAAGTGCTACTGCTGAGCATGATGAGTTTCTGGTCCTGTGTTTGATTCTCAGATCGGGAAAAGTGTTATTGGGTGTTTTCATTCTCAGTAGCAGCCCGAAGTCTGGATCTAGGCCCGGTTTATGGCAACAGGCTTGCACCCTATTGACTTATGGGACTTAAATACTGGCGAAATGTGGATGTGCTCTAGGTACACCTCAGCTTATGAACGTATTTGGAGCAAAAGAACTATTGGCATTCTGTAGTTTCTACTAAAGAAGGCGTACGTTTATGTACGTGTAATTGTGTATTATGAAATAACAACAACATTAAAGGGCCAGAAGTAAGGCGTACCACACTGGGCCTTTTTGGCGCAGCCATGAGGCACACTTTCCTGCTAATTTCTTACATCGGACTTTGCACTTTTTATTTTTACCTTAGTTTTTATCTGATGTATGACTATTATCTAACTATCTGGTGTATTGCGTGTCTCTTAGTCTGTGCTAAATAAATGTATTTTCTTTCTTTCTTTTCTTTCTAGGAACTTACGACTGCTTAGCGATCATCCATAGAACCGTTTCCGCTCCGCTGTTTTCATAGCATTGCCTTCATGAACTAATACAATATCGTTTACAAATGACTCTATACAAAGCCTATTGGCAATAATTGCATTGACGTCAACCAGCCCCCAACTAGCAAAAAATAATCTTACAAATATCCTAAGACCATATTTTTTTCACTCTTAATTCACACTTATAGACTGTTATAAGTGTGGATTTGGGCGCACTTTATAAGTATATTCACCCTTGCAATTGACTTGTAAGGGTCTCGCGAAGAGTAATTTCAATCTTACAAAACTCTTGCCTGATACCTTTATAATGACAAACACACTTACAAGTGACTTGCAATGGCATGCTTTAAGGGCAAACAACCTTAAATTCCTCTTACTAATGCTGTTTTAAGTGTAATATCGCTAGTAGGCCTCTTTGCGATGTTCCAGTAAGAGTACAATTTTACAAACTGCCGTGAAGTCGCGAAGTGAATTCAAAACTTTAAAAAATAAAAACACGCATCAAAAACGTTTAACTTTTGTCCAAAAATTCTAGTTTCTTAATCATGTATATGTCACGAACTCTATGTGAATATTAGGTTGCAAAGTCGCTTTTGTCGATTATTTTGAAATTTGAATAACAATATTTTCACGGGCCTTTTCAAAAATGTAACTTATATTATAAATTATTTCAATTAATTCGTGAATTAATATCAAAATATCGCTTTTACGACCAACCATGACTTATAAGTGCTTTATCAGAACAATACAAGTCCAGTTATCTTATGTAAGGTTTATATCGCACTCAAAAAGTCACATTAAACTTAAAACATATATTCTACACGGCCATTATTACTGATAAAAATTTTAGGGTTCCTTAAAATGTAAAAGAAAGCCAAACGACGAATTCATTATAGGTATCAATTAATTCACGCTAATATTGTTTTAGGAGAAATATGGTTGCAATTATGGATGTCGACTGTTTCTTAAGTAAAAAAAAGATCCGAATGCGTAATAATGAAAAATGGCCATGGGACATAACGCACTTTGTATTGTGTGAAAACTGTATCGCCTGTGGATATCCCACTTCAAAGTTCGTGCCCCAACATTTCACAATCACCCAAAATGATATAATTAGTTTATTGTATTTATATTTCTTCTGGTGCATAGGCTGCCGTAAATTTGCAATTTACGACCACTACTCAAATGATGAATGTGAAGTGTCTTAACTAATTAAAACAAAAAACTTCTACTGATTATGTAAATAAAATTATAAATATATAGTGATATGCAATTATAGCTCACTTCCAAGCTACTTATTGAAAAATTTTGGGTAGGTACACTTTTTACTACTTACGTACTTGTACATTACGTAGTTTAGGCATTCATTAATAGTATTAAGTATTTATATATAGATGATGTACAACATTATTAAGCATTCGTACTTATGCGTAAATATAACGAATATTACAGGAAAAATAGTACAGTTCGAACACGCTGGCAACATTCGTGGCTATAATGCTTTTTGGGTATTCCCCCTAATAGACACGCGCCACTGGCGTACATTTAGGTTCTTTTATTCAGAATCACAGCAAGTTCATTATAAGCTAAGTGTGATATATTTTTATTAATGGCCCATTTTTTAATATCTTCCCGCAACTGTAATTTTTTTCATAATCCGTAATTTCATTTTCAGTACTTCAGTAACTGCAATCACTATTACTACTTTGTTCAATAATGTCATCAAAAAAGTTGTCATTATTTTGTACGGAACCATCAAAAATACAACAAGGGAAAATAAATAACGCTTAATAGCGAATTTTAAGACACTTGTAGGAGTTTTAAATTGCTTCTACTCTATATTATGTCTTAGGCGAGAAAAATCACACGTTTTACAGAAGTCTATTAAAACACTTAGTATAGTCACTTCTAAGATCGAATATACTTACAAAATGTTTTTATAAGTATTAATTAAGTATCAAAGGCAATTAGACTTGGAAAAGACGCTTATAATGGCACTGCTCCTATTAATATTATATAACGTTTTCTTATATACGTCTGTAAGAATATGTTACAGGTATGAATACTCTGAAAGCTTACATAGTTCTACAACATTGCACTGTTAAGGGTTCTAGTTTAATCAGAACACATATAAATCTTATATGAAACCATAGCTCTTACAAGTTTTTGTTTGTAAGAGTATCTAGGGTGTCTGGCTTAATCAGAACACATATAAGCTTTATATGACACTATAGTTCTTACCATCTTTTGTATGTAAGGGTATTTTGCTAGTTGGGCCGTGTCCGAAAATAGATTGGAACTTGTGGTTATTACTTTATTTAAAGTGAAATATGTAGTAGTATGATAGGGAAATTGATGCGCAAACCGTACCTAACCATGAACTCAGCATAATGATTCTAGACCCTCTACCGTATACATTTTTCGTCAATTATCTAAAAAAAAAAACGCGTTTTCATAGAAGAGTGCAATACCTACGCGGTTAAAAAGTATGGAACAGCAATTTTTTAAAGGGTTCAGTATCAGGTACTGAATTCATGGTAACAGGTTAGTATAGTAAGTATGATAATATACGCACGGGCGATTTTTGACGTTAAGAATCCAACAGCGTGCATCCCAGCGCGTCAAAGAAGCACATAGTTGGATTTTTAACTTGAAGTTTGTGTTGTGACGCGACTCCAACTTCTCGATCCTCAAAGTCCAGTTGGTCTTCACGCGTATGTACTCCACGATCTCCTCAACCTTCGTGGAGTGGTGCAGTCTTGACACGTACAGGTGCGTCGTCGGGATTGCTGAACGCAGCAGCATGTTGGGTCCTGCCAGCGCGATGCCGCACTGGTTCCGACAAGGAGGCTTCTTCTTCTTCTCCACCTTGATAAAACCATCCTTGTCGCACGTGTCCTTTTCTGGATCCTGCCTTTTCAAAACCTTGTTGGGTTTTGACCGGCTCCGTTTACCCCCTTTTGGTTTTTCCGCTATTTTTACCTGCGATTTTTGCGACTCAGCAGGCTTGTTAGCGGCTACTATTGCTGCGTAGGCTCGTTTGGGGTTCGACGAACCTACACACGTCATCGTATCCACTTGTGTCGAGGCAGGGACGATCATGGCACGCGTTGCAACGCATGCTTCTCGGCAGTTGGTGACGTATTCGAGTCCGCCGACTCGAAACTGCAAATGGAGGCGTTTTATGCCCCGCGACGCGTGTTCATATTTGCGTGTTCTACTTGCAGAAATTTTAATGGCAGACGAGTCCTGAAGTGGAGATCGCGTATCGGGAAACGTAGTGTGGGACGCCCCCCCAGCTAGATGGACGGACGACCTAAAGAAGGTGGCTGGGGTAGACTGGATGCGGAAGGCGGAGGACAGGGTGCTGTGGCGCAGTCTGGGAGAGGCCTATGTCCAGCAGTGGACTGCGATGCTGAGTTGATTGACTTGCAGAAATTGCGTTGCGCAAGAGCACTACTTCTTCCCGTAGATCACTTATGGTGTTGTTGGACACCTCCAGCTTATGCTGCATCTCGGCCTGGCTTTGCTTCAGGAATGTAATGTCTTTCAGCAGCCTGGTGACGTCTATGTGGTCGAACGTGACGGAAGGCAGATTGTGTAGATCCTTCGCCACGAATTTAGGCACGTCGTCCGGGTCGGTCTTCTTCATCAGCGTTACAATGTCCTGGAGACTCTTAACTGTACCGTCCCTTCGACGAGACGGCATCATCATGGATTTTGGATTGATTCATTATGTTTTGCGAAGGTATTCGTCACATTTTCAACGATAAACGAGTGAATACGTTTAGGTATAGGAATTTGAGTCACAAAAAAAATGATTCTTTAAAAATCACCATCAGGAAAAATTATGATAATTACGATCTTTGAATCTCTTTATTTCAACAAAAAATCTATTCTAAACGTCAAAATTTACAAACGAATACACTCGACTCCGTTCCAAACTAACTTTTACGAAACATAACAATATTTTCGAACGCGAACTGTCGAGTCGTCTGGACGGTTTAAAACAAAACGCTAACAAACTCAAGTAAATACAAATAATTCTCGATATTCAGACGGGCATGAGTCGCGGGTATTTTTGACAAACTTTAAACTAACTATAGCAGGGTTGGCAGTTAAGTAGCATACAGTATATTTTTTTACTATTTTTCCTAGGGCTAAGTCAAACTTAAAGTATTTTAAATAAGGTCTTTCACAGATAGATTTTGAAATTGTCCAGTAGCCTGTCAGTCAGACAATCTAGCCATGATGGTGTACCATTGGTTGATTTTCCTAGTACGAAACTTGATAAACTCGTAATATGACCTGATGCTGTACTGCTATAATTTGTTGTATGCAATAACGTAAAGTGACTATAAAAGGGACAGTTTGTGAACAGTGTTTTGTAATTTTTTTACGTTTTAAAAGTGAAAGTTATCATGCTGATTTGAACTAAAAACTTATAATTTGTGCTTATTTCAAGTTTATTTTATAATGTACGTCTTATTACTGAAGAAGAAACATTTTTTCTTTTTATTCGGAAAGCATTTATTTAAACTACTCAATAGCAAATAGGGCCCACCCAGTTTTTAGGCTGTTATTTAAAAAATGTTAATGAACTAGCTTCCGCCCGCGGCTGCGCCCGCGAGGTATGTCGATAAAAACTATCCTATGTTGGCAGAGAGATAGATTGCATCCCGGGCAATCTATCTCTCTGCCAAATTTTATCGAAATCCGTTCAGTGGTTTAGGCGTAAAAGGTAACATACAGACAGACAGAGTTACTTTAGAATTTATAATATTAGTATGGATTAGTTTGGATGTTTGGAGTAGGGATTTCAAAATTGATTAAACATAGTCAATGGTAAAATTTGTTTGTTTTGATCGATTTACACAAAAAAAGCACCTGTGCTTAAGAGGGCGCCGACCAAACGACGACCGCGCAGTGGCGCCCTCATCTTTTGTTTGGTTATTTCTTTTATTTTAGAATGAAAATGTAGAAAATAAACACGTTAAGTTGTGCTCCACAAGATTATACGTTAATATTATTATAAATGGTAGATTTACATTGTTAAGTTTTATTATAATCACTAAAACGAAAAATAGTGGCCACTATTTTCCGTCCGTACATTCTAAAATAAAAAAAAATAACCAAACAAACGATGAGGGCGCCACTAGGCGGTCGGCGTAGCCTTAAGGCAAATAAACTCAAATTAACTAGAAAAATAAACTTGGTCTGTCGCCTATTTCCTGCATCCGTTTGATGATAAATGTTATGGTTAGTAGCGAGAGAAGCCTCCTCTGCTCTGCATGCGCTCTCTAAGCATATCATACTTTCAATAACATGGGTAACATTTTGTTCCGGAATTCGTTCCTAACAGAGTTTTAGCGAGTTTACGAGGCCTGTTGACTGTAAATATGGCTGTAGTTTTCTTAAAGGCTTCTTTTCAATTGATCCCATAAATGTTTGATGGGGTTGAGATCGGAACTCATGCTGGTCATAGCAAAACTGTGATATTGGCTTCAGAAAGTGCTCTTTGTGTGGCACGGACTGTATGTATGCGAGTATTATCACGCATTAAAACATCTCCGGCGCCCACTCTTTGCGAAAATGGGATGACATGAGGTTGGATTACCCGCTCAATGTAACAGGCGGCGGTTTCAGTACCCTCATCCAGTATTAGCAGCTCTGTTTTGCCTACCAAGCTTATTTCCGTCTATACCATAACTTTTGGACCCCTAAAACGGTATTTTCTATGTATGCTTGGTTCTTTAAAACATTCACCTTGTTTTCTCCACACCCGGCCTCGTTAATCATCATTGAATAACTTGACCTTACAGTCGTCTGTAAGGAGTACAATCCTGGATTTATCTATGGCCCAGTTCAAATACTCGCGAGCGTACCTAGCGCGCTGCTCGCTGGGCCCTTGTCAGTTTGAGTCGGACAACACGCACTCGGGAACCTTGACCATCTTTGTGGAGACGATTATGAATGGTTTAATCACGGACTCTGGTACCGGTAGATTGCCGCAGCTGGTATTGTATGGCCCGGTCGGTTATGGTACGCTCTCTTCGTGCAATTAACCTGATGTACCGGTCTTCCTGGGAAGTTGTGGCTCTAAGTCTTCCTCCTTGCTACACTCTTGGTCTCCTGAAATCGTTCCCACACGTTTCGGATAGCTCGTTGCGACACACCGCGACGTATTGCTACTGATCTCTGAGAGCCTCCCTCCTGAATAGCAACAGCTCTTGCTACGATTTCCATGTGCATATAAAAAAAAGCTGTGACAGAACGTGAAAGGTAACGTCAACGCTTTGAATCGGACTGAGAACACAAGTATGAACGAATTTGTAAAACAAGTGTTTTTTCAAGCACTTCACATTTTCTGTCTACCGACTTGAATTTGACGCTAAAATTGACGCTCGAAACATTTTTATGGACCCATAAACATGTAAAGAACCAAGTCTAAGCATTTGTCATGTGAAGCACTAATGCTTGACATCACAAATGCTTACTTAGGGTGGGCCCTATTTTGTTTTGAGTAATTTATTTATATCTTCGGATTTGATGGAGACGCCCAACACCGGTTTCTACCTAACTATTTTTTTATGTATTATTACTGTAGGTGGGTGAATTTCCCAAATGACTTATTTTTTTGTCTTCGGTGAAATTAGTATTTGAAAAAAGGAATATTGTTCTGAATTATTTTTTTTAATATTCAATAGTTAGTTATTGGGTTGTGGCAAAAATATAATTTGCCTAGGACTATTACAATGGTAAAAAATAAATACATAAACCTCTATTTTTTTCAAATCGGTGCTGTCCCTCTACTTTTTTTACAAACAAAAAAGCTTATACACTAATAAAAATAAGTAACTTAAGTATATAACTTATTCTATTTCATAGAATATTAGTTTTGTTATTAATATACAGCATATTTTATTACATAATTAACGATTATTATTACTGAGAGGCATAAACGTACTTGTCCTGCAAAATGTTCTCACATCGCTGGATAAAAGTAATTTAAACCTAACTTTACATCGATCAGTCTGACAGGGTCCCCACCCCTATTTTATTTCCCTCGTTAGTGTGTACTAGTACGCAGTCAGGATGGACGTGTGTCAAATCGCTGCATATTCCCGCCAATAACGTAAGTACGCCATTTCAGTAGCTCCCGGACAATTATTTTATATTATCGGTGGTTGCATTTTTCTAGTGTAATGAGTAGTTTTATTATTGTTGTTTGGTTCTAACAGAGGTAGTAAGTGAATTAGCTTCATTGAGTGTTATTGAATGTATCCTAGATATTATGCATTTTTTGTAATTTTCTAAAAAGTGTGTTATTTCTCACGTCGCTGTTCTCATATCGCTGTAATCGGTGGTCTTTATTGCCATCGATGTGATAATTTACACCGAAATGATAAGAAAAAATCAATCGGTGTCTTATATCTAACATCGGTGTTTTGATTCATGATCAACGCACAGTTTTGTCACATCGGTGGATTGCTTTATCATATCGGTAGATCATTTTATCATCTCGGTGAGTCGTTTTATCATATCGGTAGATCCCGTGTCATTTCGTTAATTATACAAAGAAACAATGGAACATACAAACATACATACAAACACATACATTATATACATACATATATACCTATATACAAACATTCATACATACATACATACATATTTACCTACATAGACTGCCAAAATCATTACCACGATACCACTGAGTAGTAGATGTATAAATGTATCATTAGGAGAGGTCTGTATTCGGTAATGTACGTCTATAGGCTGAGATGATGATAGTGAGGTGGAGCAACTGAACGCATTAAAGGTTTCTCTAGAAAATATTTTTTAGTTAAAAAAATAGTAAGTACATAATAAATAGATAAAAAGAAAACATCATAATAGCTTAATTTTGTTTAAGAATGTCGAGGCCAAAACTAAATGAGGAGGAGAAAAAAGAGAGAAAAAGTTGCTGGAAAAGTATAAGAAAAGCTAAAATCAAAAGCGATCCTGTGTTAAGAGAGGAGCATTTAAGAAAAGATAGAGATAGATATAGATTTAGATACCTACTAACTATTTCCTTTTTGATGTTCAAAGGTGGATAGTTTATCATATCGCTGGATATGTACATAATTTCGGTGGATAAACTTATCATATCGGTGTACAGAAAAAATAATCGGTGCCGGTTTGTCATATCGGTGGAAACCAGAATTCAAATTGAATTTTCTCCTTAGTCTTAAATGATACGTTGATGATATTAAATTTGGGGATATTTAATACCCTAAAGATTACAAAAATCCTGAATAATATACAAAAAAAATATAAATAAAAAAGTTCAGCGATATGATAAAAAAAATGGCATTTGTTGAAATTCACCCAGGTAATAGTATTATTTATTTATTATTAAACTTTTTTTTTTTGTAAAATATAACACATGTGCGCCATGTTGATCATTGCACCCGAGGCGGTTCGGATTCACGTGAGCCGGAGGGAGAGCGATAAGGAAGCCGAGTGTGTAATGTTCAATGCACAGGCACACGCGTTTCATACGACGTTTTTCAACACACTTGCGAGTAAAAAATCAGACTTTTATTGTTATCGACTTTTATGGAAGTGGCGCGCCGGTGCGCGCGCAGGTGTAAATAAAGGCACTGGCAAAATCGCTAAACAGCCTATATAAAAATATAATAAACATAAAATAATGTTTAGACTGATCGTAGTGTTGTCGTATGCCAAATTGTAGTTTAGTTAGTATGGAATTAGAAAGTACTATTGTCATAGAGAAATATACATTAGTTCAGTGGGAATCCGCCATAATAGAACGCCAGGCAGGGTCTTATCCATTTGGTTCCGGGACCACGGACAATTTAAGGTAAATAAATAGTTAATTTTGGGACCAATGACAACTCATACTATTTAAAAAAATGAAATATGGCTCGCGGATTCCTTTTGGCATGAAGTCTCTATGATGAGATTAAAAAAGCGCATATCTCCGACTAGTAAATAGTTATCTGTGGCGTTACCGCACTAGTGCGGTAACATAAAGTAAAAAGCATGCGTGTTTACGACATTGCATTATGGACCTAAAAGCGGTTCATTAAGAGCCACTTTACGAGCAAGTGTGTTGAAAAGATTGTTTCATTATATTTTTCAGTGCTACCTATCTTTTTCCAATAGAGCCAATTATATCCTCAGAAACAAATTTTATTTAGATAGATTTTGACAATCGTCTAGCAAAGTGTCAGCCCTACAAACAAAATACCGTCCACAACTAAACAGCCAGCAACATGTCACGAAACATTCGCGACGTCGCACTCGCGACATACACTCACGGACTACTTGTTTGTGAGTCACAGAATATGGGGGAATATTATCTACTGTTTTATTTTTTAGAGGAATATTAACTTATAAGCACAATCGCCACATGGCCAAATGGCCTTATTTCTAATTTCCAAATGTCCTTATTCTCCATGACACAATGAAGGAAACCGCGCGAAATGAACGCGAGATTGGCGAGATTAGCTAACGAATTGACGTGGTTTCAAAGTAAGGAATTGTTAAGGCTCCTTCAAACAGGCGCGACACGACACGCGACACACAGGCACCGCAAGTCGGGCAACGAGCGGTGCCATTGTGTCGCGCGCGATTCGCGTCGCCCGTCGCGCCTTTAAGTGGTCATTGCGAAGGCCCTGATTGGAAGTAACAGGTATCTTGTGTTCTACTCATTATTTGCCTGCCTTTTTCCAACTATGTTGACGTCGGCTTCCAGTCTAACGGGATACAGTAGGATATATACGAGTATATATCTTGGTTTCAAAGTATTTTGTCTTGTGGCCTCCTAATAGATATATTTTGAAGTATAAGAGCCTAAGAGCTCCTTGTGATGGACCTTGTCCACGGAAGAGTTACCACTTTTGATATTTCTGCCGCCTAACAGCGTTGCTGTGTTTCGGTTTCAAGGTAATGGGTGTCATAAAAACACATGAGACATTTTAGTGTTTTCTCTTGTGTTTCTTCTGGTATTACAGCCGGTCTATTCTGTAAAAATATCACCTTTGAAGCTTAGACGAAGTGAGTTATCATTTCACGTGATGCTAGAGACTGTCACTATTGTCAGCTCACTTGAACTAAGTTTTCACGGTGAGATTTTTATAGAATGATCGGCAGCTGTCCATTAGCGGCGGCCACTACTTAGATACTTGACCATCTTGTGGGCTACCAGTATTTTTTTTCAGTAGGAAAAAAGGTGGCTTTCTTTGCTTGCCATACTCCATGAAACTCATAAGTATCGTCGACTTCGTAATAACTTTATCACCCAAGTGTGAATGTCAATTACATGTCATAAAACGACAAGATCCATTTTTCTATGTGACAGTTAGATAGTTTCCATCTTATGAAGTTTCAATTTACTGGGAATTGTTGTCAAAAGTAGTAAAAATATGACGGGGTGACTATACCGGTGGTACCTACTACTTATCTATTAAATTTTCCTCATCCCCAAGACAGGGACTTAAAGTTATCTGTTTACATTAACCAAAGCGTTCCCTTCTAAAAGCCGGGTAACTTGAAAGCTATAAAATCAAGTAAATTACTGATCGATTACTTGATAACTTGATGAAGTTATAAGTGTTTTATTTACTACGCTTGAAGGACGGATTTCGTGGTAACCAATCTTGTGGGCAGCTATTTGTTTTGTTGGTAATTTTGTCTTTATTCATCATCGTATTTCTGCCCTTGGCCCATGTTACTTGCGGTCGGTATTATGTTGCCTATATTTAAAGAAAAAAATCTCAAAAGTTTGGCCTGCAAAGTTTTGCTTTGTTGTAGATTCGTTTTTAAATACAAGTCTGTAAGGATTGTAGCACAAGGATTGTGCAATTTGACATATTAGCCTGAACTAGTAACAAAGCCTGAGTTCTATGGTTTCACCGATGACTTCAACCATGGTTGAGATTAAATAGTGTCCATGAAGTTTCTTGCCCGCATAAGAACCTACTACGCTTTAGAATGAGCAACTGGCTTCATCTTTTTAACTGATTGACTCTTTGAAAATCCAAAAGTGCATGCCTGCAAATGATTTAATAGAAATAAATGCTTATCCACCAATCCGCACAGGGCCCGCGTGGTAGATTATAACTCACTCCTCCCAGGAGTGGGAACATTGTAGACTGATTATGGATGTTATGTAAATGCCTTATGGTTTGAGTTGGCCTGTCCTATTGGAAGCCTGAGTTTTGCAGCTTAACCTGTAGTACTTTAAATCACAGCAATAGCAAGTTCACAAAAAATACCAGTTTCCACAATCCCGTCACGATGATTTATGGGTACCAAAGCACCATTGTCAGTAGTATGGCTCGCTTTGTTTCGTCCGTTTTATAACGGTTTGAATAATGGCTCCCGCTGGCTGTAAAATATCGCGACAGCCTTAACTTATGGCATACTCACATATGCACTAGGTTTTAAATACTTCGATATAATGCTTGAATTTTGAGGAATGTCAGTCTGTCTATTACAGGGCTGTATCTTTAGAACCGTAATAGCTAGCTATGTAGTTGTTTTTTTTATAGAATATGTGTAGGTACCTATGGTTAACAGCCGTCAACAGCCGTTAATAACCTTTACCTTTTAATTACTGTTACTGTTAGCCTGCATCATCCCACTGCTGGGAAAATGCCTCTCCCCATGACTTCCAGCTCTTTCGATCTAGGGCTAAAGTAGACCACTGGTCGTTTGTTTTGTCCAGCTCATCCTGCCATCTTCTACGGGGTCTGCCGCGACACCTTCTAGCTGTGTCAAGGCTCCACGTGGTGGTTACTTTGGCCCACAGCTTATTGGGCATACGGCAGACGTGGCCAGCCCATTCCCACTTCAGCTAAGCGGCTTTTTGACTTTTTAATTATCAAGGTTGTACAGTCTTAAACGGTACATGTTTTGCTGATGCGGGGGCATGCACCCGACGTGCGTCATTTTATTACTATAAATATAGTGCGATTACTGCTACGCGGTGACTGACATTAGTGAAAGGAATCGTCAACAGTTTTACATGTAAACATTATTTATTACGTAATCAACCTAACGGGAACTAAGTGATATTTTCTCTACGCGCTTCAATCTGAACCATAACCTCAACAATCTGCAAATGTACGAACCGTACAAAGGTAATTATTATTTACCTCTATTATTATTTATTTAAGGTTTTATGATCGACAGAGATTGGTAGTTATGTTTGAAGTAAGCTATTTCAATTCGATGATAAAGAAAACGAAAAGTAACCTATAAAATAGTGCCACAATAATTTTCATTACGTATTCTAAAAATAGCCTCGACGCAATACAAATAACTACCCTTCCACTATGTCAACTCGAGGCCTGAGTGCATCATTATGTTAAACGACGACTTATTTTCCGCGGATTAAGGCCGGATTAAACGAATGTCCGTCACTCTATCACGAAAGTAACCGAGTGTTATTAATTTTAACAGTTATTTATAAGTAACAATAAGGAAATAACGGTGATTGTGAAAGATATGCTGTACTTAAGTAATTGTTGACATTTATAATAACTTTGACTTTTATTTGGATAATCCTTTTATTTATGTCAATCAATCTGCCTAGCTTTTTCCAACTATGTTGGGGTCGGATTCCAGTTTAACCGGTTTCAGCTGCTACATACCAGTATTTTACATGGAGTGACTGGCTATCTGCTCAACCTAAGAACCAAATTCAGATCTTTCAACACCCACCATTGAACAATAATGTACAAGTAGATAACATTACACAAATAAACTACAAAACACTCAAACTCACTACACCCCTATTTTAATTCGATTGCCAATCAAATATCGCATGAATAAATACTACTTCGAACAAAAAATAACTGTTACGAGTATAAAATCACTGTGACAATGATCACTGTTCCGTTACTTCAACGTTCCGTGTTCAAACATTAATTAAGAGGTACTGCACACATGTCTAGTTATAGTGGCGTTAGCTTCGATATTTTTATACAATCGTTCCGAATATTAGTCAGCTGGATAAAAATTTATTTAAGTACTTAGTAAGGTTTTTCTTTTATTACTTTTACTACTGTTTTGATTACAAGAACTAATAGAGAGAGTTAAGGTTCATTATAGCTGCTAAGACCTTGCTTTTATAGTGAGTTTCTGTAAGACTACTGTAGCGTATCTTCAACGCCATATACGAACAACGCGCCATACTGACGTCACGCAAAATCCTGCACCTCGCAAGCAGAGTTTACCGCGCAACTAGCATAGATACCTCTACACTACCCTCCTCTATACTACTAACAGAAAAAAGCTCAAGGCAAAAACTGTATCACATAGGTACAACTCAGAAGAATTGCCAAACTTAAGTGGCAGTGGGCAGGGCACATTGCTCGTAGAACATTATGCCCGTTGGGGACCGAAAGGTTCTTGAGTGGCGACTGTGTACCGGAAGACGTAGCGTTGAAAGGCCTACCACAAGGTGGAAAGACGATCATGTGAAGGCCGCAGGAATCCGCTGGATGCGGGAAGCATAAAACCGGTCGAAGTGGCGGTGCTTGGGGGAGGCCTATATCCAGCAGTGGACGTCTTTCGGTTGAAATGATGAATGATGATTATGTTACAACTCAACCTGAGAATCATCCATTCTTTAAATCAAAATTTACAAAAGCCAGTTCATTTAGTCAAGAGGATGGATATCAGCCTCTTTTTACTGATAACTGGCTGACTCGACAGATGTCATGATGACGTCAAGCGTACAAAATCCAATAGAAAAAAAGCACGTTTAGTTTTTCCCGAATTTAAACACTTTCCTCACATCATTCTCAAGTGATGCGGTTACCAACGAACAGCATTTAATTTTTATTAATATAGATAAAGATAACAACTTAAGATATATACATACATATTGGCATATAACACAATCCATCCGTTAACTAATAATTGCAATGTGTCTTGATTCCTTCACAACTATATTTTGAAGAAAGTAATAAGCTTGTCTTTGTTATCGTTGGTTCTTCATATTTCAATACAACTAGATTCTAATACAAGCCTAAAGTTTTAAAACAAAATGCATTTTATTCGACAATACATGTAAATGCAAATGCAAGTACCCCATAACCCATATTTCCGGTCCAAATATCTAAAGATAAACTGAATTCAAGCTGTTGTGAACTGGGTCATTATGATAGAATTACACTGTCAGTGTCGTGTAATCTAAATATCCCAGCGAATGCTGTGTTAGTTTAATTTTTGGCTTTTGGCTTAATAGTCAAAAGTTAAACTAACTCAGGATGTTTTTTCTCTGAAAGCAGGGTATTATTATACAGTTTCGGAAAATATTGTAACCTTATAATACCAGCCTATTACTATCCCACTGTAGATCAAAGGCCTCTTCTCATACACAGAAGGCATGAACATTTATCATCACTTGCTCAAGACAGGTTCGCGATTTCAGACTTATATTAAGAAAGTCCAGGTTTCCTCACGACGTTTTCCTACACCGATATCAGTAATGTCCAAATTAAACTCAGAAAGTACATATGAATGAAATAAGTCACATTGGTACTTGCCAAGCTTTCATTTCAGCTCAGTTTTAGAATTCAGTGCCTTTCGTTATTCCATCATCTAACCACACTTTCATCAACTTTCACGGTAACCTACCTACGTAAAAATGAAAAATATATTTTCCGTTAAATAAAAAATGTATACCTACTAACTTTAAAACAAAGCTGCGGGACCCCAAACCTCGCAATTTTGTCTCAGAGGTAATGAATTTTTAAATCTGAGTTGTTCAAGAATGCTGTAAGATTACAGTAAAAATGAATACTGGCGCCCAAGCAGTGACTCTTACCTAAGGTTAGAGTAGTAGTATATTGTAATAAAAACGTATTTCTACTAAATTATAACCTTTGGGAGACGTACCTAGTAGTTTAAATTTAGTTAGAATAAAACTGTTAATAAGGTCGAATTTTAAATCAGATGAGGGGAGATTTTTAGTGGCGCCCAGCACGGGACTTTTTTAAATCGGTACCTTTAACTGTTTTGTTTAGAGACAATCTAAATTATAATTCAAAACACTCCTGAATGTGTAAACTGTTTGTGTCTGTGTGTGTCCGTGTCTGTGTACTACTCATTTCTTTACCTACCATATACCTTACCTTTACCAGATACCTTTTGTATGTGGATAGTAAGAATATGCTTTATTGTACCCACATTGTACCCCAACATTTTACAAACCTCATTAAGTTATAAGACTAAGCAAAGTTATACATTGTCGGTTTTAGTAAATATAAGCCTAGTTATTGCTATTAAACACGTAAAACACGTTACTTATTTACAACTGTTCAGGCAGTAAAAACATGAAGGTTTTTATTTTATATCTGAAAATTTTCCGCGTTCATCTATTTTTTATAGGATCTATTTTTACCGCCAAGAAAACCAACTTTTCTTATCAGGTATTCCTTACAATTGAGGTTTAAAGTTCTAAGTTAAACAGTACCTTAACACAAAAGTCAAACGTTTGACGCCACAACTTAGAAAGATGAATAAGTATGAATTTTAAAATTTAAATTGGATAAGATATGTAAATTTTTTGATTTAAACTAAGCTAGTTGGAGCTGACTCACACAATTCAGAGAGATTTGTAATTAAAATAAGTTGAAGTTGAGCTTTTGGCCTTGCTTTGGGGCACGAATGCTTGTTAATATTTATGTGTGGTTATAGTGTTGGTATGAAACAGACTTCAGTCCAGTCTTTTTGTGCAAGTTTGTGGCGTAAAAAAGTTTGTGAAGAGTAAGTAAATACATGCATTGTTTGAAACAGATTGTTTTACTTTTTGTGGTTCTTTGTTGTCCATTTTGACAGAAAAAACACTGCTCCGCGAAAACCAACATAACTGGCGAAATGTGGATAGCTATACCTACTATTATTGGTACATTTCTGTTTCACCCTTTGGATAACACAAGCGTGATGTTATGTCATGTAATCTAATTGAATTGTTTGTATGACAGTTACACAATAAACAGAAAAAAAAAATCTCTAATATCTGTTACATATGGGATTTTGTCCCTCTGGTGGTAAGGAACAAAAGCTCAGATGCAAGGTGGGTTGATAGGGTAAGACAAAGAAACAACAAACTATCTCGACAATATAAGTATATTCATAAAAATAGCGATAGCATTAAATCGAAATATACAAATAACAAACCTAAGTAAATAAAAGGTAGGTAATGCCAGCCAGCGTAAAGTTCGGTCGGTTATGAACAATGGTCGTGGGGGGTTGAAGATAAAGCCAGTACTGTTTTCAATAGTTAAGATTAAATTAAATAAAAATAAAATATCAAGGTACAACCTTCCAGTTTTATAAATGTAAATAAATTATAAATGGGCGCCAGGAACTTGAAGAGTTCCGGATCCCGGAGACGACGAAGATGTCCAATATACTTCCAGTTAGGTGAAGGTGTCGAACCCGGGGTCCTTAATTAAGGTTAGTTGCAGACCGGCTTCCAAGGTTGAAGACCGGGCAGTTGATACACGGGTTTATAGATGAACCCGTAGAAATAAAGTAAAAGGGGGTAAATTATAAATAAAAAAAACCGTCCCGCCTGCGCCACAACGCTAGGCGGACCCTGCCACCGCACAGTCGTCTCCACAGGAGGCTGAGTAGGCTCGAGGAACGGGTCTCGCGTCCAGGCCCCAGCGGCTCCGTTAGGTCCTGGCGGCGAGACGAATCACTCGAGCTGCCTCTCCTAGAATCGACAATACGGGGACCCTATTATACGAGAGAACACTAAGACCCTTTCCTTGAGGAGGAATAGAGGCGAAGAGCTATGAAATCTAAAGGCTAAATCATTGGCCGGATACATGGCTTTATGCTAATTGAATTGAAGGAGCCACGAGTTCAGTTTGCCTAACCCTGTGTAGTGGGGCAACAAGAAATAGAGAATAAACACCCACGGGGCATGTAATACTCACAGTTGTTTAAGGGAAAAATCACTTGGACTGCAAGATGCGGCCGGCACAAGGTCCACCCTCCACAGTGGCGAATCCTTCTAACGCATGGAGTCCTGTAATAAATATCTAGGGGTCACCACAATATCTTTTCAACGACCGGGGAAGGACTCAGAGATCACTTCCAAACACTGATTCACCAGAATCCTTACCTTTTAAAAAATTGGACAAAGTTTGGTCCGAAGCTCAAGCGAGTTCAATCGCAAAAGAACGCCGTGAACTCCCAAGGTGCTGTCATGTCCTCCGAACCGGAATTAGACGGACCACCTAGAAAATCTCCCCTGTTTCAGGTAAAAACCTATCAGAACACGGATGACTGATGAATGATGAATCACTACACCAAGATATTTCATTCTTCAAAATCCCTGACAACTGTCCAACACGACGTTTATTCTCTGAAACAACAACAATCTACAAGGTCCAAGCTAACAAACTCATTATTTCTTGTTTCTAACCCTAAAGTTTGTCAGCTTTACCCCCAGAGTCACACGGCGAATTGAGAATGTTAACATGGCCACCCTAAATCGTTTACAAAGCACAGATTAAATATGCAATGTGTGCCCTCGAAGTTTCTAGAAAAAATGTCTATAATAAAAAAATAATTTCACTTCCGTTTACGGTCAAAAGAGAAATATGTATTTAAAGAAAAAGATGAAATTGATTAAGGATTGGCTGTACGATTTCAGTTCGTTGGTTTCCAATCCACATGCTAAAATTTTTCGATCAAAACTACAACTGTGAATCTGCAACCGCTAGGTGTCGCCTCCAACTGTCACTGTCACAAACTGACGTTTGACTGAATGACATTAGAAATGTAAACAAACCACCTTGATTACGATATGAGAGATCTAATTTATTATGGAAACCTGTTTAATAGGGTTTTGAAAAGTGATTTATCGTCAGAAAGTGTTACTAAAGAGTCCAGTGACGAAGTACAGATGAAGGGATGACTCCTTCTATAAATCGCAGTCTAAAGTCATTGTCGCAGACAACAATGAACATTTCAGTTGGAAAACCATTGAGATAAATATTGGAAACCTCACAATTTACAACGTATGCTCACAGGTAAATGTTAGGTACAAAAAAAAAACAACGTAACATCTTAAACCACCACCAGGGTCTCCAGCGTAAAGTTCGGTCGGTTATGAACAATGGTCATGGGGGGTTGAAATCTCTTAATTTATAATCATGTTATATCCCTATGTATTTTACTGTGTGTACATAAATTATAAAATAAATAAATAAAAAATAAAAATAAGTAACTTATGATTAAATCAATACACTCGAACATCTTTGCACTCGATATCTCAACACTCAATTAAGTTACTTCCCCAACACACCAACAGATGGCGGTATACTATTAAAATAAACCTTTAGCACGCGTGAGTTCGGACGCAAACTACAGTGAAACTGGAACGACGGGCTTCGCCCAGTCCCAGCAAGAGTTTGACTGTGAATTTTATAATTTCACTTTGAAATTTGTTGAAATGTATCTTTCAAGTTACCGCCGAGATATCGTGTAAGATGTCTTGGATGAATAACTGGAGATGAAAACGTTTTTCGCGGAGTTTTGGCGTCCATTCAAGCGGGGAATTCTGTTTTGGATGGTTTTTGTTTTCGTCTTGAAAATCTTAAAATGAGTCGTGACCTATGCTTGGTTAAGAAAGATAAGCGATCATAATTTTTATAAGCGAACGCTTCAGTCATGGACCCATTTCACTCTTTAAAATAATAAAAGCACATTAATTACTAAATTATTCTTGTAAAAACAGCTTTAAAAATTAAAAAAACTTTAAAAAAATATTCCGTCGCTCTTTTTTGCTATGAACACATAATTAAATCCATTACAAGTACCGTTGAATACAAATTTTGTAACAACGAAATAACAAATTAAAAAAAATAAACCAAAAAAAATGGTATCAATCAAAAACCAACGAATCAATCTTCAGTTGGACAAAAATAATACTGGATCGTCGTTACATATTGCTTTATTCGAGTATTTTCGACGATAGAATCGTTGATTTTTTGTAACGGGAGTCGGGAAAATGAAGAATTTAGTTTAAAAAAAAATGGTATGGTTGCTAAACTAGCAGTGACCTTATTCCACCTACAAAGAATTTTACATATTTACTAAAGAGGATAAAAAAAAATAAACTGGGCAACCCTCTGATATTAAATTAACTAACAAACTATTTAAATAAAAATATAATAAACAAACCTAAACTAAAACTATTAACAAACATAAATATGACGTCGAAAAAATCCTCAAAAACCCAAGAGACTGGCGATATTGCCACGTTGTATGGCAATGCTTAGCCTCTGGCCAAGGTAAAAGCCAGCCCTTGGGTCACGGGAACTGTCAACCAGTCGTTTAGAGATTTCGTTGAACAAACCATGAGTACTCGGTTCGGAGGATTTCAACACCAAACGGCTCGACAATATAACTATCGATAAGGTTATTATTTTCACCGCTTGAGGTTTTAATTTAAGAGTTAGATTTGGTGTAGATAAAAAAGACATTGAATGTTAGAAGCTGCTGGATACCGAACGCCTGCCAAGTCTCCTGCATACGTTTACACCAAGGGGATTGCTGATGTGTTAGCGAACTTTAATCATATCCATCCACTTCTAAACTCAATTGCCTGTAATTTAACCTATACATTGGAGCAGCAAAGCTGATTTGAAGTAGAAACAGGTCTTCCTTCCCCGGTCGAGCACTTTCGTTAAGAAAAATACTTTTTTATTCCAAAAGCGGGCGCCACCGCGGCCACAGCTAGTAAATATATCAAAAAGTAATTAAAAAGTAATTTCGGAAGTCGGTGTCTTGGGATCTGTATTTTAGTTTTAGTTTTTTGCCACCGACTTCCGAAATTAAAGTTATTTCATAATTTTGAGCTAATTTCTTTTTGAAGACGATTTAATTTTTTTAAATTACTTTTTTATTTCGTAATTTTTAGTAATAAGTAAACACTGGAATATTTTTTTGTAATAAGTAGGTAGTAGTTTTCTTGTAAATATTGCACTAGAATTTGACCAACATTTTGAGATGTTTTCCATTGACACTACACCCGTAGCTCGCATTAATCAGTCAGGTCGTCACATGCACTTACACGTATTGGTCCATATCTTGAAAATTACTGAATCGATTTTGATGAAACTTGCACTGTTCCCTAAGTTGGAGTAAGTGTAAGTCAATAAAAAAATAGTCACGATCCCATTAATAGTTAAATCCTATTAATAGTTAGAAATGCATGGACATACATACATAAATCTATAAAATTTTGTGTATTTGTTTGGAAGCCCTAATAGATTGTCATGTGAATATAATGCAGTTCCAATAATATTACATACATACGTGTCGAATTGATAACCTTCATTTTTTTGAAGTCGGTAAAAACAATTTCTCACTCGCATGTACAAAATACAGTAAAAACATTACTCAATTTTATTCGCGACCGTACCTACCGAAACAGTAATAATTATATTTTCTGCTCCGTTGATGTTGTGTTATTACCTGTTGAAATAATTATAATGTCATTCTGTTTGTTATTTATTATACTTGTGGTAAACTAAATATGAATATGGTACGGTATACCAATGGTATGGTATACCAGTTAATCACCTTTCTCTCTTCATGGCAATCGCAAAGACAACAAGGGCAATAGGCAGCTTCATCACCATTAGCCACTGCTGGATATAGGTTTCACCTTTTGCCAGTCACTGATCTTCACGCTCTCTTATCTTATTACCAGCCACCTTGTAAAGATCGCCGTTCTATGTAGGCTGATGCTGAGATTTTGCTGGGGTATATGGGTTTGTTTTCTCTCCTCTTTCTTTTCTAATGACGTCCAACACTACGTTCCTTTTCCATATCGCGGTCTCCACTCATGAAAATGTATGCCCCAACAGCCATCAGCTGTTTAGTTAAATAATGGACATCCACACCTGAAGAACAATAAAACCTGGAAAAAAAATCGTGTGCGGTCGGGGGACCCCCGTCAGGAACGAATGTCGATACTCGCTCACTTCACTCGTATATAAATTGAAAGAGAAATAGAGATAAAGTGTGAATTTAATACAGCGCCATCTATTATAAGTTTAGAAGCTCTAATAAAGTGTTGCCGTCTTGGATTTTCATTTTGACCTCGTTATCGGCTTAAGCACCCTAGAAAACTATGAAAACGACACCCATGATGAAGAATTTGAAAATTTTGGCAGCCGCCGTCTTGGATTTCCATTTTGAACTCACTATCGGATTCAGCACCCTTGAAAACCATGAAAACGACACCACACATGACAAAAAATTGAAAAAAATTGCAGCCGCCATCTTGGATAATTATTTTGACCTAACTATTGGCTTAAGCACCGTCGAAAACCATGAATACTAATAAGACTAAACCTTAAAGAACTTCTTTCCAAAAAACGCTAAAACCTAGTCGTAATCTCATCTCAGCGACAATCATAGTCAAAAGACTTAAACAATTTGTGACACGACACCGAAATTAGAATGCAAATAATTTTAATACGGAAATTTTCCGCTCTGTTTAAGTGGCCCTCTATTTAGACTGAAAGCCTACTTAAACATAGTTTGTGAAAAAAGCCTTGGATAGTGCCAAAATCTAATTCCGAAAATTATAACCGAAAAAGCCCTTAGTATACTTACAACAAAAAACCGGTAAACAATAATGACTTTTTTCATACCACATTACACTGAGATTCTTTCCCTTTTATCAAAATTAGCCTTTATAAAAAAAAAACTTGAACATTTTCGAGCAAAAACTCTTTGGTAAAACATCTTGAGGCCACTTGACCTTGGCAAAGGAATTCTTTTGAAAGTTAAGTTACACCTAGTTGGATGGTCAAAGGATGGAGAAAGGATGTTTGTCTGTTTATAAAGTTATTACAATGTTTTTAAAAACAATTTTAGATCAAAGGCGGTGTTATAAAATACCCCTTTGAAGGGGTCGCCTCGGAAACCACGTTGAGCCGGCGGTCTCAGCTGTCATTCGTAAACCTATGGCAATTGTTACGGCACACTGCTATTAGGATATTTTGGCGCTCGAATGATGTTGTTGACAGGGGGCGCTGTTGGTAAACATTAATTGTTTTGTGAAATGTCACATGAAATATATTAAAAATAGATGCAGCGTTAGTACACACAGCTTCATTAAGTGATTACCCCTCCAAAAGACATGTGCGTTCAAATCCGTGATAGGCCCAAGTTGGTTTTTGTATTTTGCAAAAACATTTTATTTTAATTAATTTATTGTTTTAGTGAATAAATAAGTTTAAGAGTGTATTTATTTTTTAAAATTCTATTTTTATTATTGTTTTTTTCAATAAAACGTTAATACTTTTATTATTGCGAAAACGACAAGCAATAATAGGGTTAACATTTACGAACGTTTCATTCATCGTCTAAATAGACTAGAGGTTGCAAGACCGCTTGCCGTGCCTATGAGTGGGAGTTCAAATCATAGGCACGAAATGTGCTTTTTGTTCATTATAATTATTATTTTAATATATTTTTCTATTTTGTTTTAGTAATTATTTATAAAGAATTTAAAAATAAAGAAAAATAAAATACCTTAATAATCATATAATAATATTTATTATTGCTATTATTTAACAAAACTATGATCTTATTTTACAACAAAGATTTATTTTGATTTGATAATTTTATTTACAGTTATCATAACATACTATTTTGCCAACTGACACAATTGAGTTCCTAGACAAGTGGCATCCTATTAACGTAAACGATAAAATAGTAAGCGGTAGAAATATTTTAGATTGACATAACCTAACGAAATGTCACGTGACCTGTCAAGTCGTCTCAGTATAAAAATTAGACATTTGACAGTCTGACAAGTGACATCGAAAGAGACAAGTTTTGAAGCGTTTGCAACTTGTCTAGGAACTAGAAGTTAGTTTGGCAGGATTACAATCATGAGCATAATAAGTGAATAAACATGTTATTAATAGATAATCAATTAACATCTCTTATTAGCTCATGATATCTACTTAGAATATTTTGCTATACAAAGTAAAATAGTGGAATCAAATGAGTTAAATGTCTTCGTTGTTTATTTTGTTGTCATACTTAATAATAATATAACTGCTTTTTCTGGTTCTCTTCGATGTTCTTCTGTTAGACATATTTTGCAGGTCGATAACTGTGAATGTTCGCTGCGTGTAAATGTCTTCGAACCGTGGACAGAGATATTCCATGCCGTTGCGAACTGTAACGAGTGGATGTAAACGGCGGTGTAGTGTGAACCTTAACAATATCCCGATGATGTTCAGATGGGTCCATATAGATCCCAGTAGTTCTCCGACCCATGGACATTGCCTTAACATCGCCGGTTTCTTGAAATCTGCGCACCCCTAAGCGCACCGTTTGTCTCTGTATAGAAAAAAATGGTTTTAAATAAGTTATTAAATACCACACACAAGATACCGCAAATAGCTCAACAAGAAAAAAATCGGAGAACACAATTAATATTATAATGAACTTACTGCTATGCCAAGCTGTCTCGCAATTCCTTTTATGCTCACATTTTGTTCACACAGAACAACTACAATTATAGTTCTCATAAAATCATAAATCATTTTAAAAATTATTGGATAAATCGTAGTCGTTTACTCTTCGCCGTTTTAAGTGAACGTATACATCAAACGTTGTAGTTATAACTTGAGGGTATGGATTAATTTTATAAAGACAACGTAAGTAAGTAAAATTAATGGATACCCTCAAATTATAACATCTATCGATTAGACATCCCCACCTAAAGATAATATGACTCAGACCATAGTAGATAACAATTTCAACGCAATTTATATGGGCTCGCTGGCTAGTTCGTCAAACTGCCGGTATGAGTATGACGACGTTCGGTGATGCGATGGGTCGAATCTGAGTCGAAACAATGGGTTCTTTTTGAAGTATTCTTTAGATTATTTGTAAGGAATTTAATGTGTAACATTTTAAAACTTGAGGGGTTAGCACATACTGACGCTGTGTGTACCGATTTACGTCACAATAACCTTGTAGTACTATAGTCAGAAGCCCGAAATCTTGATAAGTGACAACCAGTCTTACCAAGGGGTATCGTGTTACCCAGTTACTGGGTTTTGGAGGTCAGATAGGCAGTAGGTCCATGTAAAATACTGGTAGTCAGCAGCATCCGGTAGACAGGGCGGGGGCGACCTCAATTTATCCCGCTTTCTGCATTGTTGTGTTTCATTTTTATGGCAATAGTATGTAGTTTGTTAAAACTTTTCAACTGTATTATAGATAGATAGATAAATCGTTTATTCAGTGCAACAAAAGACACAAATACAGGTATTAAAAACTATTAAAAAGTTGAAAAAAAATAATTAAAAATAACAAACATTAAAAAGATAAATTGACCCATAGACACTTAACTCTTAAACGTCTATAACGGTCCATCACTACTGGGCGGTGTGTGTCTCATGGTTGCACCAAATGGGAGTCCAGCTCAGCATATGCCAGGTACAATACCTGACGCTGGTATTCTGCTGCATCCCATTATAGACAATTCTCTAGCTACATTTTTCAAGTTGGCGTCAATTACTTTCTGTCGAGGGATTGTTATATATTAAAACTGAAAAAACTACGAAATAAACAAAATATTTTCACATAATTCTATTATCTATAGTTTATTTTGTATGATATCACTAGCTGACCCGGCGATCTTCCTACCACCTCAGAATTAATAAATGAAATCAGTCAATCCGTTCTTAGGATATCATCAAAAAAGGCGTTCCATACAAAATGTCTGAGAAAATGAATAATTATCTTTATTATTATTTTATTCGTAAATTTTTCACATATTGTGTGTTAAATATGTAGTTATTCTGCTATTCGGGGCGGAGACAAATCCAACAAATGAAAGATCATAAAATCGGTCCAGCCGTGCTTGAGTTATAAATGATGAAACTAACCCGACTTTGTTTTATTTATATAAGACTAGTTGCGCCATTCGGTTTCACCCGCATAAGTGTCGATCGCGTGGGAATATCGGGATAAAAACTATCCTATGTCCTTTCCCGGGACTCAAGCTATCTCTATACCAAATTTCATCTAAATCGGTTCAGCGGTTTAAGCGTGAAGAGCCCAAGTAACATTTTAGGTTCTAGAAAGGTTTTGAAAAGGTTTTGAAAGGTTCTAGAACCTTTTCAAAACCTTTCTAAAACCTAAAATGACCTAAAATGTTACTTGGGAGGTAACATACAGACAGACAGACAGACAGGTACATTTTCTCATTTATAATATTATTTGTATATTAGTATGGATGTAGCCTGTTACTTTTGATCTATGAATGTGTAAAATAATCCTTCGATCGGTTCAGTTCTAAAGGCTGCCCGAGCTTACAAACTATCTCACACCTCAGTTCACCTTAAAATACATACATAAGTCATCTTTTTGTTTGCCATACATTATAAACTATGGTATTTATTCTGATCACACATAAAACACATTAACTTTACCATTAATTCTAAGTTAAACAGTTCTACATTAAGAATAGTAAAATCGAATTGTGGCGTCCGTTGGGCCACAAAGTAGACTGAATTATGCCGCCATTTTGAGCCAAAGAAGCGACAAGCCGGATAAAGCCAGTCGTAACCGGCTCTAGAATCGACCGGAATCGTAGGTCGGGAACGTGGAACGGTCTGTAAACCGATATTGGCTTATTTATTTTAAAGCGAACCTTTTTTTTGTTTAACTAAATATACCGTTTACATACATTTGTTTAGTACACACAATAAAAAATAGCAACTAAAAAAAAACAAGTAAATGTAACTAAAGAAAATACAAGGCACAAGGTGTAATTATAGGTATAAAAAGATACAGGATGAAAGGGGCACTTAATTCATGACATACGGACGTCGAGCAGGCGATATAATGCGCGAATTATTGGTGTTATGTAGAACTCATTGTTTTCTTGTGATCAAAGCTCTATAGGTACAACTCTGTCTAATCGTTTGGGGATTACAGGCGAGATGTTTTGTTATCTTCTTTGTTTCAGAAGCGGTATATTTTCTCTGCATCCACATTTCGCCAAATTGTACTTTCTCGCAATAGGAAACTTATTTGTTTAGCTTGTTTTTTTAAGGGATTTATGTACACATATGCGAAAATGTCAATCCCATCGTGATTTTACAAATAATAACTTAATCTGATAGAAAAAAAGGGCAAGTGCAAGTCGGACTTGCGTATTGAGGGTTCCGTACAAATCTGTAGGTATGTAGGTAAATAGTTTATCACGGGGAAAACAAAATGTTGTAATGTAACTACAAATTTATTGTTTTCTGATTTGTTTCTTTACTTGTGCTACACGACCTTGCTTCTTGCCAAATTTCATGATTCTAGATCAACGGGAGGTACCCTATAATTTTTTATACCCTTGAGAGTCGATATTATACGTTTTATGCGGCATAAACGGCCGTATCTTTTTGTTACGATAAATTAGAAGTTTGATTTTTTTCACAGATTCTAGGGGCTGTAGATACGGACACTGAGTATATAGTTTTAATTTCAAATCGATACCTCCACACGTTCCCGAATTAATGGGTCTTGACACACAGACAGATGGACAACAAAGTGATCCTATAAGGGTTCCATTTTTTCCTTTTGGGGTACGGAGCCCTAAAAATAACAAATCTTAGTTATACAAAACCAAAAATAACTTAATCTAATATCTTTATCTAATAAAAAAGGATATTTTTAATATTTTTTTCTGAACAGTGAACTTTGTGTGACTATTTAGTCTATCATGGTTTGTTACGACACGTACGACCAATTTTCCTTCTTAACGTTTATATCCCTCGATTAACAGAGCGTTTCTAGGAAAAGACGATATTAAACGGAAACATTGCATTTAACGTTTATTGCTATTATAAGCTTTTATCCCTATAACTACTAGGCTAAAGCTTCCTCAGTTTGATTTCCAGTCTGAATATATTACTATAAAAATATGAACTAAATAATGAAATCGCTTTATCAGCTACAGAACCGTTACAAATCACACTAATATTATAAAGGCGAAAGTTTGCGAGTGTGTGTGTGGTTATATGTTTGTTACTTCTTGACGCTCAAACAGCTGGACCGATTTTTATAAAATTTTGTATGGAGGAAGCTGACACCTTGGATTAACATATAGGCTACTTTTATCCCGATATCCCCACGGGATCGTAATAATTCTTGAAAATCTTCGAGTTTCTAAACGTTTATTAGTACATGTTAAGGTTTCTAAAAACATGCACGTCGACCTTTGGAAAGAGACAATCGGCTAATTTCGGCTTCGTAGAGCGTTATCTCTGTCGCATGAAATACAAACAGTCCGGTATCTACGAGTATTAGGAGCTGTTAAAACAATTATGATTTGCTTCTTTTGATAATTATTTTTATTCTTTGTATAAAATACAAAAAAATGTAAAGGTCGATGTGCAATATTTATCGCCGGGTACTGTACTTGTTCTACTTCACTCACAAAGCATTCTTAGTACACAAGATAGACACCATTAACCGAGCACAAAATATGCAGACTTCAGGCTTCTACTGAGAATTTCTTAGTTCAAAAATTCAATATCACTTTGTTTTACCTTGGAAACGAACTCAGGAGTGCCCAGGACCCAAAGAATGCGACCACTAGAACGACGAAATGAACTTGTACAGACGCCAGCACATCAACCTACTACAATCTGTCAAATTTCTTTAATAGACTTTCAACTTTATCGCTGAAGCATATAATAAGGTTCAATGTTGATTGGGAAAATTTGACAGTTTCGGGTAGCTTGATGTGCTGGCGTCTGTACATTCTATAAATTGGATATCGGAATCACTTTACACGTCATATTATAAAAAAAATAAGCTAGATGAGGTCGGCGTTTCCTATCAGATTTTCTGAGAAAAAGACCGAAACAAACTCAGAGGTCACATTCTCTTTTAAAGTCCAGACATAATCTTGGTCAGATCATGTGAATACCATGTAGAAGAGATAGTCAATGTACATGATGACTTAAAGATAATTAAGTGAAATGTTGATGTAATAACCTTTGCTTAACCCTTCGAGAATGACAAGTGTAGCGTTATAACATTGTAATTATGTAATAGTGACAACATAATTCTCGATTTGCTTTAAAACTTCTACCAATTATTATTCACACATGTCAAATCCAATCCAGGCTCCCGGTCTACCGTTTTAAAGCGACCGCGGCACATAAATCAGGAACACTTTTCTACCCCCGACCACCCTTATATATTTGCAATTGGCCTGCGATAAATTTGAACCAAATTAACACTCCAAGCTATATTCGATGAGATTTAATACGATTTTTATGTACATACCTCTACCCTCCTGTTTCAGCTGCTAAGAATTTTAAATTAACGGACTTTTTCATTAACATGGCGGATTAAGGAAATTTTCTTTTTTTGACTTAGGTAATTGGTGCCTGCCTACTCGCATGGGATGAAGGCGTATGTATGTAGTTGGTGCCTTTACTTTTGCGTGTGTTTGTTTCACAACAGGATTATTAAATCAAACAATACATTGAGTCTATATAATTTCGTTATAATAAGGCCATGAAAAAGAACTTTTGTACGGCGAAAACAAGAAAATAGAATTGATTCTATTTGCTCCTTCCAAAAGGTGAAATATTGGCAAGAAACTCAATAGCTTCTCTTTATTGTATCTCTCTCTCTTAGTTTTTTTTTTAAAGTGGGCAGAAATGACAACACTATTACAACCAATTAAGAAGATTTCCCCTTCCTAACCGATGGAAGTAGAGCAACGTGGATAGGCAGAGGTCCTTACTATGATAATGACGTACCAACACAACAGTAACGAATCCAACTGTCCAGGGGACAATTAGGGCAATTTCCCCTTTGTTCATCCCATTTTCAGCAGACGTTCATGAGCTGATATTATGAAAGATCAAAACGTAAAATGGCTTTGATGAGATGCTTGCTTGACATTACTATTATGTAATTCCATAACATTAAAAACCTCCCGAAAATAAACTATTTTGATGCACCACGTTTAAATTTGACTCATTGCGTAACACATTTTCAGTCACAATCCGATGGATTTTGGTAGAAAAGCCTAATTAATTGCTCCGTATGTTAAAAAATACATCTGCTCGACAACGTCAATAACGCAATTAATGTTGTAGAGCCGTCAAAATAAATGCCATTGTCATTGTAAATGTGTAATGCATTTACCCGCAGAAACTCTTTTTTTGCACATTTTGCTTTTTACACTCTCCCAATTAAAATACATACCTTTTTCATTCCCAAACCAAATAAACAACCTCGTCAAAGTTTGTTTGAAAGTGTAACCCTTCAATGTCCATGTATGAACAGGGTAGCCCCCTGGTAGTAAGACATGGCAGGGTAATTCACACACTCATAATAAATTCTGCACATGTCCGCTCCGGGGTCACTTAAATGGCATCCACTACCACAGAATAGTTCAGAAGGTCGACTCCATATATCGAGCAAAAACGTATACGTGGGTACCATGTTGGCTAGATATATAACTACACATATAGAATATTAAATCATGTACACTTAATAACTTACTGTCTAGCGATTTTCAGATTGTTTTTTTGTCGCCTGTACAAATATTCTACATATCTGGCGTCTGTGACTTCTTCCGAGTTTGTTTCGGCATTAGTCAGCTAGGAAATATTGGCACCTACTTTTTAAAATGAATACCAAAAACTGTACGAGTAAAAGTCTCTTAAACTCTACTTACATAAATAAACATAATTTTATTCCACATATAGACATGCTTCACGAACTGCGAGTGCAAGCGCACTCGCAATTATTACTCGTTTGAGATCGCCGCACGTACGTGTCTATGTGTGCCTGCACCTGTTTTAGCTCGTTGTATGGAGTTGACCTTCTGTACTATTCTGTGCTGTTACTTGGAGAATATTATGCACTGCTGGATGGATGTTTAGTTTCAGAGTAATATTGACCTAGATTCTATAAGGGTTCATAGTTCATTTGTAGGTGAAACAAGAAAAAGATCGGAAAACGTAATGTGCACGTGAAAGAAATATCATGTTTGGATGTTCAAAATTCAAAAGAAAATTATACATTTTCCGATCTTTTTCTTGTTCAGAATCTTTAGTACTAAAGGTATAGAGCCAAATTATCAGTATTTTTAACAACCCCACACGATTTAATAAACTCTTAAAAGATCAGAATGATCTCAGACCCTAAATAAATAAAATAAGTAATAAGAACAGGTGACACTGTACCTTAAAAAAAGGTACACATTAAATGTACGTGGGTGGGATAATAATCGTAGCCATATAACCAGGCTGAGTCCGCTAAAGTACGATCAAATACACGTCAGTGAACTGCGAAAAACGCCCTTACTGCAACAACACCAAGGTGCTGTCAATGGCAAATTATACCCTGAATGTGAGGTTGACAGAGAAATAAGTGGGGGTTCATATACAATGGGTGCACTTTACGTGGGTTTGAAGGTGTCTCCTGTAAAGCACAATTATATTGCAGGAGGCGTTTGAGGTTCATGTGAATCATTCAAGTGAGAACTCGTCATAGACAACAGTACGCCCTCTAGGGCTATTATACTACTATATACTGTTTATACCTATTTGATCGCGTTAACGTAGGTAAACTTCAATTTGTATTAAAACTGTAAGAGCACCGTCTGGTGACAATATTGGGAGCCATTATTATTTATATTATTCCTTACAAATTGACGTGAGTGAACGTTACCGTTTATGCTATCGAAGATCGAGCGAAAGCCAATTACACGAACTTAAAAAAAAAAGTCGGGACACAATCACTCATCTCGGCGACAATCAATGTTTAAAACCTTGTCATTTAGATAAATTAGAGGTATTTTTGACAGATTGAGACAAATTAGAATACGAGCCTTTTTAAATAATACGGGAATGATCCCGTCATGAAAAGAAACCTTGTAGTAGAAAATATGTATATAAATTAAGTAAAGACAAAAATCCAAGACCAGAATGTCCAAAAATCAGCCTTGTATTTTTAAAACATTCTTATCTAAACCAAAATTGGTATCCATAAAAAAGAAACCTAGGTACCAAAAATCGTATGCAAAGCGCCTTGCTATCAGCAATATAGTGTGAATAGGCACCAAATCAGACAATATATAAAAAGCTTCAGACGTCCAGTGCTAAACAGTGACCTTTTTAGACCTTTGCGACAAAATATGACCTTGGAGAATAGCAAACGAATGAGTAAACCGTAGGTCATTTAAGTTCAACGACAATAATCTGGAATGTGTGAAGGATCAATTTTTGAAAAAAGGAAATCTTCTTTTACACGGTGTTATTTTTCATCCTACAACACACTGCTATATGGATTTGCTGGCGCTTGAATGACATTTAGACGGGTATTATATCTCTGCCGTAAAACCATAGCAGCAAAACCGCAGTAATTCCGCAATGACTTGTCCGTTGGACGACAAGCGAAACAGAAGCGAAACTGCTTGTTCTAATGTATAGATTTTATTATGATTTTACTTATTTCCCTCGTAATTTCGCCGGTCTGTTCGAAAGCCAGTTCAATACCTCAGCGCTCATCCCGCTATTTGATGCCGCGTTTGTACGCACGTATCTTTAGCTGAATGAGGGTTTTCTGAAATGACGTTCGCCAGGTGGCAGCACTGACACGTCAGGTCCAGGCATCTGTCAAAGAGCCTATATTTTCTTTAGTCGTGACTGAATGATGAAAGAACGAATGAATCGAATGATGAACGTCATCATATATTTTATATTGGAAGACCTCTTGTCACAGTGGTGCCAACTGGTGTCGTAAATTTTCACGAAAACCCTCATTCGATAAATGTTTCCCTATTTCCCAAAAAAATTAATGAGAAATGTATGGTAAAAGAAGACATGCTGTCCTGACCCTAAATTAATTAGGATACGGGCAGGAGTGCGAAAACCGTGTTATTCTTTTTCCTCATCATTTTGTGAGAATATTAGGTACCCAGTATTCGTAACAGGCTGTCAGCCCTTGGTGATTTAACTATCTAAATCTCGTTTATTTTGAATAATTTCTAAACGAGTTTTAGTTTGAAAAAGCAAGCTGTTTTTATAACCCAAGAAAAATACTTAAAAAATGTAGCGTATGAATTTAAAAAATAAATTATCTTCCAAGAAAAAGTGTAGTGTGTAGGACGTGTCTCATGAAAACGAAAACTTTTTCTGTCCCTTAAATCCTAAGTTATGTAAAGAGCAATATCTTTAAAAATGAATATTTTATATAAATCAAGGTTACACTGGAAAAACGTATGCTTGAGAAGTATGAATTATTAAAAAAAAGATATAAAATCCCCTACTACGCAAGAGATATGATACAATATTATACTCGAGAGCATAATCGGTTACTCAAATATTTATTCATGAATTCATGTCGCAACATAGTTATTTTAATACCTTGTATGAACTTTGCAACTTGAACTTTGCAAGTGCATAAATTATTGTAATCTCAATATTTCTAATTGCAGAGCATTGTATGAGAGAGCTATCAAAATTTCAAAATTATTCCTCGATTATAGTTATCAAATGATTGAAAAATCTGCACTAAGTTATTCATATTTATTATTTTTATAGCAATTACAAACTTACTAAATTAAATTAACAGGTTCTATAATTTGTACATACATATAAGCCTTTTCTAATGTCTGTCATTCATGTAAATTATAAACAAAAATTAGGTACTTAACTTGCACCCATACAGAAAGTTAAGTGTCTTTGCTTGCATCATAATCTTTATGTAGATTATGTTTGTTTGTGTGTCCGTTAGTAAATAAATATTTAGCTTTATAACTGTTAGTGGTTTAAATTTATTTTTGACATTGGAAGTGTTACCGATTCGTTATGACGAAGCGAAGCTCTCATTGTAAGTCGTTGAAAATCGTAGGACAACCTTCATTTATATTGCGTGATCAAATCACGTATGAATTATTTTTGCCAGTACTTTACATGGACTGACTGCCTATTTGAGCTCCATAACCCAGTTTCTGGGTAACACAATACCTCTTGGTAAGGACAGGTTGTCAGACTTTCGGGCTGCTGACTACCCGTAACGATTGTCAAAGATCAATAAGTGACAGTCAAGAGGCACAAAGGGGTCTCGGTATGAAATAGATGGTCACCCTTCTACGAACCAGCCTCTGCATGCGCAGCTTAACCCAATCGATCGACCCGTGCAGCTGTTAATTCGACTGCGTGGATCAGGATGTCGGTAAATATCCCACGGAAACGTACTACCGAGCTTAAAATTACCCTATGTGATAATCCTGGTTATAAACTACAGATAGGTAGTTTATATAGTTAGTAGATGTGCAAAATTTCATCCAAATTCAGCCGTTTTCACGCCAATCCGGAACATACCTACATCAAGATAAAAATTCTAAACGACTATTTTATTAAAAGATGTTAAGAAAATTCTCATAACGCATAATAGAACTTCTATTTAGAAGAAAGATGATCTGTTAAACGTATTTTATGATTCAGGAAAAAGCTTTATGGTACTAAAGCTGCTTATCCCAAACAGAAAATTAACCAAAAAGATATACTTACACAAAAGGAAACGGGACACCTCTCACCCCAAAAACATACATCACTAACTTTTAAAAACCCATAAACCACAAATTACATTCTTAACACCAAAATGTTAACATCCCACAATCCGGCAAAAAGAATTCCGCTATCAGTTTGACATCGTTTATTCCCAGGATTTATAAAAGAAAGAACGATAGAAAACGAATTCAAAAATTTGAATTTCATGAACGCATTCGCCTCCTTTTAACATTAGAACGTGGAATTCCACGTTCAAACGTATTTCTACGTAGAAATGCGGGCGTGGAGTGCTCTCTTAGTCGAGCAAGTAATTTGTTTTTAATTGGTCAGCCGGACTTTTGAAAATTTTAAAATTAAAAATTACGTGTGCGGGATTAAAAATGTCTATTGATGGTGACGGGTTAACGTTTTACGACTTTTTTATGGTGTTGGATAAAATGGTTATGAAACTTGTTGTTTGTTTTAACACTTTCAGATAGGTTCCCGTTAATTTATCTGGCAGATAAGTCACAAATTCTGTTAATTATTTATTTTATCTGGAATTTAATGTATATTTGTACACTAAAACCAGCCCTAAGTTTGATAACTTGGTTGGTACGAATTGCTTGTCCCTTTTGTTCAGTACTGTAGAGGTTATCTATGTAACCTTACCTTTAGCAGTAGGTACAGGCTGGTTATAATTGCCGGTGTGTTCCATTCGAGCGTTCGAGCAAGTGTCAAATATTGGAATAAGGTATTTTTGTTTAGTACAGTCAGTGTGCTAGAAATAACATGATATTGTAAAGTCGTTAATATATTTTATCCAAGTCAAAGCTTTTTAATTACATTGTGAAGCTCCCATCTGGACCCCCAAAGTACCATGTTTCAATTGAGGCTAAATTCACATGGTGTTACTATTTACTAGCTTTTGAGAATACCAGTTAAGGTGTAATAAAGCCTACAACTTCAAGGGTACCTACAATAAGTGTGTTACACTAGGCCCCTTGTCCACGTCCAATTTTCCAAACTCAATCACCAACGAATATGTACTGAACGCCATTGAAATACTTGTGCTGTGACATTCTGGCTACTCATTAGAAATTTGAGTTTACAAAACGTTACGTTTATGTCAGGCGCTTCAATTTGTGTAAATTATTTCATCAACACTGCTCTCAAAACGGTTAAGGAAACCTATTGAGGAAACTGGCATGTCCTAGAACCAAAAATTCTAAGACATGTGACATCTACCAATGCGCACTGAGCCCGCTTGGTAGATTACGGCTCACTCCCTGTCACAGAGAGGACGTCTGTGTCCAAGCAGTGCGAATATTATAGGCTGATTATCCTTATGCTATTAATAGGTTTGAGTAGCGTCGTGGACGATGGACCTTACAATTAATCTTTCTCGTGGATGTAATGTAAAAAAAATCTCATCTTTCTATTTTTTGGTGGGATTTGGGCAAATTACTGCTTCTTCATCGAGATAATATTCCTTATTAGTATAGACTATACATAGATCTGACGTATGTGTGACCACATACATACGCTGCGACAGGTTATACAGAAGACCGAATAGTGTAACCTGCGTCTCTGCTTAGCGCTTGTGGACTACGAGAAAGCTTTTTTGATTCGATCGAGACATGGGCTGTACTGCAGTCTCTTCAACGGTGCCAGATCGACTATCGGTACATCGAGGTGCTAAAGTATCTGTACGAAAACGCCACTATGTCAGTCCGACTCCAGGATCAGACCTCGAAACCTATCCTTCTGCAGCGAGGTGTGAGACAGGGAGTGTAGCGTCTCCGCACAATTTAGGAGAGATAGCCTCTTTTAAACTGTTCGGAGACGCTACACTCAAAGTCGTGGACGAGTATGTTTACCTGGGACAAACTGTCCAGTAAGGTAGCTCCAACTTCGAGAATGAGATCAATCGTCGAATCCGACTCGGCTGGGCAGCGTTCGGGAAGCTACGCAATATCTTCTCGTCCCACATACCGTAGTGTCTCAAGACGAAAGTCTTGTGACCAGTGCGTGTTGCCAGTGATGACTTATGGCACTGAAACGTAGTCGCTCACAATGGGCCTTATAAGGAGGCTAAAAGTAACCCAAAGGGCAATGGAGAGGGCTATGCTTTGAGTTTCCCTGCGTGATAGAATCAGAAATGAAGAGTCCGCAGGAGAACCAAGGTAACCAACATAGCCCGAAGAATTTCGTGAATTAAGTGGCAGTGGGCAAGGCAAATTGCTCGCAGAACAGATGACCGATGGGGTCGAAAGGTTCTGGAGTGGCGACCGCGTACCGGAAGATGTAGCGTTGGAAGACCTCCCACAAGGCGGACTGACGACCTTGTGAAGGCCGCAGGAACCTGTTATATGCGAGAAGCACAGAACCGATTGAAGTGGAGGTGCTTGGGGGAGGCCTATGTCCAGCAGTGGACGTCTTTCGGCTGAAATGATAGATTTGACAGTAACTTTAATGCAACGACAATAAAAACCACTGTGTTGCAAAATTAGATGTAAAATAACTGTGAAAGGACTGTAATCACTGAGTAGAATACACGTTTTACGACTTTAAACTTTAAAAATCTTAGTAGAAAACGAGTTTTAACTTTACTCCAGGTTCAAATCTTAAAGTTCTTATTACAAAATTGACGACTCAGACTCGGGTTTAACGACAGTTTTTGTAATTAGAACTTTAACTTTGTCGGAATAAAGTTTGAAATTAAAAATGACTTGGTGGTTGTTTAAACCTAGGTCCAGAGATTTTTTTTTAATAAAGTTGACATTCTTATTCGCTTCCATCAGACAGGTGTCAGGAAAGCATTCTCTCGGTGGCCGGAATAAAGTTGATACCTCTGCTGTCAAGTAATCCTTGAAACCACACACCCCTCTTCAATCAAACGGCATTAGTTCATAAAAATATCATTAGCATAATGGCGGGCACAGGGGGAGATAAAAACTAAGGAGCCAACGAAACAGTGGATAATATCACAGGCTCTAGACTGCGGGCAACACGCAAATGAGAATTTTATGACATGTCCGCGTTTGGAGGTTAGTTCGATGGTATGGAAAGAGGTTTTAAATAATAAAGACAATTATTTAATTTCATCCGGAAAAATCCGTGTCTTATAATAGAGCACGAGCGCATGCGAGGGCACTAAATTAACACGAGTGCATTAATTACTCTTTAGCAAGGTGCGTAATCTACTTTTCTTTCAACTACCAATCTACCTACCGTGATAAAATATACCTACTTAAAATAAAAACTCAAGTTAACGAAAACAAAGTTTTCATTAGCTTTTAAATATTTATCCCGCGACTTTTGCGGTAAAAGGTTATTAACAATTTCATTTGCAGCTGTTTTTATACTTTCTGGAGTTGAATTCATATAGCTATCGCTGTCTATTTCCATTTTTCAAAACTTTTCTTGCTAAATAATAATATGAAGTATCAAAGTTTTACAATGGTAGATACAAAATGCGCGCCATTTGTTTTTTTTTTCACCAGGTCGGTTTTATTCAGCCGATTTTTATTTTGAGCCAATATCTTTTTGATCTAATGCATACATTTTATATAAAAGTTAATGAGAGACATTAAACCTCTGTGGTTTTATACAAGTATCTAAATAAAAAATAAAAAACTGTGCAACTATGAGATTTCACATAAAATTTCTGCACTGTTTTGGTTCTTATAAAAAAATACGTCCTTTGTGATCGGTTTTGTAGGGATTAATGATTTAATAACATTACTACAATGCGTGCCACGAAAGATGAGACTTGACCCCGCCTCCCCCGCTCTTTCCGCCGCCCCTATGACGTCTGGTCCCGTCCCGCACTCAGACCTCATACCGCTAAAGATACCTAAAATCGTGTACCTACTGCGCATGTCAAACAACTTGATGTGTCAAGTCTCATCTTTCGTGGCACGCATTGTACGTGGTTGAAAGAAGAAATATAATAGTACCAACCAGCCTATATTGTTCCACTGAAGGCAACTAGGACTCTTCTCACACAGAAAAGGTCATTGACTATCACGCTTGCTCAGGGCGTATTGGCGATTTTAGACGTTTTCCTCACGATGGGTAACCTTTGTCAAAATCTGTTTTACTTTCCTTAGATTAAGCATTAAAATAAAGTAAAACTCAATACAATTAAAAGTAGAAAACAAAAAAATCCACTTCCACACTAACCGCGCCGTATATTTTTGCGTTGACCGCAACAGAGTATTATTAAAACATTATTTACGTAGGAGAAATGTATTTTTGACTACGAGATGTCCCGGGTTCGTTTGCATTTCGGCCTAAAACTTTTCATGTGCCAAGTTAGCAAAATAGTAAAAATATGAGTATCTTTTATGAATTCTGTCTGTTATTAGTATTATTACATATTGAAAAGTGATGTAACTTACCTATTAATCTAATGTACCGTGTATCAAAAGGGATCAAATCAATCAATCACTCAACTCAGCTTATTGCAGTCCACTGCTGGACAAAGGCCAGTTCCAGGCTGCGCCACAACACCCTGACTTTCGCCTTCCGCATCCAGTCCGTCCCAGCCACCTTCTTTAGGTCATCCGTCCTAGCTGGGGGGCGTCCCACACTACGCTTGCCGATACGCGGTCTCCACTCCAGGACTCGTCTACTCCACCGACCACCGGTCCTTTGACAAACATAGCCAGCCCACTGCCACTTCAGTTTGCTTACTCCGCAAGCTATGTCGGTAACTCCGGTTCTTTTCCGGATAATTTAATTCCTGATTTTATCCTTCAAAGAGACTCCGAGCATAGCTCACTCAATAGCGCGCTGAGCTGCCTCAAATATGTGGACCAGCCCGACCGTCAGTTTCCACGTTTCGGCACCATATATCATGACGGGCAGGACGCACTGGTTGAAGACCTTAGTCTTCAAACACTGCGGGATAGGCGACGAGAAGACTTGACGGAGTTTTCCAAATGCTGCCCATCCCAACTGGATCCTTCTGTCGGCTTCTTTCTCGAAGTTGTGTCTACCGAGCTGGATTACTTGCCCTAGGTAGACATAATCCTTCACAATTTCGAGAAGCGACACTTCGATGTGGATTGGACTCGGCAAAACGTGCGAATTGTACATGACTTTCGTCTAGTCCAAATTTATGCCGAGGCCAACCCGCCGAGAGGCTCCATTGCACAGCTAGACCATAGGCTGTACAGCATATGGTCTAGCTGTTCCAGCGTATCTGTCATTATGACGATGTCATCGTCAAATCGAAGATGTGAATTGAACTCGCCGTTCACGTTGATACCCTGTCCAGTTCAGTCCAACGTCTTGAAGACGTCTTCCAACGCATTTGTAAACAATTTAGGGGATATTACATCCCCCTGTCGCACCCTCCTGAGCAGTTGAATGGGGCTGGTTTTCTGATCCTAGATCTGGAAAGTCATCGTGGCAGCGTTATACAAACATTTCAACACTTCGATGTAGCTCCAGTCAATATTTGATCATCAGTACATCAATATTTGGTCATCGTTGCAGAGAGGCCAGAACTGCCCATATTTCGATGGAGTCAAAAGCTTTCTCGTAGTCCACAAATGCCATACACATCGGCTGATTGTACTCCTCGGTCTTCCGTACAATTTGCCGAACAGTATGGATGTGGTCCACGGTCCTGAAGACTTAGTATAGCTCTTCAACAAGGATTTCTCAACTTTTTTGAAGAACAGAACCACCGCACCTCTGCTCCACGCCTCGGGTGTTCTACCCTTTTAGATTGCGGAGTTAAAGAGACTCACTAGCTTTCTCAGGACTGAAGTCCCCGCCCGCTTTAAGGAGCTCTGTCGTTATTCCATCATCACCAGGTTCCTTGTTGTTCTTTAGCTGCTCGAGGGCCGCCCTAATCTCGCAATGGTCGATATCCGAGATGTCCTCTGTGTAGTGGTGCGTTAAAATACTAGTAGTAGTTTAGTACCAAAAGGTAGGGTCAGATATAATTGGCTCTGATCATTCTAATATCTAAAAGGGCTGAGAAAATATTTTCCTAATTAATTAAAAGGTTCACTGCATCGTCATTAATAAATATAACGATAATGCTTTTAATATTTTTTGAAGTGAAAACCTATTTAGGCGCGTTGGGCATTGTTTGAGATGGGAAAAACCATTGAACTCGCGCCACTGTTACCGTAAGCGACACCGCGCGTGTTTTGTTTATAAGACGTTTAAAAAAATACCCGCTTCGGATGTGTTCCGCTGTCCTCGGGATGTACTCGGTTTTATTGTATATCCGATATGTCAGTGAGTATTCTGTTTGTGTTTTGTTTTCACTTCTGTCGGCACTCCCAGAGTGCCACTGTTTTTTTATTTAGGTTCGGCTATATAGAAAATAAAGATTTATATAATCAGCGTATAATGTTTTTCTACTGCTGGAACACAGCCAAAAATTCGAATTTTTGGCTGTAGGACCTTTCCTCACGATGTTTTCCTTGACCGTTTTGAGAGCAGTGGTGATGAAATAGTTTACTCAACGAATTTACCTACAAAAGTCGCGGCGGTTTCCACTGGGCCACCACCTGCTCTAAAACAAATATTCATGAGTGTCTCATTTCTTTTTACTTCTGATTCAGTTTATCTTTTAAACACAGTACAATTTGATACAACTTCAAGTCAGGACAAGGTGTGATGTTTGACGGACTGAAGTCCCACAGTGCAAGTTACTAACTTGTTATAACTTATGTTATGCCTGGTCTACGGAAATAGTGGCCTGTCTACTTACTCGTATGCTATAACTAAATTGTCGCCTGAACTTCACTTGCGTTTAGACTTTACATGGTCGTTTGCTTACGTATGTATCTCGAGGCATACATTCATGTGTCCTAAAGCAGATGTCAGACGCTTCAGAGGAACACGGGTGGGTTTTATTCATTAAGAGTCTGACATTCCCTTCCGCTCCACCCAGAGCGGGAGGGGTCATTTGATGATATCCCATCCTCAAAAAAAAAAAGACGCTTCACTCTATGTTAATTTTTGGGGTTCCGTACCTAGAAATAAAAAACGGAACCCTTATAAGAGCACTTCGTTGTCCGTCTGCCCATCGGTCAAGACCCTTTTTCTCAGGAACGCGTGGAGTTATCTAGTTGAAATTAATATCAAATACTCAAGGCTGCAATCCCCTGAAGCAGTGAGAAAATCAAACTTCTAATCAACGCAATCAAAAGATACGAGTATTTATGTTCCGGAATCAAACCTATAGGGGACTTCCCGTTGACCAAGAATCATGATTTGGCAAGAAGCAATTTCGTATAGCATATATAAAGGAAAAAAATTCGAAAACTGTAAATTTGTAACCCTTACATTACCAAAATATTTTTTTTCCTGTGATAAACTAATTACATACATACATACCTTCAAATTTGTACGCAACCCTCGGTGCGCGAGTCAGACTCGCTCTTGACCGGTTTTTGTATTTAATTCGCCATCTTTCACCCGAACTAAAAAGTCTGAACACAAAATAAGTAAAGGTACAAAATGAATTTATTACTGAATCTATCCAACGATGTTGGATTTCGGCACTCAGTATCCTACCGAATGATAGAAAAAAAAATAGCAGATAAATGGTCATTCGTATGTAATTATTGTCGGTAACGTATGATCGTGAAATGAAACAAAATTGAACCTTCACTCGAATGAAGCATCTGATATCGGTTCACTAATGAATTCCTTGTCACTTTTGATTTTTTTCTATTTTGTTTCTTTTTTTCTGTTTTCGCACTCGGCGATCGAAAGAAGGCCTACCGAATGATCAAAAAATGATTTGAAATGAGCCGATGTACGTTCATTCGTAGTTAACTTGGCCGATGTCGTGTGAACGTAGAGAATATTCACTCGAGTGAAGCACCGAGAAGATCTATTCTGTAAAAATCTTAGCGTGAACACTTTTTTTAAATAATTTATTTATTTAATTAAATTGGTATAAAACCAATTACAGAAATTAAAATATACACATTAATATGATTTTATATATACACATTAATATATAAAATCATCAAGTAAAAAAGTTAAAAACAACACTTAGTAAAAGTGAATCTTTATCATTAGGTGGAATGGCCGCTTACTGCAAGCTCTCTTCACATAAGTTTTCACGCTGAAATTTTTACAAGATAGACCGGCTAGTATCAGCTTTATGGTTGTACGTCTATACAATGTGCAAAGAAGGAAAAATATTTCTATGATTTCATCGCAAACAGAGACCACTAGGACCGGTTACCAGTTGCTTTTGAATTGGTTGCTAAGCTACGTGTAATGGCGAACCCATTTTGCGCATGAAGCAAACATTTTCGTTTGGGTGTTTGTGTATAGTTGGATTTAAGTTTTATTTTATTTGTAGGGGAAACCAAACAGTAGTATTTATTAAAAATAAATAGAAATATCTTTACAATAAACTTAATAAAAAAATTGAACCGACTTCGAAAAGAAATTAACTAAAAATTATGAAATAACTTTAATTCCGGAAGTCGGTGTCTTGGGATCTGTATTTTAGTTTTTATTTTTTGCCACCGACTTCCGAAATTAAAGTTATTTCATAATTTTGAGTTAATTTCTTTTTGAAATCGATTGAATTTTTTTTATATTACGTTTTTATTTCGTAATTTTTAGATAAATGGTATGGATTAGTATGGATTGAATGACTATTTCCAAACACTTAAAGAAAACAAACAGTCTTGATTTTGTTTCTTATAATGTGAGACTTTATTTCGTAAATAAAAGATGGAGGAATACGTGTTACATATAAGGAACTCTTGAGCCATGCTTCTACGCCCAGCGGTTAAAGCTGTGCGTTGTCTGTCAGTGAATAAATGAATTTATGATTTTTATTAAATAGATTTAAATTTTGCAACTTCCATCACGACGTAAAACCATCGCCACTGGAAAAGCCACCCATCTCACAATGACAAATGGACATAAGACCCACGCGAAACTTCCCAGACTAAGATCTTGTAACCCATTTCCAATCATTCCAACTTTGACTCTTGAAACCCTAACTTCGGGCTCAAAGGCCACCACCCGCATACTATCAGACCCATTATATTATCAATACGAAACTATGATAAACAGGAAATGGCCATAGAAGGTAAAATAAACTGTTGATTGAAGTTCCGGTGGGCCTGTGGGCTGGTGGGCCGGATATTGTGAGCCGACAAAGGGGGGATAGCTGAAACTTTGCTTTCAGTACTTGTTTCTTAAAGATAAAGGCGGATGGTTGACCTCAATAGCAGTGACTAGGGAGGATAGAAGGTTGGGTATTTTTTTAAGACCGTTGTAATTTTGACTTGGACTTTGCCAAATAAGAATATCTACTGTCTTTTGCTTTGAGGTTGATGTGAATCAAAAAAGCCTACACTTCTACTAATTGCTTTCACAATATTTGAATACTATACATAAATAATTTTGATGATTGTAAGTGTAAACAAACCCTGTTCAGGTTAAATTCTAACACAACTACTAACTAAAGGGAATTAGTAACACATTCGGACACACACACCCACAACATACACACACACACAACATACACACACGCACTACACTTGATTCACATTCATTTTTATTGTATTTAGGTTTTAACCATAGATATTTCTACGGTTTATATATCTCACCACTTATATATTTTTTTTAATTCGAAATACATTGTTACATTGTGATCCTCCTCTACGCCTCCTTTTTAAGATGATTTAAAATTAGAATTTCAGGTTTAAGTACATACTTAAATAATCAAATTAAAGCACCCGACACACAAAGTTCCTAAGTAAGTAACACTACAAAAAAGTAAAGTAAGTGACACTACAAATTGGCATCCACAGGTATGTATATTTTCTGATCCATTTGTTTACATTTTCATCAGATACTTTTGGAACAGACAATTGGTTTGATTTTCAGGTAAGCAAAGTGCTATTGGGTTTTCCATTACCTAATTTCACAGTTAGAAGCTCGGAGTCTGGATTTAAGCTGCCATGTTACTATCGTACTATACTCTCTTGCCTGTCTTGGCTTGACATTGTTTGTTTTGATAGTCGACAATCATGATTTTTGAAGTGAAAACTTCTTTAGCGGCGTTGTACACTTTTTTTGTAATGGGTAAAAAATGTTAAACTCGCGTCAGGACACGTGACCTGATCGAAAATTCGTAAGACGAATGGCCGTAGCCGGTACCGCGCGTGTTTTGTTTATAAGACGATTCACAAAATACACACGTAATTATTCAAGTTTTCACTTCTGTCGGCACTCCCGGAGTGCCACTGTTTTTTTTTTATTTTAAGTTTGTTTTTTTTTTAAATATCGCTTATATTCCATTTTGCAGATGTGCGAACAATGTAGGCCTTTTAGAAATGTCTAGTTGTAGTACTTTTCTATTTTGTAGTACCTGATAATTGTTGACAGGCTTATACTATCCTCTCATACCTATAAACATTGTAATTTGAAAACATTACAATGGCTTACAAGCCAATTATTTTTAAGAGTACCGTGGAGTTTCTCGCCTGCTCTTTTCCATAGGAAACGACCAATTGGAACCGTGCACCTAGCTTCTGACGTTTCATAAGTGATGTGTGTAGTGTAGGTTTATGTGTAACTAGCAGCGCCCCGCGGTTTTACCCGCGTAAGTTTTGATCCCGTGAGAATATCGGGATAAAAAGTAGCCCATGTATTAATCCAGGAAATGGTCTATTTATGTGCCAATTTTCATCCAAATCTGTTCAACAGTTTACGCGTGATTGAGTAACAAACATCCAAACATCTTCACAAACTTTCACATTTATAATATTACTAGCAGCGTCTTGCGGTTTCACCCGCATACGTGTCGATTCCGTGGGAATATCGGGTTAAAAACTATCCTATGCACTTTCCTGGGATGCAATCTATCTCTCTGTCAAATTTTATCGAAATCCGTTCAGTGGTTTAGGCATGAAAAGGTAACATACAGACAGACAGACAGACAGAGTTACTACCGAATTCATAATATTAGTTTGGATTAGTAGGATTAAATATTTTGAATTAGAATTTGACAAAGTGGGATCTGTGCCTGAGTTGTATCCACTTGACTTTCTGTATTTATTTCTGTGTTGTAACTTTGAGATCATTCTTTGTCGGGCACAGTGTTCGGATTGTGTTCTTTTTTCCGAGTAATGGGTTTGTTCGAGTGTTTACTTCGTACCGCGTACTTCAGTCTACGTTGTTTTCGTTTATAAATACGAAGAAGTTAATGTGTGTGGTTTTCAGGGAAGTAATATCAGCCGCACGGTTTGGTTGAAGGTTAAGCTAATTTTGCCGCGGTCGGATCGCGGATGGGTGACCTCTGCGTGCCTCTGAAAGCACGTTATGCCGTTGGTCTCGGCTGTCATTCGTAGATCTTTGACAGACGTTACGGGTAGTCAGAAGCCCAAGTCCGATAAACAGTCTTGCCAAGGTCAACAATTATTACCCAGTAACTGGGTTCTGGACGTCAGATAGGCAGTCACTCCATGTAAAATACTGGTAGTTAGCTGCATCCGGTTAGACGAGAAGCCAACCCCAACAAAGTTGAGAAAAGGCTCGGTAGGTTGATTTGTCTACTTTTTGTTGATCTAAAATACCAGTGATGTATATTTGTGAAAATATCGTAAGGAAACCTGGAATTAATGGTCTGAGATCGCTATCAACCTAACCGCTTTGTCAAAGAATTCGCTGGCTTGGAGTTAATTAAATTAATATGTCGTGAAACCTGGAGTCAAGTACCCAGAATCTTAAGAAAGGGTGATAATCAATGCTCCATTCTTCTCTATATGAGACGAAAGGCTTTATTCTTCAATGGGCGGTCCCACTAAAAAGTTTATATGATAAATTGATTCAATATATAAAATCTGGAATCTGTAAATACAGCCTATTACATACAGATAACAAGCGGTTACAGGTTGCAGTATTTCTATGGCGAAATAGCTCTATTTCTGGTGCAAAATGAGTGAAGGTATAAAATAATATAAAAAAGCTTATCAATCTATCTAGCCTTTTGGATGTCATAAGGCATAGCTGAGCTAATTATAATTGTAAGAATTGGAAAGGGTCTTCGGTATTTGCCCTAAAGGTAGGTACAATCATAACTCATTATTTTTGCTCAAATCTTAGTCTTAGTCTTAGACTTACCAAAACGAATCTTGAACCAATATTTACCAATCCGTTTAGAGACTTACTAAATCCTCATAAAATTGAATGTTGGGGTCTTTGGCCGCTATATCGAGCTCAAGTGCACTCAAACGATATTCCTATCTTATAATACTCGAGATGAAAATAGATGCTTAGGTGAAATATTTTTGGCAATATCTAGAGCCTTTATTGCCTAGGATTTATGGTTGGAAAACTTTGAAATGTGAGCATTTTTTTTGAGGAATCGAAGTATTTTGTGTGTGGATTTATCGGTCTTTATTTCAGAGCTAGAAATTCTGAAGATTTTTTATTCACTAGAATAGTTTTCTATTAAACTATTGAATTGCAATCAATTCAATACTAAGATCGAGACATTAATGTTTAAAGAACAATTTCTTTAAACATTAATGTCTCGATCTTAGTACTATTAAATAATCAATTTCATAGGGGTCAAACTGCACCCCACTGTAACTAATGTTAGGTAGTAAATTTAATGTTCTGTGTCTCGTAATGTTAATTACTTTGCTTATCTACTATTGTATAGAATCAAGTATGTTCTAACTGAACAGACAGCTGCGCTGCTGGGGAGTTTGTTGCGCCACTTTTGCTTCCCAGCGAAAGGAAATGGTGAACGGCGGACGTTTTGGGGGACAGTCTTATGTAATTTTGACATTCGAAAAGTACTGATTCTCAGTCTAATTTGAATAAAAATGACAGTAATAAATAAGCAATACGGGCTGGTGTCCGCTACTCCACGTCAATACGCGTATTTTGCGTACGGGACAATAAAATAGCTTTTGATTTGATATGATTAGGCGCAACCAATGTTAAATCAATGTTTTTTTTATCATTCTTTTTGAAGTCAAATCTACATCTTTCATCTTTATCAAATACATCATATTAAACAGTAGGTAATCGTTTAATAATATTAACCATTTTATATGAATAAAATGAAAACATTTATTGGTTAAACACAGGTAGTGTACACATATTGGTCTTCAGTAACAATTCAGTTGAATATGATTAAATTAATAGAAAACATATTATGATTCCATAGAAATACATACTTACTTGCTGCGGAGGTGCTTGGGGGAGGCCTATGGCCAGCAGTGGACGTCTTTCGGCTAAAATGATGATGATGATGACAACTTGAAAAAAAAAAGTTTATAAAATAAAAAAAGTTAAAGTTTTTAATATAATTAAATAAAAAAATAAGTTTATAAACTAAAACCCGACTGCTGAAAAGGATAAAACAAGAAATTATCTTGCCATGGTCGCATGCTACCATAGCTTAGAAGTAAGTATGTTAGTACAGCGGTATGCTATCACAGGAAGGTTATGTTACAAAGGTTTCTTGTTTCATCCTTTTCACTAGAATGGTTTTAGTTTTAAAACTCATTCTTAATTTAATTATTTTGGGGCTTATTTCAGTAATATTTATATTTTTGAAATGTGCTAATGTGCTTTTCATTTGATTCCCAACAAGGCACCATCACAAAATATTTATTTTTAAATTCATTACGTTATGTCCTCTAAAGGACGCCATATTGAATTTAGTGTGACGCTACTTAGCCTATAACCAGCAGACGGTCAAGACGCTTCTGACGATACCTCATTTGTCAAATTATTATAAGTAATTTTGAAGTTATAAGGGAACAGATGAACATAGCTACATATACCGGTGAAAAACATAGCCCTCGTTTTTGCATCGCCGTAGTCTATAAATAAACTTAAAATACGAATAAACTTTTATAAAGATCCTTCAATCATCTCAAAATAGGTACTAAAAATAAAGTTATAGACTACTCAAAAACCCTAATATCGTAGTCCTATAAGTCATAAGAACTAGGTACTTACAAGTGAGGTCGCGCCGTACCCCGATCGAGTGCTGTGCTAACTGATATTCCATACGATTAAACCCGGGGCCCTGTCGTTTTTCGAACGGTTTAACATTATTGGCCCTTAAATTGTCTGGATAACTTGGTACGGGAATTTGGGAATAGTTTATTTAATTAATTGAACAGTGGTAGTTGCATTTGTTCATGACAAAGTGACCAGAAAATGCAATGAAAGTGTAGATGGGCCTTCTACGTATATCGTTGCATGATGGTGTTAGCTATACGAGAGTAATTTTTGCCATTGTGAAAAGGTGAGTTAATCAATGGCTTAGAATCGGGACTAACAGTCCTGTTAGAAGATATTCAAATCAATGCAGTGTTTGGACTTCAATTTTTTTTAAGCTTCGATGTTCGATGTTTGTACATAAATATCTATTAAAATTAACTTTCTGTTAGAATAGCAGATATTCTTAGTAGGTAGATACTTGGTAGCCGGGAACCGTAATATTTTAATACCTCCAACCAAATAAAATTCCACAATTCCTGTCACGCGAAACGAGTCAGAAACCTCCCAACGATATTATTAAAATAGCAATACAATGAACATTGTAGTTTTTACCAGAATTTACGATATTAACTTATAAATTATTCTGAATGGAATCAATCGAGAATAAAGGAACCACAAATATGTTATGATGCTCGCTTTATTTGGTAGTAGATTTCAATAACGATGGAAATGAAATTTGATTTGAAGATATTGCGCACTCGGAGGTGTTTTGATGTGTGTATATAGTTATGGAGAAGTGCAAACTGTGGCTGTCTGGTTCAATTCACTGGACATTTTGGAGTACATAAGTGCCGAGGACGACAGAAGCCAAAAACCTAAGGGTGCTTTGTAAAAGGTAGGTCTCAAAAAATAATGATAACGGTGTCAAACTAATATGGGACTTTGACAGCAGATTTTCTGAACACCACGTATTCTCAAACACCAATCAAAGAGTACTATAATCACCATTACTATATCGCCTGACAAATGTATAGTAGCTATTTCTAACAGAGCTTTAATTAAAAGAGTGTTTCAAATGTGATTTCGACGGTATCTTACTGATCAAGAATTATAATGAAGTTAAGACCCCGAAAAGACATTACAGAAAAGGACTCCAATAACTATAAAACAGTTTCGAAACCTCAGTCAACTTACACAGGCGATCCTAAAAGTCACAATAGCTTTTCATTTCCAACGGTTTAAAAGAAAACATTATTTTCTGAGTACCTTTGGTGCAGTGTGCGATTTCCCAGGCGGTGCTTGAGACCCTTTTAGACAAAGGCTTTCCTGGCGGCCGTTGCCTGTCTGGGGCCTGGAAAACATATGTATTTGTAGTTGATAATATAATTAATTTAATGTGTCTGGGCCTTAGTAGTTTGAGTCAGCATATGGCGCGGTAATTTCAGATTAGATGTGAAATTAATGGTCTTGTTAAGCCAATCGTTCACGACGCTACTGGAAAGTAACGTGTTACAAACTCCATCTCCAATGAGTAGCTAGAATTATACAGAACTAGTACTTCAATGGCGACGATGGATCATGATTTATGGAAAGTGGTTTTTACCGTTACATTACAAAGTAATCTTGATTTAAGAAACGAATAGCTATATTTCTTTCCGTCAAACTATATACCAGTACAGTTGGCACAGACTACAGTGACTAGTACTATAGTATTTTCTAAAAGTATGTATCTGATGAAAATGTAAAGACACCAGGGTGGGGTTTGTTTACAAAATTAGAATTTCTTGTTTAAGTATTCAAATAATCAAATCAAGTTGTAAATGGATTTACAAATTGGTATCCACAGGTACGTTTTTTGATCCATTTGTTCACATTTTCATTAGATAGGTACTTTTGGAACAGACGCGACGGTAGTTAAATTCTCCTCCTGTTGACGATCGAGATTAGATTAGATCAGAGGCCTCTTATCTATTCCGTGTTATATGCACTAACTTCATGAGAGCCCATACCACAGTAATAAATAGGTACTAGTCATCAGTCACGTTTTAATTAACTTTCAAGTCCAAAACACATACCACAAGCTCACCTTGTCCCAAAGAGTATGCAAATTATTCAAATGTACCTACCTATAACCGTAATAGTTTCTTTTAATTCGTAAAAACGCTTCGTTAAACATGATCGTGTATTTAATTGTAATTGTATTTTGAGGTTAAATACACTTTACTGAGCGGGCAAAGGAAAATTGAGCACATAACGTAAAGTGCTTTTGTAGATAATTCTCTGATTAAAGTAATTTATTTTAAATAGAAATAATATGTACTTTGTCTTTTAAAAACTATATAATGTGAAGTCTTGATTCACATTTTTGTTTTGTTTTGCAATGTTACTCATATCACATCATTTATACATAAAAATATTCTTTATTATTTTTATCTTACACAAATTGATTTTATTTAGGTATGCATACACACGTCACGTTGCAGTATAAAACTGGTTTCGTCATCCGTCACCTCACACATCAGGTCCAGTTTAAAACCAGCGTCAGGCACTAGTTTTCTGGCATTTTTTCTAAACTGTTCCTTTTTGGCGCAGCCATAGGCACACTTTCCAGCTAATTTCTTACTTTTACTTTTTTATTTGTTTTTATCTGATGTATTGTGCGTCTTTTATTCTGTGCTAAATAAATGTACCTATTTTCTTTTTTCTTACTTTTAAAGGCAAATAATGTATAAAATCGACCAAGTCATCACCAGCCTAGCCTTTTCCAAACTATGTTGGGGTCGGCTTCCAGTCTAATCGGATGCTGCTGAATACCAGTATTTTGCATGGAGCGACTGCCTATCTGACCTCCACAAGCCAGTTACTGGGTAATACGATAACCCTTGGTGAGACTGGTTGTCAGACTTTCAGGCTTCTGACTACCCGTAACGACTGTCTCAGATCCACGAATGACAGCCGGGACCAACGGCTTAACGTGCTTTCCGAGGCACGGACGGGTCACGGTATGTAAATATGGTCACCCATAGACAGACCAACCGTGGCAAGCGTAGCTTAACCTGATCGTACGACCTGTTATTATTTAGCCACGGGCCCCTCATAAAAAAAATCGGCCAATTGCGAGTCAAAAATGCACACTGAGTTCATGGTTTTCCAATCCAAACTTTGCTTAGGATTTTTTGTATGTTTGTTTGTTACGCCTTCGCGCTAAAACTGCTGAACGGACTCTGATGAAATTTGGCACATGGATAGACCATGACCTGAGTTCGGATATAGGGTATTTTTTATCGCCGTAGTACGTTTACGTGGGATAATTTTCGACATCCACGCAGGCTAAGCCGCGGGCAAAAGCTAGTAATTAATAATAGGGTCCTTTTAGCAGCTTTTGGGTAGTATCATACGTAACCCTAACCTAAGTACTAATAAGAATACTGCATTATAAGAGCGTCCACAAAAATCTATTCTTGTGGTCCGACGCACTGATCAGTCACCCCCACTACCAAACTTGCTAACTTTTATCATCATAGCAAAAGAAAAAATAGTTATTCATGAAGGTGAATAAGTAAAATTTTGCAATAAACAGCTTAACATGCTGCAGTTTAAGGATCCTTAGTAAATTGATATTAAATTATAACAATATAATTATCTTGATCGAAAGCCTATCCTCTTTCTGCATAGCAAGCCTAAAACATACAATGTATTGAATTCAAGGTCAGCCCACCACAAAATAAGGAAAGAAAATATTAGTAGAATAAGCAAAAACACAAAAGAGAAACATTTACAGACCGTTTTTGTAACGATTGCACATTACAAGGAAATGGTATAAAAAATAATACTCAATTTTCTGGTATGACACCATTATAACTTGTTTATTATATACTTAGGTACTTCAAGGTTAGTAAGATAGGATGTTTGCCTTATTTTCATCTACGTGGGTTCGATTCCAAGCTCAAGTGATGTTATGTAACGTCATAATATTATGTATTGATGAAACACGTTTCATTCATTAAAAAGTTTAGCAAAACCACAGAACATGCATTGAAAGTTGGTTGTTTGATTTGTTTTGTTTCGATGTACACCAAAATCTTGTTTGAGCATTCAACAGCCAGATAAATTAATTAGACCCTGTATACGTTACAGGGTTCAATTAAATTAGCTAACAAAACTTCACAGACGAGAGGGTATGGTCACAAAAAGCAAAGATTTTCTAAACTCATAATTTCGAATAATTACCTACTACTGTTTACGGGGCTAGGGGCTGCTGGTAGTTAGTTGAAGTTATGAAAATCGTTTTTTGTTGTTAGGTTTTCATACCCAAAGGTTGCCAACGGCATCCTATTACTAAGGTCAACGTCCGAACGTCCGTAACAGGGCTGTATCTTTTGAAACGTAACAGCAATAGCCGCTATTACAACAAATAATAAAATAAAGTTAAAGGGGGTAGAGGGTATACAAGACACGTGTCCTTTAAAAAAAATATAAATGTGGTGTTTAATATTGTACGGTGGTTTTTTTTTATCTTCATTGGATATCGACCATCAATTCTGTGAAGTTTTGTCAGCTTATTTAATTTGATCCTTTAAATATCATAGGAATTATAAGCAACTCCTTATATCGAATTAGACCATCTATATATACTACATACATATACATACTACTTATATATAATATGTTTAGGTTGTTCTAACTAATTACATGATTAACAAAGCGTGGGCAAAAGGGAATGAATAATTATGAACAGGGATGCACTAAGAAATGGCGCAGAAGCCTCTTTTACGTCTCGCTACTGACGTTAATGATATTTTCTCGAGGCTTGATGAGCTTTCAAACGGATGGTGTTATGCAATATGTTGTAATGAAACAAGTAATATTTTGAATGTAATTAATAAAAATCTATAAACCACTGGGTCTATAAGTATTATATTTTGCACAAGAGTTCCATAAAGAACGAAAGTGAGCCCTGAGTAAGGAATTTTGAAAATATATCCCCAAATGGGATAAGCAGGGGATCAAAGTTTGTATGGTAGTTCATAATTTTTTGCCGATGGGAATGCCATCGGGCACTACTCGGGTTGTATTATAATAAAAGTCTAATTAAACGTTTCTAAAAAAGTTTAATAATTGTATGGGTGCCTCTCCCTATAATTGCATGATAACATAAAAAACATCATTACCCTCCTGCACCCATACCAATTATTTGGGTTCAGCTCAGCATGAGAATTGTGAAAATAAATGATAGATAGATGACATAACAAATAATAAAAATCTTTAGCTTTAAAACTAGGTCGCATGATTTTAGTGAATAAAAGTCATACATATACATAGAGTAAACCCTGACTCCCAAAATAGAAGATCCTGTGACGAGTCAGTCACGTGTTTATTTATTGCATAAAATTCAACTGAGTGTTATAAATAGGCTACTTTTTCAAGTCTGGGATATGTTTTAAGGGTTAGGTTGCCTGCGTGATGTGTGTGTGAGCTCAGTATTAGTTGTGTGGAAATCGGTTGTCATGGAATGAGCAATATGGGCATATGATGCGAAGGAATGAGGAAAATGTTAGGGAAGAGGGTTGAGTACAAATGTATTGGTTATAAGAGTGGGGGAAGACGAACGCAACGATGGATGGACTGTGTGTAAGATGATATAGCTAGATTGGGGGGACTACCAGATGATGACTAATAGAGAAATATGGAAGAATAACCAGCAGGGGATCTAGGGGAAGTTCAGGGGATCAGACCGGAATAACTCGAAAATGACATGATGCGCCAACCCCCAATTAAATTGGGTTAATGACAAGAGAATGATGATGAAGCCTTCTCAGTATTAGTATCTAGCCATATCAACCATTCATCGTCCTTGTAACAGTTGTGGAAATGATTTTTATTTATTTTGTGCATAAGATACTTAAAGTCATTTATTTCAATCCGTTTTTATGCAGAGTACAAACATAAAACTAATCCTACATCCTGAAAGCATTGCCTACAAATCAAATGTTCAAAAGAGTAGTACTATTTAATCTGTTGTTAAATCCGATGCCAACATAAAAGATTGGTTTTTGTTATTCGGTGCAACATTTACAAACGGTGACATGATAGTTTTGAGAGCAGATTTATGGACTACACTGGATTATTTGAGTAGGTACTTGGATAATGTCGTTATTAGTATAGCATAACATAACATCACGCCGGTAATCCGATTTCATCATTTTGCTAGTTACGTTCAAGTCCAATTTAATAGTGACGACTTGACGAGTCCAATGTAAAGGTGTCATCAATCGGGAACAATCGACTCCGGGCTGGTACTGCGAAATTCCTGCATAGCATAGCATAGCAATGCTTAAAAGTTTAGAGACTGATTTGCATTAAAAAATTCACACGTGGTAGAAGTGAAACCTTCAAAAACACTGTATAATGCTTCCTATCTCATTTTCTCCCACGATAAATCTTATGAATTTACATGTCTCTTTTTACTGTCGCTTTTTCGTTTCATAAACTTTCAAATCACAACGATGCTAAAGAACATACATACATCCATCCATCCATCCATCCATCCATCCATCCATCCATCCATCCATCCATCCACATCCACATACATCCACATCTACATCCACATCCACATCCACATCCACGTCCACGTCCACGTCCACGTCCACACATCCATTAAATGTGATGTCATTTGTATCTACTAATAAAAAACAAAAACACTGTAACTATAATGCTTCCTATCTCATTTTCTCCCACGTTAAATCCTATATGTCTCTTTTTACTGTTGCTTTTTCGTTTCATAAAATTTCAAATCACAACGATGCTAAAGAAGTTTTCACTTCAAAAGTCTCTACGAGTAACGGTAAGTCTAAGTCTATGTAGGGCGCAATGCAAAATCTCGGCATCCGATTTTTTTTTGCCAGGGTTTTAACTATGTATTGGATAATAATCCGCATGCAACGTATCATTTGCAGTACACAATAGCTCTAAGCGTTCGTCTGTCACACCTTGACGGTTACCGTGACACCTACCAACCCACTGACTGAGAAAAAGAAGAAGGAAACTAATAATAATTATTGCGCAGTAGACGCACACAATTGAAGTAAAAAAAATGTCACTAAGTTACTAATCTTTTCACCGACATGAGAGAAATCAGAATATATCATCCATACTATATACACTATATTATACTATCCTTCCTTAATCCTTAATTACTTAATAATATTATAAACGCGAACGTTTGTGAGGATGAATGGATGTTTGTTAACTCTTTCACGCAAAAACTAGAAAACGGATTTGGATATAACTTTACAATAATATAGCTTATACATCAGATTAATAGGTACATAGGATACTTTTCATCCCAATATTCCCACGGAATCGACACTAATGCGGGTGAAACCGCGGGGCACAGCTAGTAATATTATAAACGCGAAAATGTGTCTGTCTGTATGTTACCTCTTCACACTTAAACCGCTGAACCGATTTAGATGAAATTTGGTATAGAGATAGAGTCCCGGGAAAGGAAATAGGAGGTAGGAGGTTTTTATCCTGATATTCCCACGAGATCGAAACTTACGCGGAACCGCGGGGCGCTGCTAGTAAATCTCTACAATAAATATCTACAAAGCCTGTCATTATAAATAGCACATTATTTAAATGAATTTCTGGCATGCGCCATCTCACATAACACCATCCAACTGTAACCGACTGTATCTGTTCAAATTAATTCTGTTACTTACTTCCACCTTGAGCACAATCGTCGCCCCTGCTCTCTGGACGAGCATTTAACATATTTAATGAGTTAATGCAATGAGCATAAAGATGGACTGTGCTCGCTTTATTAACACATTGAACTTTGTCGGAAATGACCGGAAATAATCGATATTTAATTGTGTTTGCTGTATGGAGCTTAATGTGTTAAGGATCAAAGCAATAATGTACCTACTTTAATTTCTCTTTGTAAAATGTTTTTCAGGGAAAAAAATATTCGTATTATCTCTTTTATGGGATCAGTAGTGGCCCAGTGGTAACAGCCGCGACTTACGACTGTACGTCGTAGGTTCTAACTCAGAAAAACGCTTCACTTTGTGTAAATTGTTTCGGCACCACTGCAAGACATGTGGCATCTACCAACCCGCACTGGGCCCACATAGTGGAGCACGAGAGGAGAACCCCTCTCGTGCTCTTTTATACACATAAAAATAATAAAACGTATTAGATAGTCGCCACCCTAGGTAGAACGATTGATGGTCTGAATATAAGAGATTTTATTCACGAGCTCTTTGTTTTGATTGAATAAACTACTACTCAGTACTAGTACTATACTACGTACTATACTTGTCTACTACTACTAAGTAGGTACTATACTTGTCATAAAAGTAGACATATTGCACCGGATAAGGTCCAAACTCAAGCTCTGACTTACCAATTCGACGATTTTGCTGTTGAGCGTTTTTTTATCGTGCTGGTAAATGAGTCAATTTATTCATCGAAATCCCTTTTACATTTTTCTCTACATGAAATTGAAAAAATTGCGTTATGTTTTACTGGTTGATATGATTAGATTACATGACGGATATGGTGGATATCACTCGGAGTTTCTTTGGAAGATGAAATCAGAAATTAAATTATCCGGAAAAGAATCGGAGTTACCGACATAGCTTGCAGAGTAGGTAAAGTGAAGTGGCAGTGGGCTGGCCATGTTTGTCGAAGGACCAATGGCCGTTGGAGCAGACGAGTCTTGAAGTGGACATCGCGTATCCGTCACGGCGCCCTCACCTACCGCCTGACGCAGGTCCTCACCGGACACGGAAGTTTCGGGAGGTTCCTGTACATAATCAAGCGGGAGGAAACGCCCGGGTGTCACCATTGCCAGAATCGCCCAGAGGACACAGTGGAGCATACGGTGGAGGTCTGTCCCGCTTGGGCGGAGCACCGCCGTGTCCTTGTTGAGGCGATCGGCAGCGGCGACGACCTCTCGCGTCCGGGTCTGGATCAAGCCATGGTCCGGGGCGAGAGGGAGTGGGGGGCAGTCGCCTCCTTCTCCGAAGCAGTCATGCTAGCGAAGGAGGCGGCGAGATGGCTGAGGGAGAGAGCCTCCCGTCCCAGCCACCCCGGGAGACGCTCCGGGCGTCGGAAGCCGCGCGACGTCTCCCGGCCATCGTAGTCGCGGGCCTGCGGGCGGTGAGAAATAGGTAGCTCACCGTCCGATCAGGACCAGGTCAGTGCCGGACGGCGCGTACGTGTTCCACGCGCGCCTCAAAGAGATGTCAGCATCAGCAGAAGGGGCCCGTCAGGGCCGAAGCCTGCCGGGTCAGCGGGATTGTACGAAAGGGTTACCGCTGGCCGCCGCTGGGAAGGAACACGGGTGGGTTTTAGTCAGTAAGAGTCTGATACTCCCTTCCGCTTCACCCAGAGCGGGAAGGGTCATTTGATGATTTCCCATCCTGAAAAAAAAAAAGTTTAGCGTGGGATGCCAGATGGACCGACTGAAGAAAGTGGCTGGGACAGATTGGATGCGGAAGGCGGAGGACAGGGTATTGTGGCGCAGCCTGGACGAGGCCTATGTCCAGCAGTGGACTGCGGTAAGCTGAGTTGATGATTGGTTTACTCTTACACATACAAACTATTGAAGCTCATAAACTAATACGTTTATGACCTATTCTTTCAGGCAGAAAACATTCCTACCAAGTACAAATTAACACCAAACGCTAAAAATACGACCCCCAAAAAATCGTTTATTGAATTGGAAACAACCTTTTTCAGTAATAATAAAATGAATAGCCGAGGCATCCGTTTATCCGTACCATTCATACTGCTGGAACTCATAAAATTTAATTACTCCATATAAAAACACAGTTAAACCCGGTATGTTAACGATGGATGGAGCCGGTTGCTGTTAAAATAACCTACTTATGGAACGTCACGGTTAACTGTTGGTATTGGGATGAACAGTCTAGTTTTTGGCTGTGTACTAAGTTATAGTTTAGCTTGACTCTGACGGAATGTCCAAAGATGCTTTTGCGGCCATCCATCATTTATCCTAACTAATGCTATAGATACGAAAGTGAGTTTGTTTGTTGCGCTTTGACGCTGAAACAGCTGATTGTAGTAGTATTGTATTGATGTATTTACTGAAATATAGGAGATAATAATAAAGAACATGATCTGGGATAGGACATAGGTGACATACTTTTTATCCGGCAGTACGTTCCAGTGGGATAGTTACCGACACCCACGCGGGCGAAGCTGCGATCAAAAGCTAGAAGATATATCCACCTAGGTATATTTTTGTCGCAACCTTACAACATAAGAAATCTGAAATAGGATAAAATTAAACGTAATGATGATATTTTAACATAACGCCACGCCTGCGAAAGTTTAGGCAATGTTGGTCTCATGTAATATGGGACGAACTTATTGCTGTTTCTGTACAATCGAAATGAAATAAATCATTCACAATCTTTAATGATTGTTTGTGAGATTCAGTTGCCTTGCCACATACATTTTGGTAACCACTTAAAGAACAAGAGTTCCTTATTCTGACTTTGTCAACGATAGGTACCTACAGACGCCAGCACATCAAGTTACTACAATCTGTCAAATTTCTTTAATAGATTTTCAACTTTATCGCTAAAGCATAAGGGTCAAAGTTGATTGGCAAAATTTGGCAGTTTCGGGTAGCTTGATGTGCTGGCGTCTGTACAACGGTGCAAGGACAACACAACAACGTATACCTAAAATCGGAACTCAATACAATTTTTCAATACAATTTTCTAATAGTACAATACAAATTTTTCAATACTATTTCTTCAATACAATTTCTGTGAAAATTTCACAAATGTTTATCAACAACGCCCCCTGTGAATGTAATTTAGACACCAAAAGATTCTTGTAGCACTCTAATAACTTAATACTTCAGTTTGCCTCAAACATTCGAGAAACCTGATAAAAATACGGCCAAAGCCATTACAAATCAATTAATTTCCTCAAACAGCATTTTCAATGATGCTTTCAATGTCCTGTAACGAGCTTCATAGAAAAATCTTAAGGCCTCTCAATTATGGAGTTTAAACGCTTAGGATTAATTATTTGAGGAGTGGAGAGTATCGGCGCCATTTTGTAAGCCGCCATTTTGAGAAGTCCCATTCAATCAGTGTGACTGTCAAATTAGGAGACTGTTCTGTATTGAAGATACGTAATTATAAATTTTGTAGGATTTTTATTTTATGGTGTGAATAGGGAAAATCCTTTAATTTTGTTTAACTTTCTTGTTTTATGTTTTTTGGGTCATTTAAATTCATTCACTTTGTTTTGAATTGAACGCATCGCATCAGGCATCTCGATGGTTTAAATCAATTTACTTTGCTATTCAGTTATGCTACAAGATTTATGTACATTCGGCAAAATCAATTGTTTAGCGCGTTGACACTCTACGTCAATTTGCCGTGTTCGTACAACTCAAAGAATGACAGTTGTGAGTTAAATATACGGACAATTTAATTTGGAATTCAATTTACCTAACATTTAATTTCCCTACTTACTAGCAAGAGGCGACCATGCTAACGCGGCTATTCAAAATGAAAAGAAAAAAAACATTTTTTTTTGCATAACCCCGGAATCCAACCCGGAAACTCAAATTCGCGACAGGCGGTCTGACAACTCTTAAACACGTTTAATATTTGCACTGATCGCGGTCAGTTTTATTGATGCAATTCGCCCTTAATCTTAACCAAAATCATAACAAGATAAAACTAAAATCTTGCCTACACATCACATCTTATCCATAATCAGAAATGATAGCCTGAAAACCGGCTACTAGTGAGCACAAATAAAGGTCTGTAATAAGCGTCGTCTGAAAATATTTTCGTTTATAGCAAATATAGGGAATGTAAAAAAGCTGACCTTAGCAGGGGACCTCATATTGTTTCACATAAAGAACTTGTGTCGGAATCTAAACTAAGCTTTTGTGGGGCGTCAGCAGAAAAAGTAGCGGAAGACTTTTTTGTTAAAAGGTTTTTTCTTTACAAATAAAATCATAGTGTGATTTTCGGTGAGGCAGGTTACAAATAAAAACCTACATATTATGTGCTCAAAAAACTAGCCATTGGGTTCACGCCATTTCACTTTCAATAAATAATACATTACTTAATAATACTAGAATTGTTAGAATAAGCAAAGCGTTTGTCAATGTAAAGCATCAAATATATATGCAAAAAAATGTTGGATGAAGGGTAGATAAAAATAACAACTAGAAATAATAGGTTAGAAATAATAACTGACTGCGACCAAAAATTGTTTTTTTTTTGCAAACAAACCATTTTGTTTTGATTTAATATTTTCATGATGTATCTAAGTAACCCTTACACGTTGAACACGGGTGGGTTTTAGTCAGTAAGAGTCTGACACTCCCTTCCGCTCCACCCAGAGCGGGAGGGGTCATTTGATGATTTCCCATCCTCAAAAAAAAAAAACCCTTACACGTTTTAAAACACTAATTAAACAAATTAAAATAGGTGCGGCAAAATGTTTTAAATTAAAAAAAAAACAGTGGCACTCCGGGAGTGCCGACAGAAGTGAAAACAAAACACAAACAGAATACTTTGCCATCACACATTGACATATACATTAAAACCGAGTACATCCCGAGGACAGCCGAACACATCCGAAGCGGGTATTTTTGAATCGTCTTATAAACAAAACACGTGCGGTGCCGCTTACGGTAACAGTGGCGCGAGTTCAAAGGTTTTTCCCATCTCATAAAATGCCCAACGCGCCTTAAGAAGTTTTCTCTTCAAAAATATCCGAGATTTATATTATTTTTTCTGCTAACCTTCCTCGTATTTCATCACAGATAGGTAGGGAGGAATGGGCAGAGCCGAATGCCCAACGTTTATTGGATGCGAAACCCGCACATACAGGAATCATATTTTATTGGTTCGAAATAATAATATTATGATAAATATTGTAGCTTCTTTTATTTTATACTTTACGTATGTTTTATGCTGGGAGTCAAAAGTTTTTTGTGACTTTTAATACTATATGCTGCTTTTTTTGTAAGTGTTGTAAAAGGCAAGGGATTTGTCTGTTTTATTGCTCCGTAGCGAAGCTTATAACTATATTTGTACTTATATTTGAAGGTGAAGACCAACTGGACTCTGAGGGTCGAAAGGTTGGAATCGCGCCACAACATCAACTTTAAATCATTCATAGTACGAGTTCCATCCCAACATCTATACAGACCTGTCTGAAAGAGAACTTTTGGCCGAAAGGTGTCGTATATCGACGTTTCCGAGGACGGATACGCGACACCACGCAGCGAAACACGACGCCGACGTTTCGTGTATAGTCATAATATTTGTTGTTCGTTTTTAGTGTAATTTTTAATGTTGTATGTATTTATAGTATTTTTAAGTTATATTAATATTGTATTGTATGTGTTTTATATGAGCCTTGACGCCTGAAATAAACGGACAAATACAAATAAATAACTTTTTGATACACACAAACTTTGCCCATCATTTTTGGGACTGGCTGACCAATGATTAAGGTCTGCTGAACTATTCTGTAAAAATCTCACTTCACCTAAGTTTTCACAGCTGCCGGTCGATTCTGTAAAAATCTCACCGTGAGAACTTAGGTGATGTGAGCTTGTTTACCCAGGGAATTGACACTATTGACAGCTCACTCCATGCTCACTTCACCTAAGTTTTCACGGTGAGATGGCTATAGAATCGCACTGCTGATACTAATTTAATGGCAAATGTTTTCAATGAATCAATCTTTTTTGTTTTTGTCTTTAGTGATAGATATTGATTGTAAGATTTGCCATAAAAATACATACGTTAATATGACAATTACTTACTACTGAATACAAATCTTGAATTCGCTGACAGACAACGCACAGCCGAAACCGCTGGAGCGAGCTAGCATGAAATAATGCAGCAGAGTTTTTTTTATAACGTAGGTTAGCACTAAGGAAAGATTTTAGAAAATTTTAAAAGGGGTTTAACTGGGGATTAACGTTTGTGTGCGATGGGAAGTCCTATCAGGTACATAGCATGTTTCGACGTAATTATTTCCATGACATATGCTATACGAGAATATTCTGATATAACTCGCAAGATCGATTACAATCATTTTTACATAGGGAAATACAAGCACAAACTAGTACGCTGCTTGCCCTACAAGGAAACAGTAGGTATCATAATAAAGATTGGGGTAGGAATGACTTATTTGTTGTTCTCAGATAAATCTTATATAAATCTTGATTTGTTTGCCGTAAATATAAGAAAAGTGGAGGAAACACGATAATACGATAACTTTGACGTACCGGGGTCGTGGCGGCTAAATATAGAAATCTCACTCTCTTTGGTAACAATACCTTTACAAGTGTCGGTACTTAAGTACGCCAGGTACTTCCTGAGTAGACATGCTTTAAGCCTTGCTGACTGAATAATTCTTATCACCATGGCAAAACGTATTGAAGCTCATTCTGATACGAGAGAAGCAAAATACAACATAAGTTCTTCTGTAGTCATTCTGTAATACATGAGCCTCAGTTAATGTTACCTTTTTTTGTTTAATTTATGCTTGGTGACTTACCAACGGACATCGAGTTACCTAGTAAGTGAGCTGTGGAGATCAGATCGCAAATAAGCAATCGCTCCATGTAAAACACTGGTATCCAGATGCATCTGGTTAGACTGGAAGTCGACCCCAACATAGTTGGGAAAAAGCAGGCAGATGATGATATAGAAGTTACTATTGGCTACTGCACAACATGAAAATGATTCATCCATATCTGAATGCTCTATGATAAGAAGCCTCTTAGTCTCCTAGATTACTCCTTGACCTCTTTATAATTACTACCTCCGCTTCCGCCTTTACAAACTTATAAATTCAACCTTTAAAAACAATTTTTCACCTCTTAATAAATTCAAACCTCAAAAATCAGGCACTTAATCCGAACCTAAACGAAAAATTCCGCAAAAATTTTCAATATTCATCAGGTGTCGATTTGTGTCCCGGGTCACCGCGTACGGAACGTTAATATCCACTACAGGGTTTAGCTTTTAGGCAAGTTGGAGTTGAAGGCACTATTATACGTGTTGTATGGTACCTAGGTATTTGTTCTCAGTTAGTGGGGGTGTTTCAGTTTTTACCCGACTGCGCCAGAAGGAGGGTTATGTTTTTTATGGAATTAGTGGAGTAGGGACGTAGAAATGGTTCAGTATTTTGTTTTTCCTTGGGTAGTTGTAACTTTTGTTTTGAATTAAATAGTAGATTGTTATACAAGGGGCTAAAAACACGAGGTAGTTTTACTTCAGAGATTTAGCGAGGGAATAAATAGAAACCGACTTATAATTGGTTTTTAGCGCCGTGTGTTACACTCTATTTTTCACTACGATTGCGAAAAAATAAAATAATAAAATATAATATTAAATAGTTTATTTTATTAAAAATTAAATGTACAATTCTGGATATTTAACGCGATGATTTTTCCCGGCAACTTAATTTCAGTCCTCTGTGAAGATGAATGTTGTTTGTAGGGTAAACGTGGGAGATACGTAGTTCCATGTTTGAGGGTCCCTCGTTCGAGTGTTCTGAATAGAGAATCAGCTGATTTGACTTATCCCTTGATGTCGATAGTTGTGGGCTACTTGGGAGCATATTGAAGCGTTCCGTGATGCACTGGGTGATATTAAATTTGTTTCTTTTCCTTTCTCTTCCATTTGCAAATTAGGGTCTCTAAATGATGTCATTTTCACTGTTGTATAATAAGTTGCGGTCAACAATTTAATTTGCAATTAGAGAAACATTCTAAAGATTTAGCGCCAGTCTTTTTTAATTTGCTCTGTAGCCGCAACGCAATGCACGCATCCTGCCGAAGAGATCGCCGCTTTTAGTTTCATTTTCAAAAATGAAAGGTTCTTCTTTTTTTATGAAACAGTAATAAGTCGAGTCTTTATTCATAATTATTATAAGAATAAAGACTTTTTCGTTTTTGTAGGCTCGTTGGTAACAAACATAAATAAAAATAAAAACTTTTGTCCCTAGAGGAAGATATGCTATATTTCCTCGCTCTGGTACGCTTTTTGAGCAAGACGAGTAAAATATATTTTCTTATCACATCTATGCAAAAAGAAAGAGCTAGTGTATTGTAAACGGGGACTAAAATAGCTCTTTAATCCCTAGGGAATAAAAATGATTTGAATTTGGAATGTGGATATTGTTAGTAAAAGTTCCAATCACCAAAGACATCAATCACGAACATTTTATAAACAAGTAACAGGCTCTATGTTAAAGTAAAACGCGCGCGAACCAAAATAAAAAAGATTGTTACGATGCACTTCTATAATTGTTCAAATATAAACATTAGCCTCTAATTATTTATATGTATGAGCAATACATACAAATAATTAGACGTAAATACAAATTCTTGTAAATAAATAAACGTACCTACTATTCTTATTAATAAGTTGCACTTACTTATTTTTTCATAAAGGTTGATAAAAAGTAATGTCCACCTCGGGAGTAGTGTTGCCCAAATGCAAGACCAAGACAAGACCTTAGCCAGTCTTGGTCTTGGTCTTGCGTCAATACACCTGGTCTTGGTCTTGGTATTGCGCTCTCAGTCTTGGTCTTGGTCTTGCAGCAAGAGTCTCGCAAGTCTTGCGAGACTCTACTACTTAGACTAGACTACATTCAAATACCTATTAGTCTATTGCTCAGGGTGGAAGGGAACATCGACGCGCAACCGCTTACCATGGATTCAGTACATGATTCTGGACCCTCCTGCGTTGAAATTTTTCGTCGGCGTTTTCTTAATTTTTTACGTTTTTTTCTGATTTTTTTTTTACTGTAAACTTTATAAAATCATTATTTCTATCTGACCCAATAAGATTTTTAAATAAAAAATAGTAAATTTACTTATTTCACTTAAAACAGCAATGTAAATAAAACTCGAAAGGGCTACCTGATCAGAAGGCCAATTCTCGTAATTTAAAACGTTCAAAATCTAGTCGCAGTCTCATCTCGGCGACAAGCAAATGTCAAAAACTTGTCAAAATGTAGGGAAATTAGAGGTATTTTTTGACAGATTGAGACTGAGATCAGACTGTGAACGTTGTTAAAATTAGTAGAATTGCCCCTCTGCTGTATTGCTAAAGTTCATTTGCGAGGTCAACACTGTCTTCGCGCTCACGCTATTCGCTTTCAAATGCCGCGACAAAGGGACCGCAGCGCCAAGCGGTCTCCTCGTATTATTAACGCACTTGAAAATAAACTTTAAAATTATTACAATAAAGTGCATAAATGCTTGAACCTGACAAAAAATGCGGAAGATTGCGGGAATCCCCGCGCGGCATCGAGTCGGCCATGAATCCCAATGAATCTAACAGACGCGTCACATGAGGCATTTTAATCATCTACATAATTGAATGACCCATTTACTACTTTTATTTTAGATTCGTTATGATGGGATAATTATTTTTCTAAAACTTCATCGATTTGAGGGGGAAACGCTAAGATAAATCAACCATGAACCTTAATGCTTTAGCGATAAAGTTGAAAATCTGTTAAAGAAATATGGCAGATTGTAGTAGATTGATGTGCTAGCGTCTGTACCATAACATCGGCTGGCTTAAAAACTGCTACTAGTACTAGACCTACTCGACTCGCTGTTAGTTTTAAATTTTGCTGAATAGAAGAATAATATAAACTTTGAAACATAAATACCTAGGTACATCATTTTTACCAACCCACTAACGTTAGATCTGCACATTAGACTTATACAAGTATAATATAATACTCTAAGTAGATATACCTACAAGGTATGAAATGAACTTTGCTAGAAAGTTATGCTAGGTACATTTTTATCACATATGGGAACAAATTTGTAAGTAACACGCTACCTACCTACTTAATAAATAGTCGAAACATATAATAGGTAATCAATACAATACCTGTTAGTGTTATGACGATACGGCTTTGATACTGGGGAACGTCTATCAAAATCGGGATTGAAACCAAATACCTACTATAACGCCCAAATCTCAGTTTGACTTAACTGCGAGACGCAAGAGTCTTGCAGGCTTAGTCTTGTTCTTGCTCAAGTCTTGCAGGGGTCAGTCTTGGTCTTGGTCTTGCTACAATAAGTCGGTCTTGGTCTTGGTCTTGGTCTTGCACTAATGCAAGAACAAGACCAAGACTGCAAGACCAAGACCGATTTTGGGCAACACTACTCGGGAGCAACACTATTTTAAGCTCGAGTGACGTATTTAAATAAACACTCTCGCTTTCAAAATAGTTGTTTGCTACCTTGGCAAAATATCTACTATTTTGTAAAGGAAGCTGTAATTTAAATGGTTGACCCGAAAATGACCTCTCCTCCTCACCTCTCCAGCTTGTGGGTTCTAAATTGTAATGTATTCTTCGATCGGAATTTTTCTCAAAACTCTTCCATTAGAGGAGGCCAAAGAGTGTTGGCTTAAAGGAAACGTTGGTTATCCACATCAAATACTGCGTTCTGACATTTAAGAAAGAATGCAATGTTGTCCTTTTTGCTCCACTATTTTCGTACGTGCTACAAAAAATTTAGCTTTCCGGGTATTGCAAACTGGTCTGACCTTGAAGGTTATCGTCTTTGGCAGGATAAGCCCTTTCTCCAATTCCTCTCTGTGGCCTCTTTTAACAACGTGATAACCAACGACTACCTAATATCTCGATTTATAAACAAATTTATATAAAATCATTGAATAGATAAACGTTTATTCTATTATTTCTTTATAAAAATCTCCTCAATCCATAATATGTTGAGTTATAAAACAAGCGGGGAGGTATGAATGTGAGCTCCACCCGCTATCGCTCCGTGTAGCTACCATTAACATATCAATATGGCACTGAACTCATACGTATTGCTGGCGGTGGCGCAAGTTAGGAGCGGAAGGAAAATTTGAAAATTTGATTTTTTTTTTTTTTAAAAAGGAAGCAATTTTATGATAGAATTATATTTTTTAAGAATAAAAAATATCTTCTTTGTGCACCGATTTAGATAAATAGATCGATAAACCGTTTATTTAGTGCACACAAAAGACATAGTACAACACAAAAACACAATTAAATGAAAAAAAAATAACATGAATATAAAAACAAGGTGCCAATACAAAAAATTGAAACATGTTTAAAGAAATCCTTCCTTTCTTGATTTATCTGTTTATCGGATAGTTACGTTACGTTAGTGCACGTACATGACCGATCATTCTTTAGACATTAAAGCCGTTTGTTAAGACAGTTCGTTTTTTGTTTCAACCATCTCCGACCAATCATCTAGTTACTGGATTAAACACTTAAGCGGTGGAATTGTTTTCAATCAATCAATTCAGCTCAGTCCACTGTGGGACATAGGCCTCTCTTAGGCTGAGCCCCATACGTTCTCCGCCATCAGCATACCCCTGTCTATCCTATCCTAGTTGTTGTAAAAACCAACAAATAGATTATAACAAAAAGTTGAACAATGACTTTTTTTTTGAGACTGGGAAATCATCAAATGACCCCTCTCGCTCTGGGTGGAGCGGAAGGGAGTGTCAGACTCTTATGCGCCTGCCAGACTATGCTCCTTGCGCTGCTCATCGCTATGCTCCTCGCGCTGCCGTGATTTGCCGCGATGTTGCCCTCTCTGCCCACACACTGCTCTACTCGCGCAATTAATCGCGACGCTCCTCACTTGTCATTTGCCTTGGTGAGACAATGGACGTTGAAACGGTGGCAGCGTGCGCGCTATGCATTTTTAGATAACTAATAAATACAACTTTTCTTGTTAGACTAATTCTTGACATAGTGACTTATTATACCTACCGTACTACAAATCAATAAACATTAACACCTTTTCATTTGACCATTCCACGCTTGGCGACGACATAATTTCCAATTTTGCATACGCGTGCGTCTTGCGCGAGCGCTCCATGCAGACTGCGACCGCGCGATTATGTGGCCGGCCACTCGCACTCGTATTGCCGGTCCTTTGACTCGCGCGCAAAAACCGACAAAATAGGGAGCAGTGGGTAGGACGAGGAGCATGACGTGTGGCATGACGAGTAATGTTGCCACACTATGTCTCTGCCTCCTTTCCTCGTTACTTCCCATGCCACTCGTCGAGTGTGTGGCAGGCGCATTACTGACCAAAACCCACCCGTGTTCCTTCCTTAGCCCTTTATGTTCCGAGCCAGCGGTAACCCTTTCGGACCATCCCGCTGACCCGGCAGATGAACAATGACTTATTTAAACTTTTATAACAAACAATAATCACCTATCCAAGCCTAAGTATGAAAAAATTGCAGTTTACTATGTATTTTACACCAAAAAAGAGGTCAATAATCTGAATGGATCAATGGATGACGCCTGCTCAATATTATTCCTCCTACGCATCCAAGCATCAGCATTACATCAGCAAATAATGGATTATAAGTTTGAACTCTTCACTGAATAAACTGAAAGGGGTATTATCTAAATTAGTGCTTTGGGACCGTCGTTTTAAGTTTATCGATTAAGATATTATTCTGGCATTTATCCAACTTAGTAACTTAATATTTTACTATGCGAAAACTTAGCTAAAAATAAATCTCAATTCAATTAAAGAGGCATTTTTGGGTGTCGTTAAATATGATAAAAATGACTAATTGCAGAAGATATTATACAAAAAAAGAACATACATAATAAAGAGTATTCTATTCTATTCTATTATTACCTATACGTTGATGATGATGATAGGACTCCCTTTTCCGCACTTAGACTCTCATTCGGTCCGTTGTGCGTGGGGATTCTGGCTAACAGAGCCAGCCTAGCTCCGCCCAGAAGCACAGAAGCTTCCTGGGAGCTTCACAGGCTTCGCGGTACCTATACGTTAAATGCTGGAGTAGTTTCGGGAGATAGCCAAGCGGTTGGTCGACTTTTCGCGTGACTAGAGGGCTAGACTATTTTTAGGCCAAAGCATCAGCATTGCCATAGCCGTACCGCCGTGCCGTGCCTTTAGGGCACTATACCCATTGACAACGATGTGGGGCCGCGGTTGATCTTTGGATGGTTGACCATCTTTACATACCGAGACCCCTCCGTCCCTCGGAAAGTACGTCAAACCGTTGGTCCACGCGCGCCTCAAAGAGATGTCAGCATCAAGGAAGGGGCCCGTTAGGGCCGAAGCCTGCCTGCCTGCCTGGGTCAGCGGGATTGTCCGAAAGGGTTACCGCTGCCCCGGAACATAAAGGGCTAAGGAAGGAACACGGGTGGGTTTAGTCAGTAAGAGTCTGACACTCCCTTCTGCTCTACCCAGAGCGGGAGGGGTCATTTGATGATTTCCCGTCCTGAAAAAAATAAAATTAATCCGTTGGTCCCGGCTGTCATTCGTGGATCTTTGACTGTCATTACGGGTAGTCAGAAGCCCGAAAGTCTGACAACCAGTCTTCCCAAGGGGTATTGTATATTGGGTTGTAAGGTCAGAGAGGCAGTCGTAAAATACTAATAATGTTATGTAAAATACTGGTTTTCAGCTGCATCTGGTAAGACTGGAAGCCGACCCCAACTTAGTTTGAAAAAGGCTAGGTAGATGATGACCCAGTAACAATGACGTGGACTAAGTATTTAATGCCATTGGGCATTAAATACATGTATACATGTATTTTAAAAAAATACATGATACATGTATTTTAAAAAAAGGACAAGTGCTCATTGGAGCACTTGTCCTTTTTTTAAAATACATGTACAACAATATCATATTTTTAGTGTTATATTGTATTACTTAGATATAGCACAGATATCTCCATCTTTTGTCAAGTCTTAAAAAACATAATCATGCGTGGGTCGCTGGTTATTTATACTCTTCGCACGTTGAGTGTACACCATGTGTACCGATAACAATAAAATTTCTATTGTGTCTGCTTATTAGACGCGCGACGGGTTAAAGTTGAATTAAAGATCTCTCTGGCGCACCCATTTCCCGCTCATAACTTGCAGCACACGTCACAGAGATCTGCATTTGACGGTAGACCTGTATTTAGCATATTAGGCACGGATTTACACTTCCGAATTAACACGAGTAATTCCCTTGGCTTTCCGAAATTATAATTCACCATTTTCAGATTCTGACCTGAAGCGTGTTTCGTGCGATTTATGTAGTGTTTGTGTGAAGGATTACCTGTTTGTGCGGGTTTCGGGTGCTGAAAGGTTCTGGTAATAAAGGCGCGGGCCCACCGCGGCGCATGCTGTGCACGGGCACGCGGCGCATTTTAGCTGCGTGTATTAATTTGTTTGACAACGTGGGTCTACGTTTCCACTGGAGTACACGAATATGACCCGCGACTATGTATAGCGTGGCACGGCGCACGGAGAGGCTACGCACGTGCCACTGCAATCCACGGACAAAAAACTGACTGAAAACTGCGCTGCGATAAGCGAGCTGTACATAGTCGTGGGTCATATTCGTGTACTCAGTAGAAACGTAGACCCACGTCGCCAGCGTTGAGCTATGTAACCGCCTATTCGAGCAAGCCACGCGTGTATCAATGACGTCAATTCATGCGCAGCCTCTCCGTGGGTTGCAGTGGATACAATCACATACATTTTCTTCCAAAGCGAAGCTTAATACACGTGCGTAGCCTCTCCGTGCACCGCGGTGGGCCCGCGCCTTAACAATAATTATAGTAATATTGTTGGTGTAGTGGTTGCTAGCTCTACTGCTAAGCATGGGGTCCTGGGTTCAATACCCAGGTCGAATAAAGTTTCATTGGTTTTTTCATCAGGAATTTCTCAGCCTGGAGTCTGGATTGCTACAGGCTCAACCCCTATTACATGGGACATAAGCATATCTGACGTGTGCTAGTAGGTGGTCTGCCTTACCCTTTGAGGATTACAGGCGTGATGTCACGTAATTATAGTAATAAATATATAGTAATTAATAAGAAGTAGATGGAATTTTCCTTCTGCTTTTCTTATGTTACATTCGGATTCGGAACCAAGTAAAAAATTGATGCGGTGAAAACTCATCCAAATAAAACCTTATAAAAATTGTATATATTCCTTGTCGTTTGTAAGATATTCCTCTTCAAGATTGATTAGTGACAATCTGATGTTCTTGTACCGGATATCCCCTGCTAATTAAAAGGGGTACTTGAAGGTATTCTCCTAAAAATATATTCGGTCATGTATATTAAATGTATTTCTCATTATAATAACAGAGGTTAGGTTAGAGAGTGAGCTTACCGAGTTTTCAGATTTGGCAAAGTGAAGTGTATGCATAGGTAGCTCGAACATGAACATGGTGTGGCATGTGTATATCAGAAATACCCTTCTTTTTAATTAATTAATTGCACTCTAGTTACCATTTCCAGAAAGCGATTGATATAACAATATAACTAAACTGTTCTACAGATTCATTCTAAGCAGTCTACGCGTGTAGCGCCATGCTACAACGTAGCTCGCACTGTACTACGGCGTAGCAACGCTGTGCTACGAAATTGTAGACTTCTACAAAAACGTATGGAACGTTTTGGAAGCTTGATCAATTTGTCAAACATACATAGTAAGCCTAAAATGTTATCACTGCTGGAAGTCAGACCACAGAGAGGACTCTGTGAGAAAGAGTGTGTCGTAATCCACTAAACTGGATCGAACTACATCAATTTAACTGTAGTGAAAGTCCTGTGGTCCTGAATTTGTGTGTGTATCCAAAATACCATCTGTATTTTGTAATTTCAGTTAAGGGTATGTAATTAAAAGATCGTTTTAACATATACGCTTTAATTCAATTTTATGCTGATTACACAAATGAGCTTTATGTAAGTACGTAATATCAAAGTCACATTTTTTTTTGGAATTACAGAACAATTTACAACCTTATTTATTTATCGATTGGGCTTATTTTACAATGATCGCTGAAGATGAAGTGAAGTTATCGTTATCTGAAATATGGTTTCACCGACTTGTTTTTATATATATAAAATGATTAAAACCTTTTTTTCTTAGGTAAACAAGTCAGCGAAACCTGTAAGTTTAATAATAATTTTATTTAACAATATTAAATAATTAGAAAATACTTTTTTTTCAAAGACGTGGATCGGTTTCAACTTAAAAATTTAATTATAAACATTTTTTAAATATTGAAAATAAAAATATAATTACGTAGATAATTTTAATGAATAACCACATCTTTTTCATAATATTAAACTGACGATTATTACCGAAGTTTTAACATTGACTTGTTTAATTAATTAATTATTTTTAATTATCTTAATTATATTGACAATATGTTTTGAACATTCGATTAGCACTTACCGCTAGATGACAAGCTCATATTTTTTTTTTAATAAAATTAAGAAAAAAACAGCAACAATAATTTGCAACGAAATAATTATGTAAAACATTTTTTTACAAGAGGCCTTCATTATGAAAATAAATTATTTAAACTTTGAGAGAGGGTAAAAATAAAATAAATGTTAAAAAAACACTACATTTATTTTATACTAAAATTGATTAAAACGCAAAGCCTCGATGTTTTAATGATCATAATTCCAGAAATATGTAATGAAAAGAATGCACTTATTACTAAAAAGTTCGTTTTTTATGTTCTTTATACTAAATTGGCAATATTTAAAGTGATATTTTATTCTCAAAATGGCGTAAAAGTATAAGGCACGGTTTTAATATTTCACTAAATTTACTTAAATGTAGAAGGACGTCAACCCAGCTAATATTTATTATCTAAATGGTTATATACTCGCGAAAAAAAGATCTGCTTTGGCACTTTTTCAGTTCATTATACATTTTGTAAAAAAAAACAGACAAAACAAAAGGTTTTCTTTTCCTCGATTGATATGTTTTAATAATTGGAATTTTCATGTAAAAAAGGAAAATAAAGGAAATAAAAGGAACTAAAATAAAACAAAAAAAATATTATTAGGTTTTTTATTTTTATTCGAAATGTAACAATAGACTTTTTTTGTAAATATAAAATCGTATTTCGTCATTGGATGGACTCTCAAATTTGGAGAACTTGTGAAAAGGAATTGACATTCAGTCGAAACTTTAGAGAAAATCATTGCAATTGTTACAACTTCGATGTAAAGAAAATATAATAGAAAATAATTAAGTATCTTAATAACTTAAGTTTAAAATTAATAAAACTTTGGCATGTGTATTATGACCGATTAAATTTTGGGGCTGAAATGCTATTAATGTAAAAAATACAATTAGGTACATATATTATTTACATAGAATCAAGATGGACATAAATTAAAATTAATTGAACTTATTTTTATTGTCAGTTCGCGCTTTGAGTATTATTATTTTTTCTTATTTACATCGTAAAAATGCAGAGAAAAAGTAACTTACGAGTAAAAATTTACAAAATAATAATTAAAACTGTAAATATGTATACAGTTAATCTTTGTAAAAAATTACAATTTACAGTTTATAAATGACAGTCGTTCAATATTTGACACATTACGTAATGGGGTCTTTTATAATAGTTTAGTATTTAATTGAAAAGTTTTAAAACGCAAGTTCAGAAAAAAAATATAAACGTACAAAAAAGTAAGTAAGTACAAAATGTAATTTATAAAAAATATCTCCAAAGTAATGAGAAAAAATCGCCAGGAACAACTTTTTAAGTTTCGAAAACCATTTCTAACGATGAAAATGTATTTAACACTTTCTAGAGAACAATTTTAAGTAAAAAACGATGACAGGATAAAATTCAAAATTTTTCCCGATTTAATAATTTCTTGTTTTTTTTTCAAAAATCGTATTTTTATAACAATCATAATTATCTTAAAAACTTAATTACGAGAGATCCTTTTATGGAATCAATAAAAATTTGGATTCGCATTTAAGTAATTTGTTCGACAATTTGTGGAGGTTTTTAACTACCAAACTGAAAAAAAACCCTTTCCATAATTTAGTTACGTCATTTTCACAGTTTTACTAAAACTGTCAGAAAACAAGTTCACGCATCAAATGTGACTTTTTTCTTAAAGCTAATCTTTTATAGTAACACCTAAGTTAATTTTCTTTAAAATCTAGCGAAGTCAATCAAATCAATAAATCACCAAATTGTCGAACAATACAAGATCCAGCCTTTAAACAAAAATGAAAAAGAATAAAATCGTACATTTACCATCTAAATGTATTGCCTAAAATGATTTTATAATTGGACATTAAAAAAATCATATTTTTTTGTTCGTCTATGTCATTTGGACGTATTACCTATTACAATATGATAAGTCAGTCGAACATTTTAATACAACCTGACTAGCCCAAATTCTAATTTAGGCAACGTTGTCATATCTATCTACGCAATGGACACTAATCGTTTGAAAGTTCGTTCATGTATCACATTCAATTATTTTAAATCTATCTACAATTTTATCTAGTCCATTTATTTACACTTCACTTCAAAGTTTACACTCTTAGCCGACTTTACGCTTTAAATTTGTCACTTTACACTTTTAGTTTGTCACTTGACGTTTTTAGTTTGTCACTTAGTGTTTTTTTTCCGTTTAGACGACGTGTGTTTCACTTCTTTTGTTGAATGATTCGTCGATTGTGACGTTTTGTTTTTTATTTTCTTTTTTGATGGTCCCGTATTGTGGGACGTCAGAAGTGAGGTTCTGAACAGTGAGTATCTGATTGGAGTTTTGCGGCGTGCTCGATGATATGGGGCTACCGTATTGGTTGCCATATTTGTGACGTGATGGGTCCTTTAGGATTGACTGGGGCTGCTTCGGTGCTGGAGTTTGGACTAGGTGCTGTAACAAAAGAGGTCTGTTAGAAAGAGTTAAGACACACGCTAAAAGTGGCAGTTACCGATTTTCTAGTTTAATTGCTATAAGAAAAGTACGGTTTCAATGACTGTATAAGTTAACTAGATACTTTCTAATACTTATTTTAAGACTATTCTATTTTCAAAAGCCTTGTCAAATATATGATTGCTTTTATAAGCCGAAAGCATAAATCAGTTTCGATTCGAAATCGAAAATAACAAAATTTACTAAATAGTCCATTTCAGTTAAGCCCAATAGAAATTGAATCACGTATTTTCTTACGGCATTTACACAATTACGTTCTGGGCATAAAATGACAAAGTTTTAGCAAAAAGTTGGAGTTGGATTTTCGAATCCATTGTAAAGTTGTTGGAGATTGGAATTTCAAAGCTTTAGCAATGAAGAGAGAATTTGTTGTTAATTAATCTTAAATTATGAGATCGTTCATGCGAAACTGGTTATGTAAAAGTATTGTAAGCGAGACGAAATACGTCCAAACGGATCAAAGGAGCTTATTGGAGTCATTCTGTGTATTTTGTCTTTGTATAACGTTTGTTTATTTGTAGTTACCTGTCAACAGAACTGGGTTTTTATTTGTATTTTCAGGTGTCTATTTACCCTCGTTTACACAACAATTGGTGCTTTTATACCATAATAATTGTGTAAAATTTTCTCTGATTCTGCCTAGTAGTTGATTAACATGAAAAGCTAAAGTTTAACTTTTTTTGCTGGTTTCAGCCCTAGCTTTATAAAATGGTTAAAAAACCAATTTACCTAAAACTACAATACTAAGTTGGGAAAGTTTTAATTATGTGCCAACCATAGCAAAACAATTTAAAAGTCACAAGTATTTATATATTATTTTTTTCACATTTGATCAACCTGCCATTCAAATTTAAAGAAGTTGCTAAAACAAAACACTTAAAACATACGTTAGATAGATATCCTATACCAATATCATCTTCAGAGCAAACAGTACCTACAATAGGTCATTGTGTCCGCCAGGCAAAGGGCTATCTGTTGGCTATATGTCACAATTTATCTTCTAGCTAAGGGATTCTAGGTCGTAAGATATACCTATTTGTTACAATTTGTATGGTAGATTGTATGTAGTAAGAGGTCGTTAGGGTGTCCTGTCTAGTGAAAAAGGGGCTTAGAAGAAAAAAAAACCGGTCAAGAGCGAGTCAGACTCGCGGACCGAGGGTTTCGTATGCTATGCTAGTTAGCTATGTAACTACAAATTTACGGTTTTCGGATGTTTTCCTTTACTTGTGCTACATGACATTGCTTCTTGCCAAGTTTCATGATTCTAGGTCAACGGAAAGTACCCTATAAATTTTGATTACCTTGGGAGTGTCGAAATATACGTTTTTTCCGGCATAAACGGGCGTATCTTTTTTTTACTTTAACATATAAGTTTTATTTTTTCACAGCTTCAAGGGACTGTAGACCTGAGTATATAGTTTTAATTTCAACTCGATGCCTCTACGCGTTCCCGAGAAAAAGGGTCTTGACAGACAGACGGACGACAAAGTGATCCTATAAGGGTTTTGTCCTTTTGAGGCACGGAACCCTAAAAAGACAAACTTTATAAATAATTTGAGTGATCTATCAAAGTAAGCGTTTACAAATATCGGGGTATATAAATACTATGGATTTTTCTCAAAAAAAGGTTAAATAAAGGAACATACTAGTAAATTATAAAGTTTATTACAGAAAATTACAGTTGTCGTACAATAACAGATTCGAGCGAATTTTATAGTATTTCCCATGATTTTTTTAACAGAATCCTAACTCCTAACTATTGCTAAACCAAATGTACTTGCTACTATAGGGTTTACGTCCATATTGCATGATTATGGAATTTGAACTCATGAGCTCGCTCGAACCACGAAGCTTATCGGCAATATGGGGAGTGGACTTCAATGCACTGTGTCCATTTCAGAGGTAAATTCTTTCTATTGTATATAATAAAAGAATACATGAATAAAAATAATATCTTTAACAATAAATTAAAAGAATTTCTGATAATCAAAAGCTATTACACTATTGACGAATATTTTAGCGATAAATTTCAACAATAATAAAAACTATATTTTACACAAAACCTACATTTAATTTTAAATTTCACTTTGAATATAAATTTATTTTAAAACACTAAAATAATGTCAGTTTTAAAAATTAATATATGCTAAACAGCGCGCAATTAATAAAACATTCTACAAGACTCAATAAAATTGTAAATATTTAGTTTGTTATAATTTATAATGTTAATAATGTAAATCGTGCAATATATAAATAAAACTCAAAACCAAATACTTACTTAAATAAAATATAAATACCATAACAGCAAATGATACTATTTATTGATACTATTTTAATACTATTTTAATACTATTTTCATTTTTTATTTTAATTTTATTTTAATTTCATATTTTTATATTATTATTTTTTTTTTTTTATAACAAGCGCCTTCATCCTCTCTCCTATTAAAAATTAACTTTGCTGTGCCCGACAGGGTCCATAATTGATTCAATGTTTTAAAATACCAACCATTTACTATGTACACATTATGGAATGCAATAAAGTATTGAGTATTGAGTATACCAGTCTCACCTGTCCACAAGTCCCCTGGTGCAGCACGGTGACGTCGGGCGGCGGCACGGCGGCCATCTTGTCGAGTCTCTGGCGCCTCAGTGTGCCGCCGGCCGATTGTCTGTCTAAAGGTAGAATTCTTTATTGTTTAATGTATCTGAGCTCTTTTACAACTGATTGGTTCTCGGTTACACTGAACTATGTAAAGTTAGAATTTAATGTTGTTTTCGATGACAAACTTTGTGACAAAATTAAAATTGGATGTCTTTAACAAAAATTAATTCTGAGATTACTGTAAGGTACTTTATATATAGGATACTGTTTAATTGTATCCTATTCAACATTTTCTTGAAATTAGGGAAAATAATTATAATGTTAAAAGTCAGAGGTCTCTTTAAAGTCCAGACATAATCCTGGTCAGATCAAGTGAAGACTATGTAGATTAGTGTCCGAGATGCCCTTTTCAGTTAAGAACTACACAGATTTAGTTGGACCTGTCCACTGTCCAGTTAGTGTACGCTTTTGTCAATAATTGTACAGCTCAACTCAGAACGTAAGCGCTCAACGACTCAATGTTGAGAAACTGAACTTGGGAATTTTATCTAGCCAATCATATCCTCATAAAATATCACATTAATATTATACAGGCGAAAGTTTGTGAGTGTGTTTGTATGTTTGTTAATTCTTCACACAAAACTTACTGAAGGGATTTAAATTAAATTTGGCAGACGGATAGATTATAACCAGGATTAACACATAGGACTTTTTATTCCGATATTCCAACGGGTACAAAACTTATGCGGGTGAAACCGCAGGACACTGCTAGTACTACTATAAAAGCATCATCAAAACTTACCATCAAGCGCATAGCTGTGTGGTGGGCTCGCCATGTGAGAGGGTGAGCCTGCGGACACGCCGCCGTTCAGCAGGTGCGGCTTGGGGAGCTGGCCGCCGTACTGCTGCGGGGGAGTCGGCGTGCGGCCTTGTTGCTAGGGGGAGAATGTTCTTGGTTAATGATAGGGTCACAATTATATCATAAGCGGCCTGAGTCCAAAGTAACGCGGTCATAAATGTGAGAAATGAATGATGGGAAGATTTGGGAAATCAATGTATTTTATGTAAGGTACGATAAATCGATCAATGAAATCAGTTTGGAGGGCGTTTCTGACACAGTAATTGTCAAGACGACTTGAGTCGTCTGTATTAGTCGAGGAACTTCCTTTAAATATACTCAAAATATCAGTGTAAGCATTCACCTGGCGTGGTTCGTACCTTGAGTGCATGGCATGAGCTTATATTCTCATGTTGCAACAGAATGAGAAAGAAACAAGAAGGAGACAGCCGGGCATTTGCCTCTTTCAACTTCCTTCGTTGATTTTAACATCAGAACCACAAAAATTGTATAATACACCTCTGTCCTAACCTTTTAGGAATCAAGTCGTGATGTTATGTGTAAATAGTTACACATACTATTTACACATAAAAACAATATGACACCTATTAAGAAGAACAGATAACTAAAATTAAAATGAATAAACAACAACTTGAATTTCAAGTGTCTTACCTGCTGCAAATATTCCCCAATCAGCGGCGGGTATGACAAGTACCTATCCGACGCCATGTTGTAATATGAACCGTCCATTGGCGGCATCGGACTTGGAGCCGGCACGTAGTTGTTCTTGCCTGGTGACAAAAGTAAAATAAGAAATGTATTACTATTAAAAAAAATTAAATATAGTGATGTATCAAGTAAGACTTGCAGATGCTGAAACTTGATGAGACCATGTAGAACTGTATGTAAATCAGGAGGATGTAGATAAAGGTAAAGAATATCAAATAAGTAGCATATATCATCCTGTTAAGGATTAGCTATGGTTACATATAAATTGTGCATTCCATTTAAGGGTTTGAGTTTAAGCAGTAGCCTAGATGCCAAATAAAAAGAATAAAAACTGTCCCATGGTAATTTGAATTTTTTTGAACTGCCAAAATTAAAGCCAGTCCCCACAATGCTTGTTAGTCCCCACAATGTTTAATTGTCTAGTATTGTATAAAAACTCAATTACATACCCATATGTATACCTATTCATAAATGAACACGAAAACTATTCTCTACGTTAAGAGCTTTGATAACTTTGTTTTCTCTTCTAGACAAACCCACTTCTCCTTCTTGTCTTACTTCTCACTTCCAATATTTATGCTCTGCGCACATCAAGAATCTTCGTTCTTCCAATAATCGTCTTCTACGATGTCCTACTCACCGCTCTGGCTTTCTTAAATCTTCTTTTCCTGTCCAGGCGGTTTTCCTTTGGAATGCGCTCCCTCTGAATATCAGGATGGCAACCAGTCGGTTCACATTTAAAATAAAAGCTCGGGAACACATCCATAAGAAGTTGGCAGAGTTGTCCCACAATTAATTTGTTGGTTTTCTTCACCTACGTTTTTTTTTATCTTTCCTCACTTTGTATAATTTGTTGTATGTATGTATATAAGTATTTATTATTATATTTTATTCTTCAAATTTGTCTGTTCTGTTGCACCTACTGTTTTGTCTCTGCATCACCCTAAGGTAGACTGGTAGAAAATGCCCAAGGCATTAAGTCCGCCTTTGTACATTATGTGCATAAAGTTTTAATAAAATAAATAGATACTCACCGGCACTTCTTCCCAGCGTACTGTGCCCACTAATATCCTTATGTCTATGAGGATGCGGCAGAGTCCTGGCATGGTCTCCATCGTAGACCGCGTAGTTAGGAGGAGGGTAGTCTAGCGGGGGTGGGATGACAAGGCCCTGGTCATCCATTAAGAACGCATCTGTTGTCTGTAGGGGAGCGAATTGCGGTTAGTTTCATGACATAAATAATGGTTTTTGAAAGAACAATAAAAGAAGAATTTGACTACACGACCCAGATTAATTAAAATTATGGAATTTCGAATGTCTGACTTAGAATCTTCTTCGTTATTCTCCATTAATGAAATACAAAAAAAATCTTTCCTAACATCCGTCAATATTGACATACATACCAAAAACCCTTACCTGACTCAACATATGCCTAGTCGGCATCGACGGCACCTCCGGTATCGGCGGCGGCTGCCTATCATCCTGTCCCTCATCCTGGGAGTAAGTCTCCGACTTCTCAGAGACGGAACTGAGGGTCTCTCCCGTCATTGTATCATTGTATGATGATGGTGCGTACATCTCTATTGTTGCTGATTTTGATGCTTGGCCGGCTTGTTCTGAGAAAAGTGATAGAGATTTGTAGAAAATTATGTACCTATATGAGAAAATTATAGATTTAAATGAAGCTACTGAGTCTAGACAAGTTTCGTGAAAATCGCTTTCAAAGCGTTTCGTTTTTCTACAGTGACTTTCAATAGGATTAACATAAACTTTTCGATAGCTTATGTCAGTCCCATACATTTTTGACTTTTCCATCATCATTATCGCTGATAGAATGTCACTCTGTCTAGGCCCTCTGATATAATTTTACCATTTCACGAAATCCTGTTAGTTAGGTATCGCAATTTGAACCTTATATTTAATGTCATATACCACAAGACTGGATTTTGTGAAATAGATTAACTTTATAGAATTACACACTATGAAATGAGTAAGTCATTTTGACTTGGAAAACTTCTAAAACTAATCAAAATAGAAGTAGTATCTAATCGAAAAGCAAAATGATTAGTCTTTTAAAACAAAATGCAATTGTATCAACGATTCAAGGAATTAATGGTTTCTGAAACTGAATATTATGGGCTAAATTAAAAAGACTGCGCTTATTTTGGCGGACCAGAGAGTAAATTTATATAACCACAAACAAGAGTAATTGCAAGAAATTCAATTCAATTCATAAAAGTAAATGTTGATACAAGAAAAGAAAATAATACGAGCAAATACAACAATTAATTATTGTTGTATTTGCTCGTATTATTTTCTTTTTCAAAGGAATGGCTACTCATTAAGGCATCGCACCGTACGATAATGAATTAACCGTATCATCGTATTATTGATGTAATTTAAAACTTTGTATAAATAACTTGCTCTTGCTCCAAGTAAAATATCAAAGATTGCTTTTTTTTTCATTGAATCAATATTATTACTTTTGCCTTTATACATATTCATTCGTTATTAGTTCTGGTTTACGAATAAGTATTAATTTTGCTACGTTACTTTTCAATGTCTTTATAAATTTCATCATCATCTGCCTAGCCTTTTCCCAACTATGTTGAGGTCGGCGTCCAGTCTAACCGGATACAGCTGAATACCAGTATTTTACATGGAGCGACTGCCTATCATACTTCCACAACCCAGTTACTGGGTAATACGATACCCCTTAGTAAGACTGGGTGTTAGACTTTCGGGCTTCTGGCGAACAGTAACGATTATCTTTAGAAATGTATTGTATCGATATAGTTACGATCAAAGAATTTAATTGAAATCATGGGCAACAGTAGCCATTTTCTTTCTGCTACCATAATATTTCTGAGAGTAGGTACTAATTCGTTTGTCAGTTTCTTTGTAGACCTTAGTTTATGTAAATAACCCCAAAAATAACCTTAGAATAACGAGTAAAATATTTGTCAAGAAATTTAAGTACCTACCTTACATGAAGTTATTAATTTACAAGAAGGGTTGTGTTCTAACAACAACAAATGAATTACTTAAAATGAGCACAATTTTGCTGAAAATATTATGTTATTATGTACGAATTTATAGACATTTTGTCCTTTAGGGAGCCGACTAAGCCTATAGCCAGTGAAATATACTTTTGTTACACTTTATAGGTCACGTAATAACCGCAATGCTTGAAAACGTTCATAATTAAATTACTCATGAGAATTATAACATATAAAATATATATAAATAAATGTTTTTCAACTGTATTTACGAGTACAATTTCCAGTGAAAACATCAATCAACTCAGTTGTTATATTATGGCAAAACATAAATTAAATACATTTACGAAAAATTTATCAGTGATAAAAAAACCAGATGTAGATGATAAATTTAAAACAGTATTTCTACATACAAACGACATCAAAAACAAACTAACAGTAAAAGCGAAAATGAAACCAAAAACTTACCTTTCAATCGTCTAGAACGTCTTTTCAATACAAAACAAGCAACTAAGGCAGCGTTAATTAACACTAGTACAACTCCAGTGATTGACACGTAAATAACTACAGATTTGGACACATCAGCTGTTTCTACGAATTCTGTTGACACAACATTCAGCTCGCCTACTTCTGAAGAAGCTTTAAAAGAGAAAATAAAAATAATTAGCAAAAATAAAAAAAGCAAAAACATAATAATAAGATGATTTTGGTTTTGTGTCAGTAAATGTTGAAAAAAACATTAATTTCGTTAGGTTTGTCTATTTGTGATACAACATGTTAAAACAGTGCTTTTAACTAGCTGTTTTTTTTTTAACATATATTTTGTTCAATTCGTGTTTGCTATCCATAGTATTTTTAGCAAAATTAAAAAAAAATCATATATACATCTCTTTAGTTAAAATAAATATAAAATGGGAACGTCAACCGTCCAATTTTATTTCGCTCTATACAAAAAAAAAAACAGTAAAACAATCATTCAAAATTTCAAGTAGTTTTTGACAAATTTAAGGTGAAAGCGCCAGGGTAGCCCGCGAAATACAATTTTTTTTACGTTTTTTGCAATTTGCTGGTCAGTGTTAAGTTGTCGTAACAAATATGTTAAACAACGTAAGAAAATTTGAATTTCGCGGACTACCTTAGCGCTTCCCCTTAATCTAAAAATCTTCATCTATCTTAGCCATGATTATTATTAAATTCTTTTTATCATGAGTTAAGTCAACCAAGCAGTCAAATAAACCTATTTTATTTAGCAGTACACTGCCGTCACTTCAAAGTGAAAAAAATACTTTCTCTAATAAAATTTAAGAACAAGTTACTATTTGAGTGAACTTTTCATGTCGCCCTTGACTCTAATATAATTTTCACGGTCGCTCTTTGTAACTGAAAGCTTCAGATCCTTCGTTTCAGTAGATATGCTTTTAATGTACCATTGGAGTACTGTCCCGCTTCACAATTTTTTGTTTTATATTTTAGCGTGAAATGGGAATTGCTTTTATTGAAATTCTAGAAATTTTTTCGTTTTTTAAGTGTAAATTATGAATGTTTTAAAACGCGTTAAAGAATATGTATTTTAAAAGCAATGTAAAGTAAAACAGAAGCACTATGTAATTTAAAATTGAAACAACTTTACCAAAATGTCAAAACAACATTGTAATATTCAAAAATACAGACACAAAACCAAAATCATAACAAGTCTTAAAACTACCATCCAAAAAAATATCGATTTAAAAGCGAACCCAAACCTCGAATCCTTTTATTGGTCCTTTTATGAAGACAGAATCCGATCAGCAATACATTTAACAGTATCAAAGCTGTTCCTACTATTGTACCAGTTATTATGAAAACTCCTGGTACATTGTAGTTGTATTCTTCAGAGGAAGACTGTATTGATGACGGGATCATGTCTGAGCAGCGTGGAAAGATTTGGTTTGGATTAGGCTGAGTATAGTACCTTGAAAAACTCTTCTTAGTTAATTAGTTTGACCAGACTTATTGATATTTCGACGGCGAAGTGCCAATACCTCCTGATTTTTTTTTTTGAGAAATTCACTTTTTTTTCGTTTTAAATTTAAAGGCGTTATTCGCATGTTTTAGTGAAATCGCCTAAGTGTATTTTTAGTTGCAACAGTATCAAATTAAAATGTGGAAATATGTACCTCCCAACTAAAACAACGTGTCTATTTTTGAACGTTTTTTTCCAGTTTGTGTAAATTTTTGACTGTTAGTTAGGTGTTATTGGCACTTCGCCGTCGATTTGGTATTCGAACTCATGGCAATAAACTAGTAGTATATAGACAGTGTTTATAAACATTATGTGTCTCCATTAATTAGAATTTTGATACAAGACATGTTTGACAATTTCAAATATAATTTGAATTCATTACGCATTGCTGGGTGCCAAAAGCCTGTCTGTATATTCATACCACCTTAATATCTTGTCATAAAAGGTATTTATTTTCTTCTTTGAGTAAAAATAATTAAAATACAAATTGTATTGTGAACTTACTTAGTGTAGTAACTTTGGTGTCATCAGGTCTGTATTTGCTTTGGCCAATTTTGTTGATAGCCATCACGGAGAATACGTAGTCAGTGTTTCGATCTAGACCACCGATCGTGAATTTTGTGGCGTTTCTAGGTACCACATCTTCGTATTTGTAAGATTCTTCAAAGATTCTCCTGCAAAAATGAGTTTGGTTAAAATTACGAGCTATAGTTTAATGTTTCCGTTTTTGAGGTCAATGTTTTAGTACACTTAAACAAAACTAGTAGATTCTGTTTCAATGTTTAGAATAAAATTATTCTGGCATATTTTTTTTTTAATTGAGCTAAATAGAATTGGGTAAACGAAAAATTCTCCAGGTTCACTTATAGTTTTTGATTTTAGTAAGAAAAACCGATGTAATACGAAAAACTTATTAGTTATCACAAAATGTTTTATGATTCAGAAAAACTTACCTGTATCGTATCCTAAACCAAGACTGCAGTCCGCCATCGAACCCGGGCACCCATTGTAACGTCACGGTGTTATGGGTCACATTCGTCATCATCAGTGATATCACTTGATCTGAAACAAGATGAGAAAGGTTTGAGGATGGATTATGGCCTAGGCAACAGAAGTTAAGATAACCATGACAGTTCATAACTTATTTGGAGGCACGGAATAGATGATGTATTTATAATTGTCATCTGGTCATTTATTATGCTCCAAGATGTCTAAACTAACTACGATGTCTAACTGACTAAATGTCTAGTTTGGGGCTCACTGGCAAATAATATTATATTGTAACCTAGCTGTAGGTAATATTTTACTAATGTAGTCTCAACTTGCTGTCGTCTTCTTGCTTTATGGACCTGGATAGTAAAATATTTTCTCTTTCTATATATATATTTAAAGTGAAAACTTCTTTAGCAGCGTTGTACGCTTTTTTTTGTAATGGGTAAAAAATGTTAAACTCGCCTCAGGACACGTGACCTGATCGAAAATTCGTAAGACGGATGGCCGACATGGCCGTAGCCGGTACCGCGCGTGTTTTGTTTATAAGACGATTCACAAAATACACACGTAATTGTTCAAGTTTTCACTTTTTTTAATGTTATATGGGCCCGCCCTTGACTAGAGGTCAAGAGCGGGCCCATACTCTTGACCTCGATGACGATACTTATCTACTTAATTAACTATAGTTTACGATGTGCGCTAGTAGTAACTTGTTATTGTCCACAGTCTCTAAAGGTTTATAAAAAATCTAGCTTTACCTAGTTGGGGTTCACTGCTACCTAATCCCATCCTATCCGTTATTTATATTAATATCAGTCAGTCTTCGTTAATTTTATGGTTGAAAAAATGTGAGAATATTAACAATTTATTCATCAACCATATCCTGTTTAGAATATTACCTGGGGCACTAGTAATATCCAGCTTAACAGACGTCGTGGAAAATCCCAAGTCATTCCTCGCTCCACACTCATACGAGCCGTAGTCTGAGGAGCTGACGTCACTGATGAGAAGCACCGAAGTGTAGGTGATGGGATCAAGCTTGTGGTACTCTGCAAAGTACTTGGTAGAGGTGTTGACGGGTAGTTTGGCTCCATTCTTAGACCAGGTGAAGTTCGGTGCGGGGGCTGACTTGCATCTGGAAGAAACAGGGGGTTAGTATGGCGGCATAAGTAGAGTGTGTATCCACCAGTGGACATCATCTCAGTCAGTGGATCATCTGCCTAGCATTTTCCCAACTATGTTGTTGGTCAGCTTCCAGTCTAACCGGATGCAGCTGAATACCAGTATTTTACATGCAGCGATTGTCATCTGACCTCCTCAACCCAGTTACTGGATAATACGATACCCCTTAGTAAGACTGGTTGTTAGACTTTCGGGCTTCTGGCGACCCGTAACGACTATCTTTAGAAATGTATTGTCGATATAGTTAAGAGCAAAGAATTAAATTAAAATTATGGTAATACGATACCTCTTGTCCCTTGAGCAGTGGACTACTGTACGTAGATAATGTCAATATTTGCAATATTGGAATATGTATGGGTTTAATTGATATTATTGATTTGGATAGAAGATTATTACATTAGTGTGAAACCGGGCATACCGGTGTCCGTGAGCCACAAATATTTGTATTGCCTATAGACAGTTGTTTTAAGCCTGGGTGAATCTGCATGATCGATAAGCGTCTCTCAACATAACCATGATGCAAAACAAAGTCCTAACGTGGGACTACGATTTTCAAAATCATCAAAACGAATTCTAAGTACTTACTACCACATTTTATTTTTGTTTTAGAATTAAAAGATCCGTTCAAAACGGTGATATATAAATTAGATGTGACATTGAAATTGTAATTATTCGAATCTTACCCACCTAAAGCACGAATCACATTCATCATCATTACACACCATAGCAATAAAGCTCGATTTAAGCTCAAAATTATTACCATATCAATTACATTTTAAATCGTTTTGATCCTTTAACACGGTATTAGGCACAGGTGTACTAAATGTAACTGCCTGACTAATCCTTAGTTAATTAAATCGTAATTCTAACGAGCAATTCATGATTGATGAGTAATGATAATCAGTATTATCCTTGCTGAAGGTTACTAGTGATCTTGTCTGAATCTAGGGATCCTATTAACCCCTCCTATTGTGCTAATACGGTTGTGCTGCAAGTTAAAACCTGGATGCGGCTAGCACAAGAGCGAGGAGATTGGCACAAGCAAAGAGAGGCCTATCTGTAGCAGACTTACTGTTTAGTACTTTGTCATTAAAAGACAATGGACGTTTACTTTTTGTCCTAGCGGTGTCAGCCATTACGTAATCTTAATCAGGTTTAAAAAAGTATATGATACACAGTAGGTATAGCGAGAACTTAAACCTAGAGACCAGGCTAGTTGAGAACCTTTCCATTCATATATCTTTCTCTCTGACAGTTCACGTCCTATTTAATCGTAATAACTCAATCTTTACCCCCCCCACCACCTTTCTTTCTGTCCCTTATATTCACGATCTTTTCCCTCTTAAGATATGCAGATTTTATTTAATTTTTTATCGTTTTTTTAGCATTGGAACACCACATCTACCATTACACCATTACATACATTTTTATTTATTTTAAATGACTGAATGAATGTAAGGACGCATGCCAAAACGATATTTATTTTACACGTGTACGCATGTAGCAGTATTTTCAGATTCTTCTTCTTAGAGTATCGATCGCAAAAAGTTTAAATATTTTTGGCCCAAATTCAGCTGCGCCAACTCCGCTCACTGACGAAGAGTATTTAAGTATTTTCAGATAACAACAGTGAAAAACGAATAAATAGTTTTTGGAAAACTACGCAACTTTTATAATTATTATCTTTATAATATAACGTTTTGCGACATAATTGCCACTATCCGGGCATCAGACTGAAAAACCAGACTGGACTGCTTCTAAGAAATTCCAAATAAAAAGTCCAATGACAATTTGCCAGATCCGTGATCTAAAGGCTTTGAACCTACGAACCACGCTCACAAGCAGCCCCGGATCTACGATTTTTTCGAACCGGGACAAAACCTTGATAGAGGCGCCCCCTCCCTTCAGTGTTTGAGAAAAACTTGCAAATTGTTGATTTCCACTACGATAATATATGATTTCACTAATAAATTACTTATTTTATCAACGCTGATTACTCGCAAACGCAATCAACCACATAAACAAACAGTGTTGTCACTTGACGTTGAACTGTTTGAATTTGTTCGGCTCGACTCGTATCGATATGTGACGGGGATTCCCCTTGGCAGAAAGATCACGGACACTACGCACGCGTTCAAAAATTTACTTGATCTGTTAAGATGCGTTCATAAATCACTTAGTATGCGTTCAAAAACTAACTGGGCGTATGGAAATAGAAAAGTATGCGTTCATAAATCACTTAGTATGTGTTCAAAAACTAACTGGGCGTATGGAAATAGAAAAGTTTGTTTTTCAAACATAAGATTCGATTACTTGTTAAATACCTATGAGATTGTAGGAAAAGAGGCTTCATTTGTTCGATATTTTGAATTCTTGTCTCAAGGATTTGGCGCCCCCATGAAACTGCCGCCCGGGGCAAGTGCCCGGTTTGCCCCCCCTTAGATCAGGGGCTGCTCACAAGTCGCCACGTGGGAACGGCGTGAGGCGTAAGCGTAAGGGAACTGACGTAACTACGTCAGTTCTCTCTTGACTTTTTATAGTTTTGCAAAAAATCTTATACATGAAAGTCATAAATTATATGTGTGTATCATTGAAGGGCTCGAACGCCCTATTTGTACCTTCATTACCTGGTAGTAAAATATCACTTACTTGCAAGTCAACCTCCCAACTTGTCCCACATTCGAAGCTGACTTCATCAGACTTGGAGAGCTATCGAGCTCTGGCTTGAATTTTACCACCAACATAACATCTTGCCTCGATTCACTTCCAATACCATTGTCCACTACACATTGGAAGTTCCCTACATCTTCTCTGGTGGCTTGTTTTATAACTAAAGTACTGGTCATGTTTCGAGGTTCGAATGTTACTTGGTTTGAGTTGATTTTGTACCCTTTTCGCTCCCAGCGTATATTGTCGGCTGTTAACGGGTTGCCTGAAATTAAATATTTGTTGAAAGATGGTTTCCTTGTTGAGTTGCTGTCAATAGGAATAATAAATTATAAAAAAATAATTATATTTTATCCGTATGTGTTCGTAAAATAAGTGAATTGTGATATTCTTTTATGAATTTGGATTCGAATTTCAATGTTTGCATTAGTGAAAAAAATATTTAATTCCATGTAGTCATTATTATGAAGTGTTTCCATAATTTGTACTAGATTGGACTTTTCCCAATGGGGATATGAAAAAGTTTAGAAAAGCAATAGCAAGGTTTTAGGAAGGTTTTCGATAAAACTGTCTTGTTTTTCTTCAAATTGACCACAATCTTAACGCTAATAATAATAATACAAACAACTCACCATTCGCTGTGCAAGATATTGAAGCATCTTGATTAGGACTCAGGACTTCAAGCTGTGTCATAGACTTTATACTCGCCGGATCTGCAATAAAACTCTAATTTAGCTTCAATTATTTTTTATAGGTTGATATGGAACATTACCTCTCATATTTACCTTCGATAAATGAATAAAATAAAAGGAAAAATACCTACTCAGACGAAATAGAACATGTCTCAAAGTCCTCGATTGAAGACAGAAATCTCCAATATGTACATTGTGAGCTCGTTACGAACCAATTCGGTCCACAACTAGATATGAACAAAATAATAACTTATTATTATGCCCTCAACAATATCAAACGTAAGACGTTCATAAAAACCTAAGTCCTACAATAAAATCGACTCAAAGAACAACTTAGTACCAGCGTCCACAAGATATATTAAATCAAGACAAACCTAGTTCGCTCTCACAATTTAATAAACTACATAAAATGTTCTACTTCAAAAGTATTCAATTTCCTGCAGAGGAAGACCGCTTAAACGAATTAACTATAGAAGAAAGATGCAATTAACCTGTGGAACCTTTCTCTAAGAGACGGGGTTCCAAAAATACTTCCAATTTGTTATAGTTTTTTTTTTATCGAATCACGAAGCGATGTGCGCTTTTCATGTGGTGTACAAACACAATATGAATGTGCGTGTAAGTGAAGGAGCTTTCGGTACCGTCCGAGACAATGGCGAAGTCGGTTCCAAGTTTGATCGGCACATTACTGACAATAGTTGATCAATAATTACGTGTATATAGCTATGAAGTTTAATGTTGATAGTAATATAGAACTATCATTATGTTTTGGAGGCAGCACAGGGCTTAGTTACGTCAAAGTTGTATTAAATGTTCGATATAATGTCATTTTCCGCTTCGTGGCATATTTTGTAAGAGGCTTTGGGTGACATTTTAGCAGCGATGTATTATATTTTGAACTAGCTTTTGGTCGCCGCTTCACCCGCGTAGATGTTGGAAATATCCCACGGGACCGTACTACCGGGATTAAAAGTACCCTATGTTGTAATCCTTCTTCTTACTATCTGTGTGTCTTTCATCCGAATCCGTACAGCCGTTTTTGGTAAACTGACATAAATACTAAAAACTATATTTTCGGTGTCAGACTTGTTCCCACACCTCATAGAAATTACTTTTTTTTTTCATAAATATTGAATTTACTGTTTTGAATTTGTTACTATTTCATTATAATTATGTATAGATGATGGAATATCCGATAAACTTGGGTTGAGCATCAATTATTTCCTTTAAAGCTAGTAACATAATATATTCGCGGCCGTAAATATAGCATATGGAGTTTGAGAAAATGTCTGGCTTTATAGAGCGTCGTGTTTGCGAGAGAATATTGGTTTTGGCTAATATTAAGATTATACAACACTCTAGTCTATGAAACCAACAAAAGTAATTACTTAAGGGATAAATAATTCTTAGCATTAAATACTTACAATGTACAGATACGCTGATATTAGCAACAACCGCTCCTTGAGAGTTCACAGCTTCACATGTGTAGATGCCTGCATCATGTCGTGTTAGCTTTGTCATGTTCAGCATACTGCCTTCTGATATTATCCTGTCATCTAGGGGAAAAAAAATTAAAATAATTACCCAACCACTTTTAGTAAGTACTACAATGTCATCTGATGAACAACTAGTTTGATTAATTTGTCTGTAAAAGATTTTCGTAGATAAAATGTTTTCATTTGTGAATTGCTTAATATTACGATTATGATCTGGAGTTTTAGATAGCAAAAAAAAACTTGTTTGTCAGTGATAGATATTTGATGATATCCATGAATTAAATCCACATTGTTGTTCCACTTTATAGGAACTGTTTAAATAATAATCTCCCTCATTGCGCCCTTTATGTTCATTGCTGGGTAATAGCCCGCATACATATATGTTAGACAAATAGCCGTTTGTTCATTTTTCAAACTGTTTTAACCTTAATTCTCTCATTATTCATATTAAAATTCATTAGATCTATTCAAAATTCATCTTTGTTATTAAGTTCCTTATTTTTCTATTTATCATCAGCTTTCACGTCGTTTTTAATCAAATCAGCTGTAGTTTTAAATAGTGAAATCAAAATTAATTTAGTTTCTCGTTTTAGATCTAAATTGGTGTCCAATTACCAGTTATCCATTTATTGTTCTATTTGTAGAACCAAAAAGTATATACCAATTTACATATCAACCACATTTATGCGGAAACGACGATAATGATTGACCACAATTATTTGATTCAACTAAATATCACACCGAAAGTGGTATTATTTATTAATAATAATATTGTTAATCACAAAACTATCAATTGGGTTAATGATGCTTGATTAAAAGCTAAATTGACATGATTGTATGCCAGAATTTTGGTTTGCATGTTTTGAATGTTACGAGTACAGTAATTAATGTTAGGAGCTTTTGAAACTATTTGCGTACTGGTAATTGATCTGTTGTAGTTTGTTAGGAATTTAAATAAAATAGAATGATTCAAATATTATTATGTGTCAGATTTTATGTTTTAAAAATTCTTCTTTTCCTCCTATGGATATAGCGATTAGAAGTTTTTGAAACGTTTAGTTTATTACAAGGAATTCTCATTAGAACTGTCCGAATTCTTAGCTAGAAGAGGAAAAAATAAACAAATTTTTAATTAGGTACTTCTACCAAATTACATTTTTCTGTTAGTCTTTTTTAAATGATTCTGGTTTCAAGAACTAAGATTTTTAACTGAAAAAATCTCATTATTTAGCTTTGTAATAAATTCTGTTTCTAAGACTATGTGCCCATAACGAAGTATGTATTTTTAAAATAACCAAGTTACGTTGTTTTGTTAGTTAAAAATACACAAACGAATCACGAATAAGCGAACGAATTCAGGACAAATCTGTTCTGTAAGATTTGATCTGCCAGAACACTTTCTGTAAACCGGTCTCAAGTCATTTATAGGTAAAGAGTTTACATTTCTTTCATTATCCGCTAACTTGCTTCTGGCAATGCTCATTTCCAAAACCAAAACTCGAACTATGCTCTTGGCAACGATCGTTGCCAAAAAATATTTTTTATTAAACGACTCTAAACTCTATTTTATAGACTGTAAAGTCCTTTCAAAACGCCTTTAATCCATAGAATAATAGATTGTTTAACATTTAGACGCAAGTTTGCAACATGGGCCGACGAATTTTTTTTGACAATGGGGCCGATAACTGTCGGCTGTGATTGTGCGTCTAGTTTTAGTGGTGAATTGTGCAACGGCGTGTGGATTATTTTATTTTTTTAAAGAAGATGTTTTACTACAATCGTTATTGTTTCTTGTTCAATAGTACAAATAATTAGTCTAGTTTATAAAAATGATGAAAAACTATATACCTATCGCGCAAATTTTTTCACAATTTCACGTTATTCGACTGAAACCGGAAAAATATGGTCGACCTTAACTTTAGCCTCTTATAAAATATTGTACACACAACTTTTATCAAAATAACAAACCTTACTTTTTTCGTTATCTTTTTGTCTACACAAAACAATAAACAAAATTACGCTAGGTCTCTCGGGTCGATTGTAAATCAAGTTTTAATGAGGGGTGGCTGCGCCGAGTGTTTAGTGTCAAATGTCATGAGCAAAGTTCGACGGTTTTTTTGCAATCGAAAGCAAGCCAGCGGTTATCATCTTTACAAAACTTTATTATTTTTGTACTACTTACTTCCAGTACTGTAAGAAGACTGCGTGATAGGCAGTCCATCCTTGGTCCAGGTATATGTGATGCTCCCAGGGTTGCCATCAGCCCGTAACACTATGATAAGCGGCTCATTTTCTACTCCAACTGTCGTGTAGGGTGTAGTCTCATCGAATATTGGCGCGTCTAGAAATAATAGTTTTGGTTAGTTGGTTGAACAAAATTCAAAGTGTGCTCGACATGGCAAAGTATCTTGCGCCATGATTGACCAAACTATTATGACGAGAAAGCAATATATTCTACAGGTTTGAAAATAAGAGCAGTGGACTAGTCCTGTGACGGTCATTCAAATGAAAGGTTACACTGGATTGACCAATTGATCACTTTCTATCATCACTGATAAATTTTCCTTTAGTCTACGGTCATCATGAATATGAACATATGGGCAACCCTCCAAAAACATCAAACTGCGATCAATAATTCTGTACACAAGCATAATTATAACAGTGACAATTATATTTGTAGGATAGCTGGAAAAGTCACGATAACATATTTATAAAACCTTCTTCCAACTTCGGAATTTAGTAACTATAGGTATTTACACTCAGCACAAGTTACAGAAAATTCTTCTTCCCCATACTTACATAAAACTTTAAGCGGCAACGCGTCGTGGACACTCCTCTGTAACGCTTCGTTCATGGCCTGACAGGTATATACGGCACCGTTCAGTTCCTTGGTAATAGAGAGTTTTAGTTCTATCGTGGATACTGTCCCTCCGTGGAGGCCTTTCGTCTTCTTTGGTGGTAGGCCTGGAAAAGAAGAAGAGGTTGTAACTTTTGGAACTGGTCTTGGGTTATAATATTATAACCATCTCTCCTCCCCTCGAATGTTTGTTACTACATGTATTTACGATTAATTCATGGATTATCGGCCAGATTCTAAAACGCAGTTTGTTTGAAGTTACTTTTAATTCTCATGTTATTTTTTTTTTTCACAATGAAGTCAAAAGTTTATTGAACGTCTTAAAGATAAGTCTCATTTAAATTTTTGTGTGAAAATGAACGATGTAAAAAAAAGTAAGCGACACTTTCGGCAAGCGGTATTTTAATAAGTTGTAGAAATATAGACGTAAAACCTAAATACACCGTGAAATTTTAATGGTTGTTTTCCCGCAGCGAAACAGTTTTGTCTTAGTAATATAATCGTTTCATAAATAAATAAAATATTAGAAACAGGAAATGACAGATTTAGCATTGTGAAACACAAAACTCGAAAGTGATCACGAACTAATAGTAACACCGCCCGATATCTACGGGAAGAGCCGCACGGCCATTGACCCGCGTGCGTTTCAATCAGCTGTTTGCTATCCAACAAGTTATTCAAATTTTCCCTTCATACTTCTACGGGCTTAGGACCGTTATAAATACTTTTTTAACTGCAATGCCGCTACAATGGTCCGTGACGATGGCACTTGGGGGTTCAGAATCCCGCGAACACGGAGCGACTGCAGGTGTCGCGGCTCCGCGTAAAGTCGCCGGGCAGCATGGGAGTCATAATTAGCTCTAGCATAAAGTTGCACCATAGCAACGTACTCCAAATTGCAGTAGTTGTAATGTCGATCCATGTTGCAAAGATAACACGACGCGGACGTGTGCTGCGCGTACGACATTCGCGGGAAAACTAATACTTGTATGTTACCGCCGCACGGATACAATAGGCGTCGAAACGCGGTTTCGATCGTTTGTAATTTTTGCGCGCAGGCTAGATTATGCTGTATCACTACACGCGAGAGCTTATTTTACTTTGAACATTTCTTTTGTCGGGATTTCCTTTGTCGGCTTTTGCGGTAGATTTTTGTATTGTTAAATGCAAGCTATTTTATGCTGTATTACCGCGTATGAGAGCTTATTTTGGTTTGAACATTTTAAATCGGTCTTTGCTTTGGCGGCTTAGCAGGTGATTTTTTGCAATGTTGCGTGCAAGCTATTTTATGCCGTATCACCACATGCGGGAGCTTATTTTGGTTTGAACATTAATTTATGCATTGTTTTCTTTTGATGGCGCCGGCGCGTGCGACAGTACCTACAACAAATCGCGTCTAGTGTTACTATGTTTTCTCACTTTTTCGAGTTGTTGAATATTTTTTTAATTATTTTAAAACAAAAACATTTTTATTTTTTTACTTTTACTCTATGTTTCGAAAGTACTCCTTATGGCAAGTCGTTCTGCCGCGGGAAAACAACCATTAAAATTTCACGGTGTATATACAAGAATCATTTGACATATTTTGAACGACACATTGCTCTGATTTGAATCCGCTCTTAGATCCTCAGGAAGAGTTGGTCAAAATTACAAATACTGAAACAAAATACTAGAAAGTGACAGACCATTCCAGTAACTGCTAGCTACATATTGACGACTTACTAGTGCGACGTAGCCATGTAGCGGAATCGATTTGTTACGCACGGCTAAATCACGAATGTGTATAGACAAGGGATTTACATGCAAAACAGTGTGAACAGAGTCCTGTAATTCGCTTTGTGCCAATAAGACTATTAATTTATTAAATAAGTTTATTCGTGATTTTGCCGTGAACCTCACTTTTTTCATAAGTGTTGGGTCTGTGATACCCAGAAAGAGGTAAAAATAATACTACATTTAACTTTTTCTTGCAGATAGGTTAACCTAAAAAAAAAAATTTAAAATTGAAGACATTAAATGGTAGGATATGGCCAAAATAAAATTTAAATCGGCTTTAAATGTTATATACAGGTACAATAAAAAATTTGGTACGTCATATGCTATGCCAAACCCCAAATAAATTGGGACACGGGCAGGAGGCTAGAGATCTAAATGGCTAGTGCAGCACTACAAAACAACTGTTAGTTCATCGTTCCACTCACCTTGCACTGGTATTCCATCTCGCCACCACGACAGTGTCGCAGGCGGGTTACTGCTGGCCGCGTCACAGAAGAGAGTGGCTTCGATTCCTACTTTGAGCTCTTCTGGTTCCACTCGCACTTTCACTGCTTCAGGAGCGACTGTTGAATGAAAGTTATTTTAAATAGATGTTTTGACAAACTCGGGATGGGTTTTTGTATTTATCAAACTGAGATTATCGTGTTCTTTAATCCTATTATTATCTACTTACTACACATGGAGTAAGACTGTAATTGGGCTGTTTTTGGTAGGTATGTTAATAAGCTCAATTGAACGCTGATTTTGGTATGTTTAACACAAAATAAAGCTCATTTAGTATGTTTACATTACTATATTTACTTTGAGGCTTTCAGGTGCAATGCCAAAATTATTGGTACTAAGAATAAATAAAATAGTTGCTTAGTTTCGGTCCTAAACATTTGGACATTCATCAAATATAGAATTAGATTCTGATGATAATACAGGATTTATGTACAGTATTTGAAAACTTTAAACTACGTGGTTGGCGAAGTTTTCACTACTTATATGCTAGTCAAAGACAGCGTAAACCCAATTTGTAGGAGTACAAAATCAGCTGTAATCTTTAGTCAGTCCTAAGTAAACATTCGATACGAATTCTCTTGAATAGTAAGGAGTTAAGATAAATTTTGCAATGTCCCTTACGGTAGGTTCTCCAGTTATTTCATTTACTATTTAGGGAACCAATTAACCCCTGGTTTCTGAAATCCTATTCAATTCACTCAGTGATTTGATTGGCTGTTGTCATTTCGGCCAATCCCATTTCACAGCAAATTGACTGCAAAGAGACTTGGTCAATGATCAGCGGGGTATTTGCGTAAAACACATAAAATGGATATCGATCGCAATGCTTTTCATTTTAACAATTCAGCCACATCCTTTGCGTTATTTACATTATTGAGCTGACTAATTTTTCAAACCTATGAAACAATGGATTAGGAATTTCCTTCAGAACCCTCGGATTGCGATTGAAAGTGTATTACGCAATCAGGGTGCAGGATTCGGACACCAGATCGCTTTCAAAGCGGTTTGTATTTGCAACGACTTTCAACGGGATTGAAATAAGCTTTTCGGTAGCTTATCAGTCAGTCCCATACAATTTTGACTTTTTCATTGTCTCGGCCTTAGTTAAGACATAATTGTTCTGTTGCGAAAAAATAATGGTGCTATTCGCCCTGTATAGCTCCAATTCTGTTCCATCCTAGAACAATGATCTCTCTAACACCTGACAGAACTTAGGGCTATGAAATGATTTATAGTTATACTTACAATAAACATTCAGTGTAACAGTTTCAAACAGCGGTATCTCAGTAGCGCTGTTGGTCGCCTCACATCTGTACTGAGCTTGGTTGTCAGTCACGTTCGTCAGGATCGAGATCTCGGCAGACACTGAACGCTCACTCGTTTTTGTTACTGAGTGGATCTGAAATAGAAGAATAATGTGAGTTTTTGAAGATCCAAAATATCCTGTTCTTTTGAAGTATCATGGTTACTTCTAATTTTCGCTTAGCAGATGGAAATGTGATCGCTGTAGACTGATATAGAAAACAGGAGGACACTACCCCCTCACTTCTTGAAGTAACTCCTTTGAGCTGCCCATTCTCTTGTCTAAATCGTTAGGTCGCATTTCACAACATCTTGAGTATGCCATCTAAATTCATACTAAAAACTTTCCTCATCACGTATGCCCCATTCCTTTGCATTACATGACCCATACCTACTACCTCTTATTACTTCTCGACCACGGAAGCCACTTTCAACCACCTGTAACATCCTCATTCAGTTCATCATAAAACGAAATAGACCAGTCAATATTCGCTTCGCTCTAGCATTTTGCAATATTAATATTTTTGGACCTAAATAATTTCGCTTTCATATCGGAACGGTTCGGAAGCTTTCATTGTTTCACTGTTAAGAATAGTTAAGTGGACTGGAATGATTCGATATTGATGCTCGAATGAAATGTATCAATATTGTAATAACTATTTCCTTTGTTCAATATATTCCACTCGACTATCTTGTTGGTATGGGCAATTTGATAATAGCTTACATCGTACTATAGTTGGATAGTAAAATGGCACATCTAACTACATATATGTCACAGTAACATACTGAGATATTCCTTTGACCTCGTATAGGACTTTTTATACATTGTATTTTTATCTCACGAAGCGACGCGAGATTTACACACATTCGTTTATACACTTGGTTACCACAAGTAAAGCGCCCGTTGCTTCGTGAGACAAAAGTGCTGTACTGTTATTTTCATAGTTTTTTGTGTTATATCATTGCGAGTCTCAATCAATACTTTTTGTTTCTTTCTTTCTAGTTTTAGAAAAAGTTTTACTTTATAGAGTTTCGTCCCTGTCACAAATACCAGTGTAACAGTCTCTTTCTAAAAATCGATGTGACATATTAACAGCCAGCTCCAGTAAACATTGTGCTGACACACAGTTTTGATGTATTCGGATCTAAAGGGTATGAACCCTTTAGATTCGAATACATCAAAATTATCGGTCTCGGTGAAATTACTGTAGAGATTACAACTTTACCTCTATGATAGGCAACGCATTAATGATTTTAGTACCCATCATTAATCGTATCGCATACGCGACCACGACCCACTGGTTGCAAGTTGAAAACAATGCTGTGTAAGATGCAGGACGAAGCGATCATGGTCGCGGTTGTAGTACACAATGTGGGTCGGTGGGCTTAGAATTTTTGGTCACGGGACGACCATGACCGCGACCTGCATGATCTTATGTATCAGTAAAATGTTAGTTACTGCGACCATGGTCGCGATTATTGTCGCCAAGTGGGTGGTCGGTATTAAAGCTCGCTCAAACAACCAACATTTCTAACTAACCAATCTTTCCACCATGATATCAGCTTTTCTCTGATAACTTGTGCCTACTTGTAAGCAGTAGAACTTACCTTTTTATCATTTTTAAACCACGTAAGTGTAGCCAAAGGATTGCCTCCCGAAGATAAACATGACAACCTCTGAACGGTACCAGCAGACAAGGTGGTGCCAGGGACGTATCCAGTGATCATAGGTGCTGTTGGAGGGTCTGAAACAAAAGAGGGAGAAGTTATAGGGGTTATCCATCACTTTCTAAACTGGGGTGGTGGTTGACTTAAATTTTGGTTTAAAAATAAATTTGTTACAAGATAAGTTTTTTATGGTAGAATGCTACGATAAAAATATTGTACGATATTTATTTAGTAAGGATATTTAGATAGAATATAGTGTATTCTAGCTGAATATATCAAACGTTTCGACGACGTTCCAAAGATATTTTTGGTGTCTAACTAAAACTTTGCTATCAAAATAATCATATCGACAAAATTGTTACCAGTTTATCGGAAAAACAAAAAGCACAATTTACTTCACTCTAGCTTACTAATAATTTATTACTATGCTACAGTAGACCATACTACAACTAATAAACCAGCATGGATTCGATCAAAATTATCCGTACTTTACTCCATTAACCACAAAATTAGCCTCCCTTTTAAATTACGCAAATTAGAGGCCCGAGGCTTACCGCTTGAGTGGTCACCCATCAAAACATAGGCCTCATTCGTTCAACTTAACCCCCAAGATCGAAAACACAATTAAAGGAGGATCTGTTTCATTGCCCTGTCATTCCTTTGCCTTAATTATGTAGTTAATAATCATTAATTATCAGTAAGAAATGACAGGCTGGGAGTGAGTAGGAGTTGGTTGTACACTTGCGGTTTTGCAATTGAGTCGTGCGATTATTACGTTGTTTTTTAATACCTTGCATTTTCTAGTCAGTTTTTAAGCTCTAAACTTATATTTATTAGTTTAACTAGCTGATCCGGCGAGCTTCGTACCGCCCCGCCAGCCGCTCTGCCCCCGCTTTTTAAATCTCTGATATCTTCTAAGATATTAATTTTAATGATATGCTGTAAAGGGCAATTTTGATCTCCATAAAATGCACATCGTATTTAATGTATTTTATTAGAAAAGGAATAATACTGTATTGTTTAAAATAGCTTGGTAATAACCCATATTTTTTTGTAATATGTAAAAGATAAAAATGGTTACTGTGCGTTATACTTTCCTTTCGTTTCCCTTTACCCCCTGTAAATATATACCATCGCGGACTTTTTATCGATATTTTTAAGATATACAATTCCGTAGTACATTCATTTGATCTATCTCGTAAGGTTTAGCCAGCGTTTGCAATGTAAGCGCACAAACATATGTTTGTTACGACATCACATTACAAATCTTTTGATTTCTCGGCTTTTCTCTACAATAATATGCATGTATTATACATATAAACCTTTCTCCTGAATCACTCTATCCTTAAAAAACCGCATCAAAATCCGTTGCGTAGTTTTAAAGATCTAAGTATATATAGGGACAGACAGCGGGAAGCGACTTTGTTTTATACTATATAGTGATTATCAAAACTATTGCTTCGGAAGTCAGCATCAGTTTTTGTTTGATTTTGCCCACCAAATTTTTCAAATTAAAAAATAATGTTTAAAAAATAATAATAATAGTTTTCATCTTGAAACATAATAGTAAAATACATTTTTACAATTATTTAAAAGCAATGACCAGAATAATATAAAAAAATAAATAAAAAAAAAACATAATTTCAGGTAAGTATTGTTTTGACACGATCAAAAAATCGATTTTTTTATAACTCAGTCGCGAGTCAGTAACTAACCTTGCAATTATAAATTATAAGGAAGGGTCTAGTCACGGAACGGTGATTAAAATAATGGGTACAGCCCTAGTTTAGGGATGTTCCTAATTGGATACCATGTACGTGTTTGTATAACATTGTAATCATACTGTGAGCTCCGCTGAATTATTAGTACTTATTAGGAAAATGGCAATATTTCCTCGTAGGTAAGAAGGTATGGTGTACAATATCCAAATTTTGTTGCAGTGCAGAATAATGTAGGTATGCGTGTGTAGTGGGTTTTGCAACGAATGGCAGCGTTAAGGAAAATGCCCATAACCCATTTATTATAGTTTTGTTAGTTCCTAACACTGTATAGTAGCATAATCACACTAATATTATAAAGGCGAAAATTTGTTAGTGTGTGTGTATATGTTTGGTACTTCGTCACGCTCAAACGGCTGGACCAATTTTGATAAAATTTTGTATGGAGGTAGCTGACATCCTTGATTAATATATAGGCTACTTTTTATCCCGATATTCCTGCGGAATCGACCGCGGGTGAAACCGCGGGGCGCAGATAGTACTGTATAAACTGGATGCTTAGTTTAAATTAAATTATGGTAAAAACCGCATCAAAATCCGTTGCTTAGTTAAGAAGAATAACGCAGTCACACAGACAGACACGAAAAGCAACTAGAAGTTGTAATATAATATGCATAGATTCATCCAACATCCAGTGCGAGTGCGGTGCTCCTGACCAGAATATGTTCCATCTGCAATCCCCAATGTCCTTTCACCTGCATCCTTGACGATCTGAACAATGCCTCTGATGCCGCAATAAATATGGCCACCTACTAGACCCAAAAAAATGTAAGAAGCTTAGAGTCACACGTGTACCGTCGAAACGAAAATAAGAAGATTCAAAAACCCAAAATATCCTTAATACGAATCAAGCCGAACACAAAAACCTTCAACCAAGTACGTAACCAGCCGAAATAACTAGAGATTTACCCAATAAATAACCGTTCGCCGTATCAGATAGCGGTTACGGTGATATTCTCGTCACGTGCCCACTGCAATCAGGATTCATGCGACAACCTTGCTGGAATATACGGGAACAAAGTTGGGGAGGGACCGGTACGATTTTCTCTGCGTGACTTTGGATTAGAACTGGAGAAAACTATTGTATTTGTTGAGGTGTGTGGGTTATTTATAAGTAACGAATAATAAAATGTCATTGTATCATAGGACCAATTTAAATGTAGGTACTGGCAAATATTATCATTGTAACTCCTAAGATTGCAGCATTTCATATTTAACATAAAACAATTATCAGTAGATTTGAATAATCCTCGAGTAAGACTTGCAGTAGCCTGAAAAGAGCGTTAAGTGGCCTTTATTATATACTTTAATTTGTATGTGTTTTGCTTGACCTCTAACATCTAACTTCACGTAAAATAATGCTCTAGGATCAGTATATAACTCATTCAGATGTCGATTTAAGCTATATCTGGCGTCATACTATAGGTGGACATTGGTTAAATCTATGTATTATCCATACTTGCGTCTTCATATCTTCAAAAGTACGCATGCAAAAAAAAGTATAACGCGTTCAAAGCGCAGCTTCACCTCTTAAACTTAATACCTGTATGTTTACAAGCACTCACAAAAACTCGCGATCCTAATTTGCTCTCGCTCGTAAGCTGTTTCACGATACTCTATATTAACAAGAAAACTGCCAGAGACTGAAACAGCTGACATTGAGAACTTTCAGACTTTTTCAGTCACAGGATAGTACATACAGAAGGTCGGCTGCGTACTACGAACGGCAACCCATGCAACACGCCTTACGTACAGAAAGTGCAAGCGTACTCGCGACCGCCATTTGTTTCAAATTGTCATACATACGCGTCTATGTGTGCGTGCGCCTCGTTTTATGGATCCGAAATTCTTTCTGTACCTTATTTGAAGACTGAAACACAGAATAAGTATTTTTGTACTTATTCTGTGTTTCAGTCTTCAAAGTTCTTTGACCTCGATGCTGAACAAGTATTATTTTAAATTTAAGAGACTCGAATTTTGAACGTGTAAATTAAATGTAGTAAAGTTTTCTGAAGATATTATTATGATCACGTTTAAAAAGGGTTGAGGCGTAGGAGTAGGTAGAAATATGATTGGTCAAAATTATTCTGAATTAACTACAACTGTAAAAACTTAATGAAAAAAAAATGCAGTGGTATTTTCTGAAGATTTTTGATCACTTTTAAAGGTTTAAGACATGAACAGTTTTATTCTTACTCATGCAAAGCATATCTTGCTATTATTTCATTTGCAATTATTAGATAATAATTTGATAGCTTAGCTGCCTCGGCTTATTTTTAATTATTTGAATTGTTGTTTTTTTACTATTTGCTGTACTCTGGATGCTTTTCACGCGTACGTCTTTTTTACATCGTTCTCACATATAATTATAAATTCAACATTAATGATATAACTAATATTTTTGTATTTTCTGACTGACCGACTTTTTGATAATTCAAAAGTGCCTGTAATAAATGGTTTAATTGAAATAATTGGTTTGAGTTTGATAAGACACGGTACAACTCATTTTAATGAAAGGTCAAAAATGAGTTGCTCAGATTTTAGCCAGAGTGAGACCTATCAATGTTATAGGTATCTTTATGTTTCTGAGGAGTAGTTAGTTAGTTAATACCTTCTTAATCACGCTGTATTGTTCTAATTAACCTTTATGTACGCATATTCTAATTACTCATAGTTATTTTCTTTTATAATCATCTTCCTGGCCTTGTCCCATGTTACTTGGCGTCGGCGCACCACGTTTTCTTCTTCCATTCTCCCCTGTCAACCGTCACGCATCATTCACTCCCTTCTCTTTCATATCATTCCTCACATAATCCATCCATCTTTTCTTCGGCCTTCCTTTCCCTCTTCATCCATCAACATGTATATTCATCACTCTTTTAGTCACATGCGTTTCGTCCCTTCTCATCACATGCCCATACCAAGCCAAACGATTTCCTTTCAACTTTTCTGTCACTGGCGCCACTTTCAAACTTCCTCTTATATACTCATTTCTTACTTTATCCATTCTCGTCACTCCACACATCCATCTCAACATTCTCATCTCCGCTGCATGCAATCTTTTTTCATCCGTCTCACGGCCCAGCATTCAGACCCATAAAGTACAACAGGCCTTATGACGGACTTATATAGTTATTTTCTTTTACATCGTTCGTAATAATTTTTATACCTTGTTTTTATATCCTCATATTTAAAAATGTAACATAAATGTGTAAAGTAAAATAAAGGAAATAATAATTTTAATATTTACGTTATCCACCAACCCACTATACCTACTATTCTCTGTATTTTTTGTTGTTCTAATAGAACCTATAAGATGAAAATCAAAACAGTCCACAAGTAGGTAATCCACAATCCCATTACTTCTTAGCACTAACTCTACAAGTTAAACCATCATAAACGCAATAATATAACTGTTAATAAATAAGCAAGAAATCGTACAAAACATAAGTAACAGCATTCCAGGATGATTAATGTTTTTACATACATATATATACGCCTGATGTAATTGTGTATGTCATTAGATAGGATTGAGGAAGTGGGCGCATGAACATTGTTGCGTTTGTGCGCATTTTTTTTTTGAGAATGGATACTGATGGGCTGATTTTGATGTGATTGATCAGGTTTTGGATTCGGAAATATTATTAGTAAATATTGCGAATTTGGTTTTAGATAAAAAAGGGTCATCTTGTTTTTATTTTCGTATACGTATAAACGGTAGATATACATATATATATTTTACTGCTAGGGGCTATCAGGCCATAAAATCTGTCTTTGTGGGTGTAAACGTCAATAAAAGACAAGAAAATGAGTATGAAATGAGAACGTATGTTTTTATTTCACGAAAGACTTCTCAGTAAGAAAGGGAATGAGATTTGGTCATCATACTTGCTCATTGCAGGTTTTTAATCCAAATCAATAAATGCAGTTTTCCTTTGCTTCAATACAGCTACCTAAGTTTTAAAATAATTTCCATAACTGAAACAGGTAATTATTTGTAATAATAATGTATTTGATTGTAGCGGTATCTACAACGCCACATGCGAACAACGCGTCATACTGACGTCACGCAAATCCTGCATCGCGCAAGCAGAGTTTACCGCGCAACTAGCATAGATACAACGGCCCGACACGAATCAACGGGCAGTTGCCCGTCAGACACAACACCCGTCTGGTCGGAGGATCCTCCCTTTTCTATAGAGTATGAGTGAACTTTACACCCTGTTCCTCATACCTCTATACTGGTGACCCCGAACATGAACGTCAGCGCAGCCTTCGTGCAAATACTTCAGCGTGACGTCACCATCATCACTCCCGCAAGCGTTAGCGGCGAGTCACCCAGTCAGCCAGCATCCACGGCTTCAACGGGTATCCTGACCACCAGCATGCAGCGACTACAGCTCTATATGATAACTAAGTGAACTCTATAAACAAAATTCAAAGTTGGTATCTATTAGGTAAATGCTCAATATAAAACCAACTTCAACCACAAGTGAACCCACGTTCCACAACTAGTATATATACACATTATTATGTATATTTCCTTCAATACCAACTAATGCGTTCACTATATTGTGACTTGAATATGTAACTCATAACATGAGTTCACTAAGTAATACCGTCATTTTTATTCAACCTAGTTTCTTGGCCTATTTTATATGAAGGTATGGGTTTCCAAGCTTTATAAAGTGGCATCACGCCTGTATTCGCAGAAGGGGTAAGTAGAGATGTTCCTATGGTTCATCATCACCATCGTCATAATTTCAGTTGTAAGACGTTCCCTACTTGACACAGACCCTTCCGAACTATGGTTAGACCTGTATATTTACTTCGCGGATTGCTAGTTTCATGTAATAGGAAGTCTTGAAATTAACCTTGCACACGGGTAGCTATTGAGAATTTTGTAATAGAAACGCCAATAATACTTTGTTCGGGTATCGAACCCAGGACCACAGGTTTAGCAGCCGCGCTTGCAAGTAATTCAACAAAGCATGCATAATATATCTACCTCCTACCTCGTTGATCTACATCAACGAGGTAGATATATTATGCATAATTTCAAGCAGAGCTGTGAGTAGAAATGCCTTTTTATAAGTTTTAGATTTGTGTCTGTAAATGCAACCTTGTTCCAAGATAAAATACAGGCAAAAATAAAAAAATCCTCATTTCCATTTCTCTTAATGATAAGCTCCATAAAATCAGCTTATCCTATAAAAATGTCATGCATTATGCTGTCACAATCACCGTATCCTCCATGAACCGTCTTCACAACTTCAATCGGGCATCAAACCAGCTCCCTGTCATGTTATCGATACCATTAATCATTGAGATAACAGGGGTATCCTCGAAGGAATCGGTTGATATGACGGATGGGTTGTACACTGATATTGATTAATATTTCATTACTTAAGGTTATTAGCTTTAATCATATAATGATATCAATAAGGTAGAAAAATCAGGTGTGGAGATGAATTTATGGTTTGAAATCGTTAACGCGTAGTGAACAAGGAAGCGTAGTGATCAATGCTCGTTCCTTCTCTGTATGAGTTAAGTTCTTTGGAATATTATGATAATTACAGCCTGTTATTATTTTATTATACCTATGTATTGGTTAAAAACAAATGATAGTCGGTATGGAGTTCAACATTTTTAGGAAAAGATAGCTAAAACGCTATAAGCCAGGCTGCTAAACTTGCTAAATTACCATTTAATTTTGTTGCTGTTTTTGACTACATACACACATCAGCTTGTACGTGTCAATTGCTGAACATAGTGATTACATTCACCATTAAAAGGACGTAGATAATATTTCCCAGAATCCACAAGTATTAAACACGAAACGGGAATAAAACAAACCACAGTAATACTACTTATTCAAATACAGCTTACAGCGCACTTTATCCTGAAACTTTACAGCTCAAAGCTCCATAAAAAAATCTATAAAAATCAGCTTTTAAAAACCCATATAACGCTTTTTTATCTGCAAAATATAAACACGAATGGCACACAACAAAGTACATTAAAACGCAAAATTTCAGGGCTGCCCTGCAACAATTATAGCCACACTTGCGACTAGGGATGTCACCGCAGCTAACAGTTGAGCAATTAATTCGTGCGATGTCCACAGTCTCATTACTTTAATGAGGGAAACGTGCTGGACGGAGCACCCCTACATATAAGGTTGTACACACAACGATTTAATTTAAGTAATGGATTTTTTTAGTGCAGAGATTAGATGATGTATTCTGCTTTTTTATGTGTGTGTTTACGTAGATTTTGTATGTATTTACTTTCTAGCTTTGTAAGGATAAGATAAGGGAAAACTAACTAAATAGAGTGATTTCATAGTGATTAATTATGCAAATTGAATATTCTATTTAGTAAAGATACTCAAACTATATATTTTTTTTTATCTATGCTTAGTGTTTCCAGCCTACTGTCAATTGTCAATATTTCAAAGTGGTTGTTGTGGATTCATTAATATGATAAAGTGACCTTATTGGTGATGTTCTTCAGAATTTTTCTTCAGGTCAGGTGCGTAGTAATCGCAACCGGCGTGCGTGGATGACCAGATGTATGAATGTAAGCGAAGCAAAAGGTATATAAGGATCATAGCAGATGGCGTTCTGTAGTTTCTCCCTGCCCCCATGGGCCGAAGACATGAGTTTATGTCTTAAGTATTAAAGAGCCTCCACAAACGACGGAAGATATTAAGTGTCACAATAGGTACTTGATCAGCTCAGCATGGTCAGCTTCGCTACTAACTTGCTGACTAGCTAATCTTTAACCACGTAAGAGCTGAGTATTCTTATACATAGAGTAAGCATTTTCAGGATTAACGTATGAAATTCTGGCATGAATTTAAATTTTCATTCAGTAAAGAGATTCCAAAATCATCTCACAATTTGCTCAGCATAAAAATCGAGATAAATAATATTGTACAATTCATGGCAAAGTTACTGCGTCGTACACTTATTGAATTCAAAACTTCTTTAAGCGCGTTGAGCATTTTTTGAGATGGGAATAAAACTTTTTAACAAAAAAATTAAACCGCCGAAAAAACTGAAAAGCAAAAAAGAATAAACCTTTTTTATGTAACCTTAATAACTAAGTTCTAAACTAATGTAAGTATTGTAAGTAATGTTGAGTCGGCGCCAAACAATCAATGAACAAAGATCACTAAATTCTTTCCAACAAAAAATAATAAAGTCAAAATCGGACTACTCTGTAAAAAGTTATGCGTCGACTTGAGAACCTCTTCCGTTTTTTCGTCGGTTAAAAAACCATTAAACTCGCGCCACTGTTACCGTAAGCGACACCGCGCGTGTTTTGTTTAGAAGACGACTAAAAAAATACCCGCTTCAGATATGTTCGGCTGTCCTCGGGATGTGCTCAGTTTTAATGTATATCCGATATGTCAGTGGCAAAGTATTCTGTTTGTGTTTTAATTTCACTTCTGTCGGCACTCTCGGAGTGCCACTGTTTTTTTTCAGCTCTCTATATTGATATTTTATTTAACTTTTAACACAACTATTTACACCTAAGGTACTGAATTAAATGACTAACTATAGAAATAAATACAAAACAAAAGGACACTTAGGTAGGCATCGAAGTACAGACGCCAGCACATCAACCTACTACAATCTGTCAAATTTATTTAATAGATTTACAACTTTATCGCTATAGCATAAGATTCAAAGTTGATTGGGAAAATTTGACAGTTTCGGGTAGCTTGATGTGCTGGCGTCTGTACCTACTCGTCGGCATCGTTATTTCCTCGCTCTGTATATTATTCGAGTAAAAAGTCAATTTTAATTTTTAATATTTTTCAGGTGATATACTGGTCAAAAGCGAGATATGAAGTATTTATTCGGAGTAGTTACGAATGTTATTTTAATATGAAATATGCAACATTACTCTATTACCTATATTGTTAACATTACTGTGTCGTATCCCGCTGATTTTAACCAACGCAGTAGACAGAGGTACCTACTATTATCCACGCCCATTTAACCCCATGAAGTATTTAGTCCCACTGCCGTTTGCAGGTATGGGGTGTATTCAAAGAGCCTTCACAATTTACATACATACTTAGGAACGCACATCTGGTACACTCTGGCAGTTCCGATACTGACTTTGATGTCTATTTTAATGCTAATTCTTGGGCTGTAGATTAAGTAATATTTGATAAAAAACATTACTTATACATTCATTCAGCACAACATGGCCAGAGATCGCAAAAGACATCCCAGGTTTACAAGAAAAAAGGGGGAGGCCTTTGCCTAGTACCTACCTAGCACAAAAAAAATTAAAAACATTACCCATTATGCACTTCGCCGCGGTCAGATATAAAGAAAAACAAGGCAGATCCTTCGGGGTTATTTTTCCATTATGAATTTACACACTGAAGCGCCATGAAACCTTAAAATTTAAAATGAGGGACATTTTCACTATTAAGATGTAATTAATGGTCAGTTCAATATTTTAACTACTATTTGTGACAAAAACCCAATAACCAAAATCCTACACACAATATTTATAATAAGCCTCATAATCAAATAAGATTCCTACAAAAACTGCCATCTATTCAACCCGGCATGAAAACGCAAATGTATACAAAAAGCGTGTATGTATACAAGATGGAGCAAAAAGGGGGTATTATCATAGTCCCCCAAGAAAGGGGGTCAGTAAACAACATGTGAAAAGGTTTTTGCATCGTCACCTTGGCAGTGGCCTAAAAATGTTAGGCTTAAGTTTAGGTCTGAAGCGAAAAGCTGAATGTGCTTTGAATAAGACCTATTTTTAGGTCTTTGTCATTTACTGTGTTGTCAGTAAGATCATCTTTTGAAAGTCAATAATTTAGATTTTGCAAACTACTTGGTGCCGTTTCTTGAAGTCTTTGTAGTTAAGAAATATTGAGGGACTTATTACGAGTTTGAATTTTCACGAAAAAAGACAAAGTGGATTGAAAACAACAAAGCAAAGGTAGATTTAATAAAAAGGTCATCGGTTAATGAGCATCCAATTTTCCCGTAACTACAGTGAGATTAGACACATAAATACATTGTATGGATCAATAGTAAAACAACAAAATAGTTCGTGTTAATAGTACATTGTAATGTACTATCATTAACACACTAGTGCAAAGTGCCAAATGTCTAGTTTTAATCTTATATTAAGATAAACGTTATCAGCATATGTAAATCTGTTTACTGGCCCCATCTCAAGTTTATGCTGGCCAGTGGACCACTGACACATTCTGCTAATCTGTTGGTCAGTGGGTTAAATGCACAGACGAAGCGGGGTACACAATGGGGGATTTAAATAACTTATTTTTTGAGTTTAACAACTAGGTGGGAGGAATTGTAAATGAATTGCAAAAGGCCAAAGCTAGGATATTTTTTAGCCAAATACAACTACACACTACACTACACACACACACACACTGCTACACTACTGTTGCTATTTAAACTACGTGTTCTTTCACGCTTTTAAAACCTCATAATATTTTATATTTTCCACCCACCACAAATTTCAAAACCACTGTCCCCCAATACAACTTAAAAAATCACAGTCCCCCAGTTTACAAAAACCGCTGTCCCCATCCCTTTACACCAGCTCCTTAAGAAATGATTAATGTAGGGTAGATAACAACTTGGCTACTACGCTCAGCATATGTTTGAATGAAACACAAGATTTGTATAGGAATGTTTGTTTAAGGGGTGGACCTTGAAAGACCTGGCTTTTCAGCCAATTTTGGAAGGTGAATTATATTTGCTCAGTCAAAAAGGTATGAGTACGGGTATGGACTGTATTAGTTTTCGGTTTTTAGGAGTTATTGAGGTTCGGGGTCATTGCACAAAAAAGTCAGCTGCTCCCAAAATTTTGTCGAGTTATGCGAACATAAATGTATGGAGCAGCTGATTTTTATTCGTGATGTTGGTCCTATGATAAAAGTTGTTCATAATGATGAGCACGATGTTTTCAGTTATTCCAAATAAAATATATAGGTACAAAGGAACGAGCATTGATCACTACGCGTTCTTGATTGCTGGCGGTTTCAGACTTTTAAAGATATTTTGAGTACCTATATACATATATATATATGGTGTATTTGAAATGAACAAGGATCAACGTAACATAACAAAGAATTGAGTATTAACTAGAAATGAAAAATGACAATTAGTTTCAAACATTTCATTACTTTGAAATTCTACAAATAGTGCTAATTACTATCTGGAAATACGCCAGTAATGAAATAATAATTAATTCAGCTTTGCTTTCACAGGCTAATTGACAACATCACAAAATAAATAATAAAGTGTAGTAATGTAGCAAAGAAAGGAACTCGGTATTCCTTTTGATCTCTACAATTGCTTTATACAATTAGTGGGGACTAATTCAAATTACAATTATTCGTCCTAAACACTGGTCGTAATGACGTAATCGTAGGCGTAAACTAAAAACAACAACAATGAAGATTAGGCTTTGTTGAAAGATGAGGAGAGATGAGCTAAGTATGATATGATGCGGCTTTTACGTAGGATTATAGAGGTATGAAGAACAGGGTGTAAAGTTCTGTCATACTCTATAGAAAAGGGAGGATCCTCCGACCAGGCGGGTGTTGTGTCTGGCGGGCAACTGCCCGATGATTCATGGCGGGCCGTTGTATCTATGCTAGTTGCGCGGTAAACTCTGCTTGCGCGATGCAGGATTTTGCGTGACGTCAGTATGACACGTTTTTTGCTTGTGGCGTTGTAGATACCGCTACAGGATCACTCAATGCAACAACTTTTGAAATTGCAATGTTTATTATATTATTGCAACAACAGTATTACCGATTCTGATTTTTCAAGGTAATGTCATTTTGACGTTCAAAAAGTGCTGTTTCTCAGCCTACTTTGAATAAATGACCTTTGACTTTGAATAGAGATTTTTTTTTGTTTCTCAATGAATCCCATTAGAACAAATGGGCAGCTTTTAAAAAACAAGGTAACTACTCATTTATTAATGGTTCACTCTATAGCTAATGCAGTCATTTTGTTTTGCTGTTAGATTTCAGTAACTGCAACTGTCATTTCTTACCACTTCAGTAAACCTAGATCGATGCATACACGGAAATATAGAGCTGAATACATGACACATAAAATAACCCATTCATCCTACAAAACTCAAGGCCAGAAACCGCTTGTTAAACACCCAAACACCCCCAGGCGTACCTATTCACTCGCACTAAAAACGCAGCCATTTCATTTGACAGCGCGACCTGACCTCATATCCAACATGGCGGCCGAATTAAACATTCAAAAGCCACACACTAGCGTTATGTTAATGACGAACGTAAAATAACAGCTTTTAGAAATGTGACAAAAAGGTATGTTTATTAGGTATGTAGTTGCCTAGAGGAAGAGCCTATATCAACTGAGGTTAGATAAATAGATCTTACCCGCAGGGTTATACAGAGGTTTAACTATAGTACAGTACCCGGCGATAAATATTGCACATCGACCTTTACCTTTTTTTGTATTTCATACAAAGAATAAAAATAATTATCAAAAGAAACAAATCATAATTAACAGCTCCTAATAGATACCGGACCGTTTGTATTTCGTGCGACAGAGATAACGCTCTACGAAGCCGAAATTAGCCGATTGTCTCTTTCCAAAGGTCGATGTGCAATATTTATCGCCGGGTACTGTACCTACACCCAAATTTCGCTAGGTATGTGTCGAAGCTCGTGTTTCAGGCGTTTCACGATAAGAAAAACTTCTCGCAAACTGACTATATTTGGAAGTCCGATGTAACAGGGAGTAAGCCTTGCCTTCAACCAGCCACACATCATACTACGGGCTGCTACTGAGAAATTCCAGATCGAAAAGGCACAGGTACTTGTGGGTGTAAATCTCGCATACCTTTCCTTTTCAATCTTTGTCATAGGGAAGTCACATATTGAAAGGTCACCTCAAATGAAGAAGGATAGGTATATAAACAAAAGACGACTTTAATGCTTTTTTTTTTTTCAGGATGGGTTACCCCTCCGGCCCTGGGTGGAGCGGAAGGGAATGTCAGACTCTTACTGACTAAAACCCACCCGTGTTCCTTCCTTCGCCCTTTATGTTCCGGGCCAGCGGTAACCCTTTCGGACAATCCCGCTGAACGATTTTGATCTTTGATCAAAAAACCTGCTTTCAAATCGTATTTTAGTTACCTAAATATTTGGTTATGAAAGTCTAGGAGGTATGAATAGCTCAATACTGTAACTACACTCACTCACTTCCACTGTCTGTAATTCATATAGTGTACAGACGCCAGCACATCAAGCTACCCGAAACTGTCAAATTTTCCCAATCAACATTGAACCTTAAACTTCAGCAATAAAGTTGAAAATCTATTAAAGAAATATGACAGATTGTAGTAGCTTGATGTGCTGGCGTCTGTACATAATAAATTGTAATCTATCTATCTCAATAGGTCACGGAATGGAGCTAAGTATTTTATTTAAATCGCACGAGCTCAACCCTGCGGCCGTACTTCAGAATTTTGTGTATAATTCAAAATAATATACTTAGCAAAAGACCTAAAACTTTTTCCCCAATTTTATATCAAACACACACATCGACTCCCATTTTCCCCATCCCGCAAAAACCTGGTACGCAAACTTTAAACCACTAAAAAAACGACGGCATAAATCCGTTCCTAGTAAGAGATGGCAAATAAAAACGAGTAAGAGAGAAAGAGACAGCACCAGCAGTTTAAAAAGCTGTTTAATCCGACCTAGGGTTTATCGCGTTAGGCCGACGGAAAAAATACTGGGTGTAATGAATTTACAGTCTAGGGTTCTGTTCAGTAAGCCAGATTTTAGATCGATTGGCTCCTGACCCTGATTTTTTGTCACATTCGGCTCAGTTAAAGTGAGAAAAATAAATAGAATGATTTTTTACTTCTGACTGTATACTATTCTGTTCATCATAGATAATTTATGTACATATGTTATTACATACAGTGTTAGTTTAAACCTTTTATTTCATTTGTCGTTTGGCACACGAAATGGGCTCCCGAAAAATTCGTTAAAACTTTATTTTGCAAACAGATTAAGAATAATAACAAGCAAATGCCTATTTTGTCATGTTGGGTAATTTTTCGCAGACTAGATAGACATCTAAGATTTGTTACACAAACAATATTGTAACATAAATGTGGGTGTCATAAATAGGTACACTTCTGTCGAACCCTTCGAGGAATACAGGCGAGATGGTATATTGTAACGCGGTTTGTACAGTTGTGCGTAAAGGTAAAAACTATTAAAACTAAAACAAAAGTAATTCATCATACTCACCCACCTTCCAAAAGCCCAATATATTATGTATGTATCCAAAACTACCACAATGGATTACACAATTTCCCCACTGAACCCCGAAACGCCGGCAGCGGCCGTGACGTCAGCTGCGTTTCCGGTTCCGCAAATATTATGATAATTCGCACAGACCGGACGTTTTGTCCGTTGTTTATATAGCAATAGTTTAATAATTTTATGTATAACTAGCGTCCCGCCCCTGCTTCGCACGGTTTTTAAAACTTGACAAAACTGATGTTACGTCATAAACTTACAAAAAAGACATATCGATAGATTTCTTTAATAATCAAATACTAATGTATTCTGAATAAATTCATCATCTGCCTAGCCTTTTCCTAACTATGTTGGGGTCAGCTTCCAGTCTAACCGGATGCAGCTGAATACCAATAGTATTTTACATGGAGCGACTGCCTAACTGACCTCCACAACCCAGTTACTGGGTAATACTGGTAAGACTGGTTGTCGGATTTCTGGGCTTCTGACGATCAGTAACGACTGTCAAAGATCCACGAATGACAACCGGGACCAACGGCTTAACGTGATTTCCGTGGCACGGGTCTTGGTATGTAAAGATGGTTACCCATCCACGGACCAACCGCACAAGCGTAGCTTAACCTGATCGAGCTTCCCGTGCGGTTTTTAATACTCAGCCACAAACAACTCTGAATAAATTATAGGTCAAAATAAAAAAAAACAATGCACATAAACCTTCCCAAATAAATTTTGTAAATGATGATGAAAACTGCATCTAAATCCGTTGCGTACCACAACACGTTCACACAGACAGACACGAAAAGCGACCTTATTTTATAATATGTATGCATACAGATAAATTATACAGTTGGATGGACTCCTTGGTTTGATAGTTTCATAGTTCAATGGGTTTGTTATGTCAATGGGAATTTGCTGTTATTTTTTTTTCTGTGTGCTTCGTATTACTTTTACACACGTTATAGTCCAGTCACTTTAGGCAAAAAAGGGGTCAACCTCGGAATTTGAGATAATAAGCTGGAAACTCGTATACAGCTTTATTTTGGCGTTCTAAAAGTTGTCTCAAAAGTCACATATTATCTCGTGTCTGCGTCGTAAGTTATTCGAGGTCAAAGGTCACGAAAATCGGTTTTTTGCAATTATCTCCGTTTCTATTGCTCCAATGATGTTAGCACCCATTATCAAAATTGTAGAGCATAAAATTTGCGACAAATCTTGTTCTAAACATTTTTTCATAGAGTCAACCGTTTTTGAGATAGAGAGCGGAGAGCACCCAGCGCTCAGGCATATATACTGTAATACAAGGTCAACCGTGAATCTCGGTGAATAATACCTTGTATACTTACGAATAACTTACGACGCAGACACGAGATAATATGTGACTTTTGAGACAACTTTTAGAACGCCAAAATAAAGCTGTATACGAGTTTCCAGCTTATTATCTCAAATTCCGAGGTGAAACCCTAAAGTGACTGGACCATTAAAGCATTTTTGGAATACCATAACATACTTATTATTTCCATAGATAACATGAGTTATCAACGACATAACATCAACCCTGTATTTCCCAAATGTATATTTTTATAACGTACTAAAGTATTTGTTACAACCAAATTATGTACAGACGCCAGCACATCAAGCTACCCGAAACTGTCAAATTTTTCCAATCAACTTTGAACCTTATACTTTCGGGATAAAGTTGAAAATCTATTAAAGAAATTCGACAGATTGTGGTAGCTTGATGTGCTGGCGTCTGCACATTAAAAAAAAAGATTATTTCAATTATAAAGGGCACTTTCGATACATGTTATTGGAGATAACCTTTTAAGCAAGGAATTGTTTGTGTTAGGAGACTCCGCTTTTTTCTCCAAAGGGTTAGGCAGTGTACCTATACCCACATTTCGATAGTTATGTTTAAGTCTCTTGTAATAGAGGACGAGACTAAATATATAGCTGAAATAAATATAATTTATCAATGTGCTCCATATACTCCTGATAGTGCCTAATCCTACTACCTACTATTTCTACTTAATAATATTATAAACGCGAATGTTTGTTTGGATGGATGGATGTTTGTTACTCTTTCTCGCAAAAACTACTGAACAGAATTAAGTGAAATTTGGTACAGAGATAGCTTAGAACCAGGATTAACGCATAGGATAGTTTTTATCCAGATATTCCCACGGAATCGAGACTTATGCGGGTGAAACCGCGGGGCGTAGCTAGTAATTAATATATCCCCTCTTCTGTTAGGAAAGCTGATTAGATTTTGTAACGATAGAAAAAGTAATTGTGTCTCATCAGCAGTGATCGGAGTAGGTAGATTGATTTTTGGTACTTGTATCATAAATGCACACAGAAAGAATAACATGGATAAGCCATTTTTCCGGAAAGTAATTCCGGTATTTCCGGATTCAATTAAATATTGTTAATGTTGGTAGTGATATTATTACTACTCAATTCAAAATTTAAAGGAAGGTATCAAAACTAAATTAATTCATTATTTATCTGTTGAATAATAAACACAATCGAATTCCGATCGAAGCTTTAATATTTATTTTTTATTTTTAGCCTTTTATGACTAGATCTTTTATAGATAGATATAAATTTCGGCTAACTAATGAAATTCTGACTACCACCAATTCCGGAGGAATGTCCATAGTAATATATACGTTTCGGATCAATGACCCCAGTTCAATCTACCTACTCCGATCACTGCTCATCAGGGACAGTTGAGCTCCTATGTTTGATAGGTACCAAAAATAGCATACTAAAACATTTTAACCCTATTTCAGGATACAAGGTCTACAGCAAAGATCGCCTAAAACCACATACGATTTACAAAGCACCCAGCTTGACCACAAGGGGTACTGAGGGGTCTTACCCCCGACTAGAAATGATTTTAAGGGTAATCTTAGTTACCACGAGTACGTAAGGGTTAGACCACAACTGATGGAGGGGCTGTTATGTGTGGCAGTTGTATTACCCATGGTCAAGTTTTGATTCGAGTTTTTATGCTTTTAAGATGGAGTGGTAGTTTTATGATTTTTAATGAGAGTGGGCTACTAATCTTTCTAAAGTGTTTTGAAATACGAATAAAGGAAGCCATTTTGGAAGAAATAGGATGATTTGATTGTGATTAGTGCCGCTACAAATTTTAAGAACTTGTTAATAGGTATGGTTATTTTGTACTAATTATGGCGCTGATTTTAAAACTTCGTAACCAATGTTTTATTGGCAACAGGTTAAAAAAGAATCACGTAAGTCGAGTAAATTATTATACATACAAATAAAAAAAAAACTCCTCAAAAACATATGTTTAGAAGTCGATTTACGACCAACATCTGTATAAAAAAACAGGCACTCCGGGAGTGCCGACAGAAGTGAAAACGTGTGTATTTTGTGAATCGTCTTATAAACAAAATACGCGCGGTACCGGCTACGGCCATCCGTCTTACGAATTTTCGATCAGGTCACGTGTCCTGACGCGAGTTTAACATTTTTTACCCATTACAAAAAAAAAGTGTACAACGCCGCTAAAGAAGTTTTCACTTCAAAAATATCAACTAACACATACACACACTCCACAGGGAAACTTCCATGTAAACAAATTCAAAAGCAAATAAAATATCCTCAATATCAAGCGCATTGCACTAACTTAAGCAGCAATAATTCAAACATTCCACAAAAAAAAAAAAGAACATGGCGCCCGAACGCTTACAAAATATTGAAAGAATTTAAAACCTCAAACTCGTACATGTGTCAGGCAAAAGGAATTGGAGAAATTCTCTGCAAAAGAAATGCTGAAACGTTGGCCGCTGCATTTTACAAAATATTTCAGTTTCCTGCAGTAAGTAAGTAGAGCGTTATATTTCCAAATTATTTTAGTGAAGGGCTTTCCGTTTTAGTGAAGGCGTTTTAAGGGTTGACTTGTGAAGAAAAGGAAGTTTATTGAGTGAGTATTTCGTAGATGTAACATTGTAAAGTTTTGTGGGATAGGCAGTAGTGTCTGAAACGATTGACCATGTTGTAAAGATATATGCAATTTCTGAAATACATAATGTAATATGATGATGATAGTGCATAATTATGGGCTAAACCTGTTATTTCTAAAAGGTCAGATCGTCTAAAAGATATGCCACCGATATTTTTCTATCTACAAAGTAATTTCTTTTACCTGAGGCTATCTATACAGGGTGACAGGGACGTCGACGCACAAACTGTAATTGTGAATTCAGAACATGAGTCTACACCCCTAAGAAAAATTTCTACGCTAAGGGTCTAGAATTATGGCGGCGACCTCTCGCGTCCGGCACTGGTGCAAGCCATGGTCCGGAGCGAGAGGGAGTGGGAGTGAGTCACCTTCATCTGCGAAGCAGTCATGCTAGCGAAGGAGGTGGCGGGATGGCTGAGGGAGAGAGCCTCCCGTCCCAGCCACCGCGGGAGACACTCCGGGCGTCGGGAGCCGCATGACGACTACTGGCCACTGTAGGCGCGGGCCTGCGGGCGTAGAGGAATGGGTAGCTCACCGTCCGATCAGGACTAGGCTCATGCCGGACGGCGCGTACGTGTTCCACGCGCGCCTCATAGAGATGTCAGCATCAAATAGAAGGGGCCCGTTAAGGCCGAAGCCTGCCGGGTCAGCGGGATGGTCCGAAAGGGTTACCGCTGGCCCGGAACATAAAGGTTAGCCCTTAGCCAAGGAACGAACACGGGTGGGTTTTAGTCAGTAAGATTCTGACACTCCCTTCCGCTCCACCCAGAGCGGGAGGGGTGATTCGATGATTTCCCATCGTGAAAAAAAAACGGTCTAGAATCATGTACAGAATCCATTCGATGTCCTTCCTTGTTTCCATGTATAAATATTTTCTTACTTATTCTGCCATTCTTTTCTGTACAATAGAAGTAGTTACGTTATAAGCTAGGTTATCTTACAGCACGATTAATTATAATTGCGAGAATTATTGCAAAAGTCACTTAGTATCGACGATTTTATAAAATAAAACTGAATTTTTTTTTGCTATAAAACTTGAGCACACTATTTCACACAAAAAGCCATTACAAGAACCACGTAAACTTAATATTTAAAAGTCGCACACTGTCTACTCCGAAATATGTCCTTCATTCGTACACCCCGTATTTGATATACAGGGTGGTTCAAGATAACGCCACAACACGTTGTGAGTAGCACTACGTTTTCAAGTCACGTTTCCTAAGGGTTTCGAGTCGACGGAGTTATTATAAAGTCAAATAGACTCCTGATTAAGTTACCATGTGTGGGAAAAATGTCGGAAAATATGTGTTTACTTAAGGATGTAATTATTGTAGTGTAGACCACTACACAACAATAATTACATCCCTACCCACAATCACCACATCCCCAGGTGGTGATTGGTAATGGTGGTGAAGGGCTGTGGGGTGACAGTTTTATATTAATACATTGTCCGCGACTGTTCATACAAACTTTAAACCACATATTTAAATTGTTATATTAGCCTGAATCACGCAAAAAAGTATCCAAACGCAGAAGAATCCCCTCACGCAATAATAATGGTGAAACGTTCATCAGTTTCCATGACAATCAAGTCAAGTCTCTGCGATATTGTGTAAGTTAGGTGTCAAACTAAACAGAAACGCGACCATCTTTCGACACGGTATGGCGAATCTACGATTTAAATTTTTGCTTTTAACAAAATGTTTGGAAGTGTTTTGTGAAATCTCGTCGCGTTAAAATAGTAATTCTCTATAACTCTACTTTTCAAAAAAAAGGAGGTTATTTTAGTCCTCTCCAGTACGCAAAATACGCGCATTTACGTGGAGTGCGGATACCAGCCCGTATTACCTATTACCTAGTCCTCTCTAGCATCATTTCGAAAAAATACAGGCGACAGTTTGGTGAGAATAAAACACGCGGCCCGCGGCTTCGGCTGCCTATATTCATAACATAACATCACGCCTGTAACCCCGAAGGGATGGGCAGAGATATATTGACTACCCCCATTCCGCCAATTATGTTTAAGTCCCATGCAATAGAGGGTGAGGCTCAAATCCATACTAAGGGCCTATGATCGTCTACCTACTTTACAATATCACAGATATTGCAGGTGGGTAGGCATCCCTGAGACAACCCTAAAATATCTCATGTGTCTGTAATAAAACCGATCTCTGTCAATTTAGAACACAGCAACGCCACTTGCGTCAAAAAATGTACGGTAGCACTAATTTCCCGAACGAGTTCCTACACAAAGAGCAGCACTACAAAAATTCCTAGCATACAAAAATTGCAAAGACAATTTCTATTTACATTTCGCAACTAGCTTATCGTGACAAGGTGGTAAACCCTAGCTTGCCACCACCACCTTCTACCACTCCAGTTCATAGTAGTTCAGGAGCTTCTATTAGCTCAAGGAGTGACAGTTAATCCGTAGTCGAGAAGTTGCGTTATAAATTATTCTCTTTACTTGGCTCTCCAAGTTTAGTTCATGTTGTGATTCCACGAAATACTCAATGTTTAATAAATATAAAATTGGATGGTTACTTGTTGTTTGTGAGACTGGCAGGTAATAAGTTTACTGAACAGAGGCTTTCAAATTGTGAAAGGAAATTTCCGTAATCGGTTGGCGAATGAAGTGAAATTGCAGTATATTGTGATTAGTATATAGGCGGACGCTGGTACCCACCTTTTGTGTTTAATATCTAAGCCAACTCCTAGTTAGCGAGTCAATTTCACATTATAAATGCCCAATATTCTATTTTGGTCAATTTTTTGAAAAACAGGATCCTTTTAAGATGGTTCTTTGTTACAGTCTCTTTAAAATACATGAATCCAAAGTACACGAATTCAACTTTTACCAATAAGATAGTATTAAAGTTTCAATACTTAAAAAATATGTTTTTTATGTACTAGGCAGATATAAAACATAAGTACATCAAATGACGCATATCATCTGCCTAGTCGTTTCTCAACTGTGTTGGTATCAGCTTCCAGTCTAACCAGATGCAGCTGAGTACCAGTGTTTTACATGGAGCGACTGCGTATCTGACCTCCACAACCCAGTTACACGATAGTCCTTAGTAAGACGTTACTATTATACATATAGAGTTCGCTTCAAATAACTTTTCCGCTCTGAAGTAGGCAACAAATCACTGCGCAGTAGTTATTCCTATGAATAAAGTAGCAGCGCGCATGCGCAGCTAGCAAAAAGCCTAGCTTCAGAGCGGCAAAGTTATTTGACGCGAACTGTACAAACCTCAAATGATACTGCATTGTCAAGAGTCCCAAAACAAGCCAAGACAAAACAAATGAAAACGTTTAGTTTTCAAACTTATTTAATTTTAAAACAACCCATATTTTTTAAGATGGCGCCAACTTAGTTCATATAAATAAGTTGCTGACACATTTCGTATTAGAACTTCGGAAAATCTTGTTAACCTTACGGTATATCACGATATATTTTTCGTGCATATCAATATGCTTCGGCCTGATTCTGTTCATGACAGCTCTCTAATCAAATGGGTATTTGATGGAAAATCCTTCGTGTTTACTTAAGCCATGGATTATCATATTTTGTAGAGTAATGGAATTTTCGATTTCTGTTGTAGGTGGGTTGGTGGGAAAAGTATTATTGGTTTTAATGACGTATTCGGTGATCAGGAATAATCGCAATCATTCGTTTTTCTGCTTAGGTATTTATCACCTCTGAAACTAGTAAAATACCTAGATTTTATTTCTATACATGTCATTTCGTTGTGTTTTAAATAACTAAACACCATGTTTTTTAAAAGCAGTACCTTTCCTTTAATGATCAGTGCTTTATTAGTAAAAATACAACGGATATCGTATTTATTAAAAAAAAAATCTTTTGAAATATCTGCATCGCAAAATGAACATGTCAATACAATGTTTAAGTCTCTATTTTCTAGATATTAGGGTGGACATTATTTTTATAAAAAGTAATCTGTTGTTTTGATATCTTGTTATTTTTGCAACATATGTTTTTCTTTTTTGACACGACGTGATAAGTTTGCTAAACAATTACTTAGCGATTCAGTTTTATTGAAAGTTCATCAAAATAATGACGTAATCGTAACGTAAAATTTATTTATTTTGTCAATATAATAAAATCCTAAAACCAAAAATTAAATTTAAAAAAATAGTAACACTTCACTTCCATCATGTTTTAAGTGCGATACTAAAATAGTGATAGAAAAGTAAAAACTAAATACTTACATAATACATTGATGGTATGTGTAGCGACGACGTTCTCAGTGAGTTGTCCGTTGATGCCGTGGCAGACGACGACGATGGACCTCTTGTTGGGTTCAACAACCACCGTGATGTTTGAGGTCGTGATCCAGCCACCTGAGAAGAATAGCAAAATAATTGAAAAAGAGGTCGAATGCTTCAATTAATGACGATACCTGTACTTAGTACGGACTGGGTAGAGATACCACCACCATTGTTGCTCACAATTCAATCCACGATATGACCTATTGTCAAAACCATCGCCGAGAAATAGTTCGATAAAAATAATGTCTGAATAAATAAATGGTCTTTTTGTCATTCAAGTTTCAATTATGAATTGAATGACGAATCAAGATGAATATACCTCAAGATGTAATGCTATCAAAAGAAATGTATTTGAACTAATAATTCAAACGATATTGTTTTCTTCATATTACTTTCTTTCAAAACCCTATACTGAATCAATTTACTTAGTTACATTTGAAACATTATTTTTCTTTCTTATTACCTTTTTAACGTCCTGCATTTATATTTCATCAAATCTTTCTATAAAACAAAAAAGGCCTTGAACGGCTTCATATTTTAAATCAACAAATAGCTGTATCGGCTTCTGTATCAACCTTTGGCGATTCAATCTATTCGTCTTTGTAGTCGAGGTCTTGTTCAAGAAATGTAGGTCAAGGTTTTGCTAACTGCAGTCCTTGAACATACAGTTTCAGCGATCGTTAGACATTGCCAAACTACGATAGTTATACTTTCTTGAAACTTAAAATTATGTATTTGCCAATTTTCGCATAGAAATGTAATCCGCCATCTTGGAACGGCGGCCATATTGAAATTATTACAATATTGAGTAATGCACATTGTATTGTTACCAGAACAAGGGAATACTTTTTGTGTGAAAGAGTGACAAATAGGTAGACCACCTAATTTAAATTGATAAACACCAATAATAAATTGGTATTTACATGTGTTGTGTATTTAAATGCAGCGGCCTTACGGTCAAATATTGAAACGCAAATGATGTCGCTTTTAAATCTCAGGCAGTCTCTGACTTTTGACTTAAGGCAGGTTAAAGTGCTATTTCTTTAGGCAAGTCTTTACACATGAATTTCTTTCACTAATAATTGCTTACTAAAAAACAATTAACAATACACATTTACCTTCAGGCGATATAATAGTTCTGTTACTAGCTTCCTTATGATGCTTCCCTAGTACCAGCCACTTGATATCTGCGGCTGGGTTTGATGGAGCTGTGCTACAAGTCAGAGGCACTGGATCTCCAACCCTGGCTTCTGAAGGTCCGGATATTGTGACGTGTGATGGGGCAACTGAAAGAGAAAAAAAAGTGTTGGTATTTTGATATTGAGAGTCGGAGAAGTATGGAAGAAAAAGTTATGTTGGGCTGACACCAAATAAATTGAGATAAGGGCAAGAGAATGATAATGGTATTTAATAAGAATGACATGAACGTTTAGAGAAGCCTTGAATGAGTCAAGGGTTCTTTATTTAAATGGTCCATAAAATAAATGACGACGTATGAAATGTTAAATCAGGAAAGATAAGACTAAAGTGCAGCAATGAACAGATGGGAATGGATGGATGGAATGGATGGAAAATATAATATTTTTATACAGACACAGATTTCAATAATACCAAAGATTACCCCGAAGTATGAAGAAACTCCCCTCAAAACTAGCGACTTCTATACTATAATATTATAAAGAGGTAAAGTTTGTATGTAGAGGTAATATCTGGAACTACCAGTCGGATTAAAAAAAAAAATGTGGTTGATAGCCCAATTCTTGAGGAGGGCTTGGGGATTTAACATCACGCTATGACCCTTAGGAGCCGAACAAAAAGAAAAAAAGTCAGAAAGAACGCTAAGCAAAAACTAAGTAATAGCGCGGGCAGGCGATGAGATGCGACGGGGTAGGTTGGGGAAACAAGAAATTTCACGCGGACGAAATCGCGGGTAGAAGCTAGTAGTTAATATTGTTACAAAAGATAGTCACATTGTGCATTAAATTATAACAGCAGAGCCTGACACTGAATAAATTAGATAGCAAAATCTAAAGCATAGCAATTTAATGCATCACTAATATCGTACTAAGCCACGTAACCACGGCATCATGCGAAATTTATTACATTTTGAAAGCCTGCATGTTGGCGTAGAGAGTCGAAAGCCTATGTAAAATCAATCGCTGGAGAAATCTGATTTATTTAGAAGATTGATTTGATTTTTATGAGCAGATGATGTATATTTTGGGAAGAGCAATAATTATTTTATTCTTTTTGTATTTTGCGTAGTTAGAATCAAATTAATGTTGTAATTTGAATTTCTCCTTATAAAACGGAATTTAATCTATTATAATTAGAATTAATTAATGAATACAAATATTCTATTAGCTTAATTGTCTGAAATAAACAATTCGTAACATCACTGTGATAAATAAACTATGTAATTAGAAATCTCATTAATTTGAATTACCTGCTCTGCTAACAAACAAATTAACTGTCATGTTTCATATTCTATTTGAATTATTACATTGTTTGTCACGGCTACTTTTCTAGATTTCTTTAATAAGCCCTAAATACAGTCTTTTGATTATACTCTTTAACGTAATAAATCCTTGTCACATCTAGTGGTAACCTTCAGAATCTTTATATCATCGACCTTAAAATGATTGCCGAAAAAAGGGGCATTTAATTTTGATTCTTTCAAATTTTCTGCTGCATAATTTACAAATTAATCTGATAACGCGTAAGTTAGAACAAAGTATGCAATTTAATCGACATTACTCAAAGTCAGCTACAAATGTATGAGCAGAATTAAAAATATTATAGTTAGGTATATCTTTGTCTAAGGTTGTCTCAAGGGTGGCGGGACACCTACAGTATCAAACTTGAATTATATTACAGAAAGTGGCCAGATTTTTGTTTCAAGTGTAATTTTATGGTGGTTGAAAATTGATGAAATTCTAATGGATAGTTTAAGTAAAATACATAATGGAATAAGAGATAAATTTATAAATGTATCTGATGACGTTGTTAAAATACAAGACTGAAAAGGTTATGGAGAGGTTTCTGTTACAGAGAGTAATTATCTAATAATGCGCAGAATTTTGGAGTGGTATTATTTTAGGTCAACAATTATTAGGTACCTTAATTTTCATATTTAATTCAAACTAGCGAGAGTATTTATTGTTGTGTAAGTGGTTCAGCCAATTATGAAATACTTAAGTTTGCCACAGCAAAAAATATTAATAATATATTCCTATTACAAACTATTACTGCGCCTTAAAGTTAATCTAAATATTACTAATGACCTTTTCGGTACAAACTACTTAAAAATATTACATTTCAAAAAAGGAAATTCCAATTTCAGTGTACATTACGAGATGGGAGCGATAGAAGTAAGAGTTTAACGTAAAAATACGTTCGGCAAACTTCTGGGGGGCGTCAATGGAGTCTGAACAAATTAAAACTTTGCCCTCTTCGTATAAATGTCAAATAAATTTGAATGTCGCTGTGGGAGTTGGTGATTTATGCTTGTATCATTGAGCTGTTTCGTTTAGGGAGTTGGTAAAACGTGAGGCGATTAGGTACAATTGATTGATGTAGGTTGATGATTTGACCATGTTAATTGAATCTAATAATCAGCTTAAAACTGTTTGATTGGAACGCTGGGGAAACGTTTAATTTAAAAAAAAACGTGAGATAGCTATAAAGATTACTGGTACAATAAACCATTTAAAATATAATCTAAGAGCTCTTTAAGCTCGAAAACTAAGCATAAAGTCTAGAGTATTTTCTAGTAATTGTTTGCGTTTATCCCTTTGATAAAACCCTTTATGAAACTGACAACAAATAAGATATTCTTACAACTTTACGTTTTAAAATTGTATTTGCAGTTAAACACGTTTTATACAAAATGCATGTCGGGTGAGTCTCTCTACTTTTTACATAGTTAGCGGCGCCAAAATGGTTGCCAACCCCTAGAAGCTTAAATAATATACGACTAACTTCCAGTTAACAGCGGCAAAAGGAAAACAAACGTTGCTATAAGTTTGGCTTTACATGCAGGCTTTAGAATAAACAAAATGGTTATGCTTTTTTTACCTTCAAATTTTAAACTGTCGTAATAAAAGTGGCTTACAATAACTTCTTAAATGTCTCTACTGAAACCTAAACAAACTATCAAAGCCTTATAGACGGGCAAGCACCTAGGTCAAATTGTATTATTATATATCAATTGTGATCAATAATGATGGAGAACCTCACTCTAATATTACTAAAGATATAGTTTACATAAGCCAATGAACCTAACCTAACTAATTATTTAGAGTATCGGCCGATTAGGATACTAACGGCCCTTTAACAAGGCCACCAAAAGTCAATTAAGTATCACTCACGCCTTTATCTCTTAAGGGGTAAGCAAAACCCAATTAACACTAATTAGTTTGGGTATAAGTAGATAGTAATCCCTAAATCTGCGTGGATTTAGACAGCGGCTTTCGTCATGTTGATGTCGGGTATCAAAACTTTGGTCAGCACGGACGGTAATGCGTAGTAAAAATGTTTAAGGTTTATATAAAACTCAAGCTGGTAGTAAAAGAAGTTGTTAAACATGTAGCTTTAATGAGAACATGCTACATAATAAGAAAAAATATATTCACGTGGACGACCCTATAATTTATGGCATGTCATTATGCATTTTTTATAACCTGGGTTTAATAAAGTTCCTAATACATTAGGCTTCTCTTAGTACTACAGAACAGAATGAATGAATGTAATTATGTAATCCATACTAAAATTATAAATGCGAAAGTGTGTCTGTCTGTTACCTCTTCACGCTTAAACCGCTGAACCGATTTAGATGAAATTTGGTACAGAGATAGTTTGAGTCCTGGGAAAGGACATAGGATAGTTTTTATCCCGATATTCCGACGGGATCAAAACTTATGCGGGTAAAACCGCGGGGCGCTGCTAGTAATATTATAATTTGCAACGTTACATGAATACCAATGTATTACTATCAAAGTAATTCTCATTTTCATCAGCACTTACCCTATTAAACCGAAAACCACAAGAAAACAAAGCCTTTTCCATCATTTATTATTACCAAGCCAGCGACATCATACAACCAAAGATCTCTAAATCGATCTTTAACTTCAAATCTTTGACAAGTCAAGCAAATGTGTTTTGTACAGAAAAAACTGAGTCCTCCACGGTTGGAAGATTACACCAGACTACCTGCCTGTTCTTTGTAAATAAACAATAAGACGGGATTTAGGGGATACTTGTTTGAGATGTGGGACAAGTTAGAAGAATTTTTGGGAGAGAAAAATCATAAGTCAAGATTACATAGACATTCCAAATGGATTTTATATTGATTATGTTAGTATCTAATAAGAATACGAAGAATAGATTGCAGATAAATTAATTTAAAGTAATAAGATTGCATTGATTTTAAATTGACACTAAGTAATATTGTGTCACTTGTATTAATAGCGTCTGTGATTGACTTACTCGTAAGTCAATGAGAACCTAATGAAATTATTGGAAATATTGAATTTGCTATTATAACGTAGCACTGTTTTGGTCTATCTACGAATCAAACTCATTCTTACCAAAAGCCACATCTAGCTTTAGATTTTAAACATTATTCACGAAAATTAGAACAATTTCTAAAAAGTATTCCATTCATCGCTTGCACCACACAAAATCGAAATTACTGCGCTTTTTGACTACCCTGTTCCTGATAGAGTTATATTATCAAAGGATTCGTTGCTCTTAGGGGATATACCAGGGTTGCTGAATGTTATTTGTTTTGACATCGAAGTCCTTCGCTAGGATAAAGCGTCAATCTGTGAGGGATGATGCTGCGAGATTAGGTAAGCTAAGATGGGTCATATTTTTGTTATTTTATGACAAATAGGAATGGGCTTGGGAAATGGTGGACGAAAAAATGATTATAGGTAACAACAGAGAAGTGATTATCCGATTTTAAAGACGATTTTAGTTACATATTGCGAGACTCAATTTATGTAATCCATCACTTTTTCAACGAGTAGCCAATGTACTCGTAATAAGCAACCAAGGAATGTTGTTTCTATTATAATTAAGGAATTTATCTATCGAATAAAAGACGATGATTTGTAATTATGATTCAGAATTAATCTAACAAAAGCATTCCGTACTAAATGAAATTATACATAACTTCCAGAGACCTGAATAACTAATAACTAACTAACAAAGATTCTAAAACTATACAAGAAAATACCTGAATAAATACTACTCCAATTCCAGTCTCAGTTATTATTATTTGCATAATATTCCTCGATAGAAGTGCTGATTACTCGTATAAAGCATTACTCCAAATAATCCCAGTACTTAGTCCACTTACAAAATAAATTTCAAGTCCACAAAATGTCGGAAATTTTCATCAGTTCAAAATCTTATTGTTCGTACATTTTCTGTATTTATTACTTTGCGATACAATCTAATTGCTTTGAAGTTGTTCCTGTTTATTTCCCAAAGAGATTTCGTTCTTTGATGCTTTCCTATTCAAAATGCGATCGGTACCTCTACCTCTTATTGGATTCTGACAAATATTGTGGAAGTTTATAAGTTCCAGTTCCCTTTGAATACCTTTCTGGTGTAGTGTTTTGTTATAAGCTTGGTCTCAATATTATTGAGTAACGAACTTACGAGTTTTTATAGGAATTGTGAGTATAGAGGTAAGTTTTAGGTCAAGTTTTCGATGTAGTTTTTTTTATTCTCGTCTCTTTATCAGTATAAAGCAGCACTGCTGCATATAAATGGAATTCAGTGGCTAGCAATTGGAGAGCCATTTCATTTATTACTTAATTGTAATCACCTTCCTATTAAAGTTATAAACTTCACAATGCTTAATAAGAAATTATCTTCAAAAGCACAATATAAACGTAATTAGTAATTATTGCTACTACACAGTGTTTTTCTCAGTTCATTATATTCAATTGAATAGTGCTTGTAGAATCTCTGTGTTGTTAAATAAGCTTTTACATAAAAAGTAAGTCCACAGTTCAGAAAAAAGTAAAATTAAGACAGTGAGTAGATAATTGTGCGTGAATTCGTAACGACTGCTAAACCTACAATGGCCTCAATTCACAAAATTAATTCCTCTTTTCTATGCTATTCCTATCTTTCTTTTAAGCTATTTTTAGCTTTATTCCTACCGCTTGACCCGATAGCAGAAGATTTAAAGATACTCACATAAGACAGTCAAGTCTATTTCAGCTTTTAAAGTGTTGCTGATCATCACATTCTTAGCTTCACAGGTGTACCGCGCCTTATTGTCTGATGCATCAGCCTTAAAAGACAGCACGTTTTCTGACATCCTTCCACTGGTTCTGTAACAAGAAGAAACATTCTGGATTACTAAGATTTTTGACAATCTTCATTAATCAATTATGATAATTTAACACATAGTAAAAACTCCATATAAAATTCAAAATATTCAGCTGCATTTAGACCGAAAGCCGACCCTAACATAGTCGGGAAAGGCTTCGCAGATAATAATGACTTTTACCCGTAAGTTAGTGTAATTGAAGAAGTGCACCACAAGAGTTTTCATTAATCGATGAGACTTAAATACTTCTAAGACACTATAACCTTTTCAAAATGGCATCATTACTTTCGTAAAGGTCGGTCTAATAAGAGAGCTGGAGATAATTAAGGTATACCTATAACTGTACCTTCATTTTCAAAGTTACCTCTCCCTTCATCTTCGAGATACACATTTCTAATTAAACGAATTAATAAGCAAAGACTAGTGGGTGTATAACGTCTTTTAGTTAAAAGAGGTATGTTGATTCTTAATGATTATTATATTTAATCTTTTTTTTTATTCTCTCTTCTTAGACTAATGAATTCGTCTCAACAACGTCACTGTTATTTGATTTTAGTTACTTCAGCTAAATAAAAATTTTCTGTATCATTATAACCTTCCTTGTTTATATAAACACCTATTTGAATATAAAAAAAAACCTTTTATAACCTTAGATTAAATTTCTAGTCTACCTTCATTAACTACATTTATAGTTTCATCTAAATTGTTGTCTTATATTAGATTATTATTAATATCTATGAGAACTAGAGATATCAACACAAAATAATAACAGGTTTATCTTTTCTATTGTTAATATCTTTCGTTTAGTTATTTATTTTGCAATAAAATCAGTACAGAACTTGATTAATAAGTTTGTATGTCAGTTTTATAGATGCATATCTCAATAATACATAACTGGCGCAATGTGGGTGTACTATATGTAGGTACCTACACCTTTTCTTAACCCTTCGAGGACAACAGGCGTGACGTCATATTTTTTCTCAATAATGTATTAGTTTTATAACCATTAATCCAATACAATTGCTACAATATGGCGGTATTTTTAAAGTAGATACCGAAATTAAAAAAAAAAATTACAAAAACCAAAACCTGATTTTGGTTTTTGCAAATATTTTTTTAAATGGTACCCGGATAAAGATGGTTATGGAAACCAAATCTTTTAACTCAAGGCCTCAAAGATCTTTAGTCAAAACAATTTTATAGTAAATCGATTTCTAAAACCTTGTCCACTAAAATTTTCACTACAAACAAATTCAAAAATATTGATAAAACATTTTAAGGGTAGCTCAAACAGCCATCTTGGGAAAATGCCAAGAACGAGGAATCCATAATAGATTTTTTATGAAACAAACCATTATCCGGTAGAGAGGATCTCGTATTAATATTGAAATTCATGGTCCGTCAGTCTTCCCACGGTTATAGAGTAGATTAAGGAGAAGATAAGATTCCTATATTTGTCTCTTTCTAGTGTAATATACTTTAAATACTGTAGAAAGAGATGTCAGATAGATGTCAGATTACTTTGTGTTAAATCTGAAACTCGTTGGGGGATTTCTTTGATGGGACGAATAGACTTTTCGGGTGCATTTAAAACAGCTGTCAGATAAGATGGTCAAAAGTGCGATGGTCCAAAAACCTACTCTAACTGTTTGCCCATAGAGATTTATTTCAAGTAGAGTAGTTTTCATTGCGCTGGCAGAACAACTGGCGACCCATTTGATTTTGAAGTAGTTATCGCCACTTAAAGATATCTGCATTGCGTTTTCCAAAGCCAACCTTAAGCTTTGGTATCCTAAGAAAGCGGCGAATAGTCACACAATAACGGTTATCTAAATACAGAGCGTTTCTTGACACCAAATTACTGATTCTCATGACGGTCTTTATAACGTGACGGAACTGCTTTCTTAGGAAACCAAAGCTTAAATGACGAAATAAAAACGTGTAATTTAAACAAATATTATAAAAAGAGAATTTTTTTAAATTTTTGTATAAATAAATAATTAATTGACATAAAAAAAGTGTGTACAAACAAAGTAAAGCCCTGACTCCTGCGATAGGTAACAACACCTGTGTTACAGGAGCCAATATGGGTAGATCATGACCTGGATTATAATAGGACGTAATATACTTTTTAATACAGTTGCTCAAAAAGTGGCGTATTGCAGGGACGTATAGCGTTCGGGATGTGGGCTTTTTTTTTACCTTTCCCGAACTCGTGCGTTCTCTTTCCCAACTGTCAAAATAATGTCTATTAAAAAGAAAAACCAACAATGAAGTTTTTACTAAAAAAATTCATAGAAGTTTTTATGATTCATGCAAATACGTATATTTCTAAAAAGAAGCTACTAATTTGTTTCAATATCAGATTTAATGTTTTGATTGAAAAGAATTTTCATTTCATATGATCAATAAAAAAATTCTACTGAAGACTTGGCTGTATGGGCATAGTTGCCTTTGCCTACCAGAATGGGTGAAGAAAAAAAAAATCTCTGCTTATATTTTACGGTTGACGCCATTAATAGTTAGTTGAGTTTATTGTGTTTTCATTATTTTATTAAATTGCTTCATTTTTTCGCAACTGTATTAAAAATAGTCGTTCAGTACACGTACGAAACCGTCATTGCAACTTGTTCCGACTGTCAACCCTCGCCTTCGGCTGCGCCTCGGCTCGGGTAGATATTTGTCGGAACTCTTTGCAATGACAACCTTTCCGCACTTGTAATGAAATATACTATTTTATCCCGATATTCTCACGGGATCGAGACATATATTGGGGAAACCGCGCAGCTAGTATTCTATGATTATCTTCAATTCTCGAGGGAATACCTAATCTAATCTAGGTTATTTCTGGGCAAACGATTCCAGCAACTATAAAAAAATCATCATCTCCTTTACCTTACGAAACGGGTAAAAGCCAAGTTTGACATACAGTCAGGGAAATTCATTGTTAAACAAATTGACACCCTACGTCAATTTATCGTGTCATGCTATGCATAGTGTGTGCCATTTCATACAAGTGTCAAAAATTATAATTGTGATTTTAATATCGCTACGTACAATTTAAATTTCCTTGACTTTAAACACTGTTTCATTTCACTAACACTTGAAACTGTCACACAGCAAGAATGCTAGCTAAGCTGTAAGAATTGGTAAAAATAATCCGATCTCACTCTTCACTATTATAACCCCACTTCATCCACAAACACTATTATTTATACCGTCGAAACGTGAAGGGAAACAAGTTAATTCCGTAGAATCTTCTTTACATCGAAAACGTTCACAAGGAGTTTCACCAACAACTTGGAAAACAATATCACAGGCCGGAACTTTGGCTTATCTCCGCTTTCCCCCTTTTGAGTTCGCGCTTTTGAATTTTTAATTGCATTTTTACTTTTTACTTTAACAAGGGATTATATTCATGGTGTTTAGGGTTATTTATTTGCTCTATTTTAGTTTTACAAGCAAGCCTCTTTATAATGACGACAATGGATTCTGCTTACTTCATAATCTTAGTGTAGTGGCCTCTAACACCCATATTCCAAGACGTTTCCTCGAAACTTCCTCGACTCCACTCAACCTCAATCAAGGAAATCGGTATTCACAGTTGTACACAATCACCTTCACTTGGCGTCCCTCGACATTTTTCCTCAGTCAAGGTGAGGAAACAACTGTCAAACTCAAGGTACATCGCGACGTACCTTAAGGAACACTCAAGGAAGATTTACGCCATTCTTTACGTTGTTTTCGCTCACGCTTGTAAACAGAACTGATTAATTTATTTGAATAGTTTTGCTAAAAGTGTTTTCGATGGATTTCCAACAGTTTCTGAATTATTAATCCGTACGATTACCCTGCACGCCGTTATTTGCGGGATGCAGAAAATCCCATAGAATTTTATGACATTGAAGAATTCCAAAGACGCTATCGTTTTAGGAAAGAAACAGTGCTGAATATGTTGTTACCGCTTCTGTTCAATAACAGAGCTATACCCAGTAACAGAGGACTACCCATTCCGCCTATAATTCAGTTGCTAATTGCGTTAAGATTTTATGCAACTGGAAATTTTCAAGTAAGTAAAATCTTGCTGTTTGCCTTGCCTATAAACCATTATTTGGTTATGTTTTAATAATTATTATTTATGTAACATATATTTTTTTTACTTTACAGATTGTATGTGGAGATTTGCACAAATTAAGTCAATCTGTAACATCCAAAATTGTTGCTAAAACATCAAAGAGCATTGCTCTTAAAATAAGACAATTTATTAAATGCCCACATCTGATGAGCAGACAGAACTGAAACAAAAGTTCTATCGAGTAGCAGGATTTCCAGGTGTATTAGGGTGCATAGATTGAACACATGTTCCTATCAAGAACCCCGATAGACGACACGGAGAAGTATTTCGTAATCTCAAAGGTTGGTTTTCGATTAATGTGCAATTAATTTGTGGACCTGACATGAAAATTTACGACATTGTAGCTCGTTGGCCGGGATCAGTACACGACTGGCGCATATTTATTAACAGCAGGTGTTGCATGAGATTTGAAGAAGGTGTACTCTCAGGCATATTAATAGGAGACAGTGGATATGCCCAGACGTCATATATGTTTACACCAGTAGCGAATCCACAAACACAGTCAGAAATAAGATATAACAGAGCGCACATAAGCACTAGAAATATTATAGAAAGACTGAATGGAGTTTGGAAGCGGCGGTTTGCTTGCTGGAGCAGAAAGCTCCAAAATAATTTAGTTAATACTTGCAATATAATTGTTGCCTGTGCAGTCCTCCACAACATCACTTTGCTAACCCATGAAGATCTCATAGCTGAGCCAATTGAAGATTTACAAGAGGTACCAGTACCACATGTAAATGCCACTGAAAGAGGTAGCTTAATCAGAGCTGCGTTTATTAGAAGACATTTCTAACATTGTTTTGCTGGTTTTATTTAAATAAATCAGTTTTGTCTATTAAAATTAAAAAAAATAACATTCTGTGTGAAATTCATAATTAAACAGTTATTTATTACTTTGTGTTAATTAATTTGTGTGCTTTTCCATAAACAAACTACACAGGAAGTGATTGTCAATACAACTGTTACACAAGTTTTGTTACACCATAGGCACAGGGGCTGTGGAGGACAGAGGACTAATCAAGTAGCAATGAAAAAAACACACGAACATTACTACAAGATTTATTGTCGGTATATCCACAGGTTTAAGCTATTACAGCTATGTATTATTACAACTATTATTACAATCGCTGGTTTCGGGCAAGATGGCTACAGTTCAACAATTCTATCTAAACGCGGTTAAAACTTACGAGACTAGTGCGCTCTTTCGTGTCTGGAAGCGAACAGAACAGTACAATTGAAATGTGGGCAGAAAAGGACTCGTTTACAATCAACTTCCGGTTCCAGAAACTTCTAGAACATTCAAGTAATCTCTACAGTGCTGCCTCGTAGTGTCGAGAGGCGACTACTACAACATTCATTCATAATATTACAATACTCATTCATAAAACAGCGCCTCCTGTGTCGAGAAGCGAGCATTAAATCGATATTTACGCGTAAACCATTCATTGTTACTAGCGCCCCCTAACGGCGAGCGTCGCAAACAGAACGTTTCTAATTCACTGCTTCCGCTAGACGACAACAGAGGACGCTATTTTTGTATATCAGTCACATTTCTCCCGCCGTGTACATACAATGTACATAATTTATATCACTAGTGACTGGTATACACTCCACAATATTAACAATTGAATGCAACTCACAATTCAATGAATTATAAGATAACAATATAGTACACATACATAATTATAAAGTTAAGGGTAGTCACTCCAGAATCCTTGCTCTGCTATATATTAGATCAAATTGAAATAAAAACAAACTCCTCCTGGTAGCAGAATCCTGGAGTGACGCCGGGAAAAGAGACATAACCTACGAAATACAAAATATGCGAAATACATAATCATAACTTGTCTACTTTAAACCAGTGTTTACGATACAATGCATGATGACAACTAAGTTTCTACTGGTATAACGACGAGACGTTTAACAGGACGCCGCATTACACCGCTCTTGGTTTTGACGTCAACGACTCTCACGACACCATCTGCTCCTGGATACATGCGTTCGACTCTCCCTTTTGGCCAGATGTTTCTTGGTAAGTTTGGGTCCACTATGACAACCAAATCGCCCACCTTGACCGTGTCACCGCGTCCATACGGCTCCCGCCGGTTTTGAAGCGTAGGCAGTACTTCGCGTACCCATCGTTGCCAAAACAAGTCCGCTAGTCGTTGTGACGCTCTCCAATGTGAATGACGTAGTTCATCCGGCCTTGTGAAAATCCCTGGCAATGGAACTTTAGAGGGCGCGCCGAGCAGAAAATGGTTAGGCGTCAAAGCTTCTTCGTCGTCTGGGTTAACCGATACATGGGTCAAGGGTCGGGAATTGACCGTGTGTTCTACCTCTGTCAGAAGTGTGTGAAGCACGTCTTCATACGGATGCCGATCGATAAGTGTAGCATTTAATGAGGCCTTTACCGTGCGCACTAACCTTTCCCATGCTCCGCCCATGAACGGCGCTCCTGGTGGAATGTAGCGCCAGTCGATGTGACGTACCTCTGCCTCGTGTTGAAGTGATTCTAGGGCAGCCTTACGGAGCTCAGCATCTGCCCCGTGGAAATTGGTGCCGTTATCACTCCAAATGACTTCAGGGCATCCTCGACGTGCCATCATACGCCTCAACGCAAGTATAGCGGCATCCGTTGATAGCGAGGCGGCAACTTCTAAATGGACAGCACGCGTAGTTAGGCATGTGAACAATGCCACATAGCGCTTCTCGTGATGTCTCGCTACTATGACGGAGAGTGGCCCAAAGTAGTCCAGTCCTGTATGTGTGAACGGACGTTGATGGTGTGCCAGTCGACAGGGTGGTAAGTCGCCTGTCAGCGGCTCTGGCGGTACGGCTCGACGTAGTCTACAGGGTTGGCAGAGCCTGATTACTGCTCGGACGGACGGCCTTAAACGTAAAATCCAATAGCGTTGTCGTATTTCGTTCACGACGCATTCCACGCCGCTGTGGTGTAACTTTCGATGGATCCAGTCTATGTACAAGCGGCAGTAACGGTGATCGCCATCTAGTACTGCCGGTGACTGTGTTTCTCGTGATATTTCAGCTGCTGCTGTGATGCGCGAGCGTATTCTTATTATGTTGTGTTCGTCGACTGTCAGAGATAACCGCTTCAACCGGCTGTCAGCTAGTACCGTTCTCCCGCCGGTGAGAAGACGCAATTCATTTGCGAAACTTTCTTCTTGTATAGCACGTGTCCACAGGAGCTCGGCCCGACGTGTGTACTGCGTGCCAAGGGGTATGTAGGCCGTCGGTGTTACGCTGAGGTTGCGGCTCTGCAGTCCGGATCGCTTTCTCGTACCCTCCCGTTGTTTCACCGTCCAGTTCGGGTCGTCTACACTAACGCCTTTATTGCGTTTACGGGTAACTGTCGTGGTGCGAACTCGAAGTCGGTCGATGAATTGAAGAACGCGGGCTGTGGCCCGGATGAGCCGTAGCCAGGAAGAGAAACGTGTGACGTCAGGTAGCGCCTCCGTTAAGGTCGACTGTTCGTGAGAAGCAGCAATGGTGACACGCTCCTCACCCGTGTCGATGTAGGGGTATGAGTCTGTTTCCTGCGGCCAGGCATTTTCGCTGTCATAGAGAAATGAAGGGCCGACATACCAGCGGTGGCTTGCTGTGAAGTGAGTTGGTGTATCGCGAGTCGAGTCGTCGGCGACATTGTGAGCGGTGGGGACCCAGCGCCATTCACTCCGCTCGGTGGTTTCTTCTAGTTCCGCTACTCGGTGCGCGACGAACGGTTTGAAAGCGCGTGCGCCGGCGCGCAGCCACGCTAGCACAGTGCGCGAGTCGGACCAGAAGACTCGACGGTCGGCGCGACGATCGTGCTCTTCTTCCACGCAGCGTGCTAGTCGCCCGCCGAGCACAGCAGCCTGTAATTCAAGTCTAGGTATAGATGTGACCTTTAGGGGCGCAACGCGCCCTTTCGCTGCCACGAGCGACACATTCACTTGCCCTATGCCGTTCACCGAACGCCAATATGCTGCTGCGGCATAGGCTCGTTCGCTCGCGTCCACGAATACGTGCAATTCTACTCTAATCGAGTCATTATAACCAAGGTGACAACGTGGGACACGAACGCCTTTCAGTATTTGTAGAGCAATCAACCAGTCGCGCCATTTACGTTCTAGACTTTTTGGTAGGCGCTCGTCCCAACCGATTTTTAAACGCCAAGCGTCTTGCAATATGCACTTCGCTTGTGTCGTAAACGGCGCGGCTAGTCCCAGCGGGTCATATAAAGACATTGTCGTTTTTAATAACTGACGTTTCGTAACCTGCTTGCTCAAATAAGAAGGGTCTACTTTCCTGAAGTTGAATCCTAAAGTGTCATTCTGGTGTCGCCAGATAAGACCGAGAATTTTCTCCTCCTTGTTGAGCACAGTGTCCTTCACCACGGGCTCGGTCGCGAGACCAGCGACAGCGGCCGGCTCGTTGGACGCCCACTTCTGCAACACGAAGTTACCTCGCCGGTGTACCGCGTCGACTGCTTTAGACACTCGGTTCGCTTCTTCTGCGTTGTCGAAGCTCTGTAAAAAATCATCCATATAATGATTCCGAACTATAGAGTTCACTGCCTCGGGGTAGTCAGCCTCATGAACATGTGCATTATGATTTTTAACGTAAATTGCAGTGCTCGGGGAAGAGGTCGCACCAAACAGTACCGCTTTCATTCTATATTCAATGGGCGTTAAAGTCGTATCGTCGCGCCACAGAAAACGAAGTGCGTCTCTATCTTGCACTTCACACTGCTTGCTTTTGCATCTATGTTTCCACGTCCGTCGGTTCAGGCACCTGAAACATAATTTATTTTTACGTGCAGTTTCCCATCTATCAGCTATTGACATTTTCTTAAAGTTAGAACAGATGGCCACGCTACTACAATTACCGTTGCATATCACACACGGTGTTTTATGAGTCTCTACTATTTTGAACATCTTGTGAGCCGGTCGTTGTGAACGGTCTCGTTTAAGTTCCACCTCTGCCGAGGCGTGACGTGCATTGAGATCGGCCTCTCTATCGAGAAATTTTCCCAACACTAATAAGCCAGGCTCTGCGTCACCTGCAGCCATCTCATAATCATACCACCGGCTTCTTAGCGTAACTGACAACTTTTCTGAAATTGCGGAAATCATCTCCGGGCTATATAAATATTCTGTTCTATTCAGAGCTTGCACCGCGGCAATGGCGTTTGTGACCTTCGATGCAAACACACATATATCTGTGGGGTTATCTGATACTTTAGGTAACTGACGTAATTTATTTAATTCGTAAGTTATTAATGCGTTGGGTCGTCCAAATCGAGATTCTAACCTTTGCATAATTTGCGCGGCCGAGGATCCTAATAATAGGCATTTAACTGCCTCTAACGCTGTCCCTCTCAAGGATTTTCTGAGACGGGCCAAATTCCCTGCCTCTGTGTGAGTTGACGCAGACTCATTAAACGCTGCTTTAAAATGCAGCCATTCGCCAGGGTGGCCACTAAAGATAGGTAAATCAAATTCATACCTGCTGGCAGCGGGTTTGCCCCGCGCTACCTCTAACAATGCCTGAGTCAATCCTTGCAGCAGGCTCCCCTCGTCGTTACGTTGCAGCAAGGGGGGTGGCGCGTCGTTTGGCGTTATGGGTTGTGACTGCGGCGGACAGATGTGGTTGCGGTGCTCACTAAGTGTGTCCGCGGCGTCCGTCTGACGTTTCGATCGACAACAGAGGACGCTATTTTTGTATATCAGTCACAGGGGCAATCACTGAAGAAAAGCTTGCTATTATAGTTTCAACGTAACGGTATAACCTACCAACACAGGATGACAGGATCGACGCGATCACACAGATAAAAAAACCGCAATCTGACAATTTTGAGTGACCATAGACAAAAAAATACAAAGCGTATACTGTAATCTATGATTCAATGACGTATTTAATGACGTTTTACCTCGACTCGACCTCGACTCAACCTCACTGGAGGATCCTCAAGATTACCTCATGACAAGACCGAGTTTTAACTAAGAATACCGATTTCGAGGATTCCTTGAGGTAGTCCTTAAGGTAACCTCGAATGAGTGGAGGTGGAGGAACTTTCGAAGTTACTTCTTAGAATATGGGTGTAAGACTCCGTATTTAATCTCCACCTCTTTCCTCCCGTTTACAAACACACACACACATACCACACCTACATCACAAAAGACAAACTTACGAACTGTAATACTTCACACAGTTAGCACACGATTTCACCTTATAGGTACCTTATAGTCCTAAGCAGTCGCTATTAAAAATGCTGTATCTACTCTTTCTGTGGGAACCTAGGCTGGCAAACTTTAATAATACAGGTTACCATGTAAACTAGCTAGGTCGCCAGATTGATTTCTGTAATTTGTTACTCTTTTAGTTTTACGATTGATCCCTAATTTTTAACCGACTTCCAAAAAGGAAGAGGTTATATGTTCAACTTTATGCATTTTTTTTTATATATATCTTCACCGATTTCTCCGTCAATTGTGGAGCTATTTTAAAAAAAAATGTGTTTGTTTGAAATGGTATACTTTCGAGGTGGTCCCATTGTCATCAAGTTGGAATCTGATGAGAGGATCCCATGGAAATCGAGGGAAACCCTCAAATTTTATAGGTAAACCTATAGCGATTTGGATATTTTTTAAAGTAACTTGAACATTTGTTCTCGGAATCATCATTTGGTAAAGTGGAGCTGATGTCGAAGACCACAGATGGCCATCGGAACTATTCAATGATAAATATTTCACGGGTTGCGATTCGATTACTTTAATATGGTTGCTAAGCAATTTATGCTCGTCACAATGTGAATAGTAAAATGGAGCTGATGGTGACATACCAGGAGAACTCAACAATTAACGTCCCTGCATCGGGAAAAGCAATATTTTGTAAAAGGCGATGAGCAAGTTGACACCATGCCATTTTAACATAGATGAATTATAAGCAGACCCACTAAAAAGCGAGAAATAAAAACTTTTGGAAGTCTGTTTTTTTTTTGTTAAAAAGTTTTATTAATTATTTTTATTGTAACAGTATGTACGACACTTTTAAAAAAAATAAAAATTATTATTATTGACAGTAATAATTGTACCACTCACTCCTACTGCTCAATTCAGTCGCAGTATAGATACCTACATGAATTTTATTTAGAAAAAAACACCTCATTACCGTTAATAGTAAATCATTACAATTATGTTGAGTCATCAAAGTAGTGTAGGTACTAAAGGTACTATAGCGCGTGTCAAGGCCAGACAAAATCTTATTTTAATGCAAATAATGTGGTTATACGCTGCGACAACACCTATTGTTGTGTGGCATAACAAATATTTCCATCTACGCATGATAACGCAAAACACATGATATGATGCAGTGTCCTATTGTCCTATAATACTCCTGTTACAGAATGGTTGCTACGCTTAATTTTTAGCAATTAGGTATTGCATTAAAATACTGCAACGCATTCTGTTCATCATCATCTGCCTAACCTTTTCCCAACTATGTTAGGGTTGACTTCCAGTCTGACTGGATGCACCTGAATACCAGTATTTTACATGGTTTGACTGCCTATCTGACCTCCACAACCCAGTCACTTGGTAAGAAGATACCCCTTAGCATCACTGGTTATCGGACTTTCGGGCTTCTGATTACCCGTAACGACCGTCAAAGATCTATAAATCCAACACGACCAACAGCTTGACGTGCTTTCCGAGGCACGGAGGGGTCTCGGTATGCAATTGATGTTCACCCATTCACGGTCCCACCTCGGCAAGCATTGTCTGACCTTGAAGATCGGTCTATGCGGCTGTTATTATTTAGCTTAACAAAATATGTTACGTACGTATTTTATTAATTAAAACTATAATTAAAATGATATAGCCCTCTGAAAAACAAAGCTGAATAGTTTTACGCACTAATAAATTCACTGGCACACCTCAACGCTGCCTAACGGTAGTACTTCCCCGGTCGTGACCCTTTTCAAAGAGCTCTACTACAACCAGGTAAATTTTAAATGTTTGACAACAGAATCTTTATCATAACACATGTAAATTGGCTAATCCTTTGTTTATTTAAATGACAATTATTATTTTCCGTACTCACAGCAGTAGGTTAATATCTAGAATTGGTAATTAGGTAAACATTCAAATACATTTATGCATTACGTAAAATACTCTATCGCCTTACCAATATTTATATATAGGCTCTCGGTATAGGCTTAAATAGAACTGCCCCATACAAATAACTATGACTAATATTAAATCGTGATTTACTAATCGCAAACCAACCGACAGATATTAAACTCAAATATTACAAATTCGAAATAATTAGTGCGCACGGCGACGTTATAATCATCAAATCATTTCTGATTAATTACTAACTTTGAATTTGATTGTAGAATATTTTATTACATGTTTTGTCAAATGTATAATTATTGTGTTCGTGCATACAATTCGTTGCCTTTAATTTAGTGTATAGTAGTCTAAATTAAAATATTACTAGTAATATTTTAATTAATCCTAAAGCATGACCATACGCAGTGAGCAAGCGTAATAATCTATGCTTATTCTTTGCCCGGATTTTATTAAATTTCAATCAAATACATTATTTAAATATATCCGAATACCGTCTTGGTGGGAATAATTAATCAAATGGTCTTAGAAATCGGTTAGATCTTGGCCGCAAGAAAACTAGAAAGCAATCTTTTATGGAGAAAACATAGGTATATTTAAACATAATATGCCAGGTAGGTACGAGAAAAGAACACCAGACGCTATCCGTCTTTCGTTCCCTTACACAAACATACGCTAGGTAGTCATTTATTTTATATTACTTCACAGACAGGAGCATAAGTACGCAAAAAAAAACAAAATGAGTAATAACATAACCATACAACTTTCTCTTAAAATATTTACAGAAAAATCCGCGCTAAAAACAAAAAAAAACAAGCTTGAAAATTTCAAACTTGGGGGCTCAGGTATTCAAAACTAAAAACACTGCGAAAGTTGCAAAAAACCGCTTAACCACATCCTTCCAAAGTCTATATTTTATTTTCTATAAATATTGTTGAAGCACCTCGAACTCTGCCGACCCCAGTTTCAAACTTCGCCCGCTCCCGAGATGAATAATTTCCTCTTCGGACGGAATTCTTGGGATGTTTAAATTTTAAAGCGTTTGGAGTACCTACTGAGTAATACAGTCTTAGAGTGACGAATTTTCAGTTCAATCATTTTTGGTATCTTCACACCTGTTTGGTTTTGTTTAAGCAGGAATTTACATGTGTAAACACCTTTTTCACACACTCTAAAGGATTACCTCGTCTTTCAGTATTTTAGCAATTTTAGTCCATTAAAATCCACGGTTCTTTACAAGATGTTTCATCATTTAAAATCATATTTCAGCAAGTATAGACATCACTGAGTACATCACGCTTGAAACCCGGAACCTAGTGCTCAAAAAACCGTTCCATCGTCACTCTTTAAATAATTCATTTCACCATTGAATAATTCAATACAAAATTGAACAAAACATCATAGAACATCTAATAGACCGCATCATTCTTGTTATGGCACCTAACACCATGGACCCATTTTCCCATGGATAGAAACCCATAACCCGATCCCGTGGGATACTTTGGTGACCACAGATCGTTTTTATTACAAACAACAGTAGTTTTGGGTTACATTTTGGTGGGTGGACGCGGGTTTTGTGGGCTAAAAGGGGCAGTGTCCTTTTCTATTTAAAATTATTTTTGGAGAATATTGCCAATGTTTGTTTTGCTTGTTTTATGACGATTTAATTTTTTTTTTTTGCAATTTAAATACAACAAGTTGTATATAGTAAGTTAGTTAGTCATTTAATTTAGTATGTAGTGTAAATAGTTATTTATATTTTCTCTAAATAAAAAATAAATTTAATACAACAAACATCAAACAAGACCTGTTTGCATAGCAGGCTATAATATTTTTTGTTTAGGTATGTTTCAGGTAATTTTTAAATAATTGCTAGAAATCCAACATACAATTGATAAAAAATATTTCGTCGTTTATAAAAACTACTGCAGGTAAGTAGTTTTTTATTTACAGTGAAGGGTTTTTGATTAATTTTGTATTGAACGCGACGAAATAATTATTACAACCTCTACAAAACATGAATAATAAAATGGTAAAGGTAACTCCAAAATCTTGTGTCATCTAACACCAAACGTTCCCAATTCCTCCTGTAGGGTAGTTACACAAATTGTCTTACATCCCGTTCAACAATCAAAGGGTCGTGACACCAACACTTGTCAGCAACCGGTTGCTGTACTAATTGTGACAACGACTGCTACCAATCACCCGTGCATTCACATGGGCTAATTATTTTGTGCGTGGTGTGCGCTGTGGGAGGTAGCGATTTGTAATAGTTTTAGGCTTATTTTTATTCAATTATTTTTTGTCTAGATTTTTAAAGCCAGGATATGTAAGCAATTGTGATTGGTTAGCCAAATTAACAACAGCCAATAAAATAATAAATTGACGACATGTTTGGCAGCAGATTTGATTCAGTAGACTTTAAGAAGTCGCGGGTTTATAAATGTAAAATCAGACACATAATTGCTAACCAAATTGACTACCAACCTATATTGTCCGTATATTCAAATCACAATAGTCATTAAATAACAGTTGTATGAAATCTACTGTGTTTATTTGTTTATAAATTAACTTCCCTGGTTACACCCCACAAACCCTTGTTATTATCTTGTCTAATTAAATATTTTCCTTTATAAGGTAGCTTATTATAAATGGTGGAACGAGAAGAGTCTATACGTGCGTATAATGCCACCGGCATTGGCGAGCATTTGTAGCTTTGACGACAAACATACTTTTAGTACTTGCCTTCTAAAGCTCGTCGATTTAAAGAGAAGAAGAAAACTGACAAAAAAAGACAAAAATAGAAGAGAAAAGAGAAGAGAAATAACAAAAGAAAAAAAAAAGGGAAAAGAATAACTTTGACCTAGCACTATACACCTTCCTCAAAAGAAAGCGGCTACCCACCACGCACTACTTATAACACTTCAAACTAAATCAAGGAGCCCCATTCACAAGATCCCATCAGTTCCCACGCTGCGACTCTCTGAACCGTGACCCTGCATTCTAATAGATTTATTGGTGCAAGACTTTTTACATAAAAGTGCATGGGATTCTAATTACTTTTTGTTGTTTGGTAATCTTAATTAAATAATAATTAAGAGATAATTATTTGGGAAGGTCACCATTTTATAGGGGAATGATGGGAAGGTTTTGAGTTTCATTCTTTTCCCAACTAATATTTTTGAACATATAGTCGCATTACTTACAGGTAGCGAAGCCCGATAGTCGGACAACCAGTTTTACCGCGTAGTATAAAAAAAAAAAACAGAGGCACTCAGGGAGTGCCGACAGAAATGAAAACTTGAACAATTACGTGTGTATTTTGTGAATCGTCTTATAAACAAAAGACGCGCGGTACCGGCTACGGCCATCCGTTTTGCGAATTTTCGATCAGGTCACGTGTCCTGACGCGAGTTTAACATTTTTTACCCATTACAAAAAAAGTGTACAACGCCGCTAAAGAAGTTTTCACTTCAAAAATGTTAAAATCGTTTATTTTAACATTAAAATTACATTGTGGAGATAGCGTTGGCCCCAAACTAGGCACAACCTGTATTTTGGGTATAATTAGTGGGGTGGTATCGTGTTACCCACTACCTGGGTTGTGGAGCTCAGATAGGCAGTCGTTCCATGTAAAATACTGGAATATAGCTGCTTCTCGTTAGACTGGAAGCCGACCCTAACATACATAGGTGGGAAACGCTGATGACGAGTCTCAGTAGCAAAATCCAAAACTAAATAAAATACTGTACAGACATTTTAATGTCATCTCCACACCCTTTTCAGAAATAACTAGATTGAGGTCAGGTTCACGAGTTACAAGCCTAACGAGTTTATGAAACTACATATTTGGAAAATTCAATAACGCAGATTAATAGTGAATTTAGTAGCCAAATTAATAATTAATTCTCACTAGCATATTATAACAAGCCTTTGAGTTTTAAACAATAGAATGATTGATCGACGAGATAATAATCAATCATATTGCGTTTGACCCTTGATAACAACGACCTATAAGTAACCCATTGGAGGGTAAAGATCTGTTCTCATACAGAAGAGCATTGATCACCACGTTAGCTCACTGCGTGTTAACGATTTCAGACTTTTAAGTTCGGGTTTTCTTACAATACAGGCTGGTAAGATCATCGGCGTGCAAACTGTAACCATGGGTCTTCATCTTAATCATGTACTTAACATTATTAAGATGAAGACCCTCGTGCGTTGAAATTTTTCGTCGGTTGTTAAACAAAAAATTGCTGCATACATTTTGACCGTGTAGGTGTTGCACTTTTCAATGATACAGGTTTTTTTTATAACCAACAAAAAATTGGGACAAATGTTTAGTTATCAGTAATACATACCTAAGTAATAAGATGCTGCTTAATGCATGATTGTACATGACTTTTATTGAATAGCGCAACGTTCTATAGAGTTTCTGGCATTGTCCTCTCTCTCTACGCTAGGGGGAATTATGTGATGAATTCTTGGTTACAGTTAGTATCCCTGCCACCCTGTACTTTCCTTAAGACTACGACATTCTCAGTTTACACAAAAGCACGAATTTTTCAGCCTTCAAAGCAAAAAGAAGCTAGATCAATTGTCAAACCAGACATCTATGAAAGAAAAATAAAAATCACATTGGCGCGAGTCCAAGCTTCATTCAACAACTCTGCATTTTATAAGCTATCTTTTTATAAAAACAAACATAAAACGGTCTTTTATACGGCTGGTCATCTAAAAAGAATAGCGTGACAAGTTTGACATTTTTATCTTTAAAAGATAAAAAATTAAAAGCGTATCAGTCTGTTTCAGACTATCTGTCCTTTTAACTTGAGCTGTCTTAATAAACATCAAAGGTCGTTTCGTAGAAAACGTTTTGATTTTTTTATAAAACGTCTCGAGAAATTCAGTGCTGTAAAAAAAAATATTTCAATAGTAAGGCCTAAGCAGTCAACTATACCATTTCTAGAGATTTATTGAAAAATAAAAAATTCGAAATACATTAACTGCCTCGTAGGTCTAGTGGTCGCAAGCGGAGCTGAGCATGAGCTTTTGGGTTCAATTCCAGGATTGGGCAAATAATTGTTATTGGGTTTTCCCATCTGAAACATCTCAGTAGCACCCCGGAATCTGCCCAGTTGACAGCAATGGGCTCGCGTTTCATGGGATTTAAACATATCTGGTGAAATGTGATTTTACTATAGGTGCACATCTGTCTAGTCCTTCGTGGTATACAAGCGTGATATTAGGTGTCTAAATACATTCCACAGCAGAAAACTTTCCAGAATAGCGCCACACACGTATACCTACTATTTATTTACCAAACTATCTTTTGAGCTCTCAACAACGGGCACGTCTTCGAAAAGCCCTAGGTAAACATCCCGTTCCTTCCATTCAAAACATTTTTGACCCGTGTGGTAATTCGGCTCTTTTCTATGAAAATACGGACTTCGAAAAAGGGTCCGATTCGACCTACATTTTTTCGATTGGCGTTGCGAAGTTGAATCTACTGTGTTTATTTTGTCCTTCTTTTTGGCATTGGGTCTGTAAGACGTTGCTGTCATATGCATGACCTTATTTGACTTGGAATCGACACCAATTATAAGAACTAGGTGCACTGAACCGTCGTTTGTATCAAAAGGAATTTAGTCAATTGTGTGCAATAAAGGTACCGCAATTGAAGCGCAATGTTCATACCACTTACTGCTGACAATAGCAAACAGTGAAGCAATTAGAGCAACCTAGAGCAATTATTGCTCAGTACGATTCTATTCACAACTATTGACTTCTTGTATCGTTCATAATAAATAAGATTCTTGCCTTAAGAATCATTTCTTCGTTAGTCTTGTGGTCGCTACTGCTGAGCATGAGATCTTTGGATTCGATTCCAAGATCGAGAAAAATGTTGTAGCGGTATCTATAACGCCACATGCGAACAACGCGTCATTCTGACGTCACGCAAAGTCCTGCATCTCACAAGCAGAGTTTACCGCGCATCTAGCATAGATTCACCGGCCCGACATGAATCATCGGGCAGTTGCCCGCCAGACACAACACCCATCTAGTCGGAGGATCCTCCCTTTTCTATAGAGTATTTACTATAGATGTATGAGGAACAGGGTGGAACTTTACACCCTGTTCCTCATACATCTATAGTGTTATTGGGTTTTTATACTTGGAATTTCTCAGTAGCAGCCTGCAATAACATTACATGGGCCTTAAACATGACTGCCAAAATGTGAGGGTACACCTCTGCCTTTCCCTTTGAGGATTATAGGCGTAATGGTATATAGATTAAAACACACATTGCATTCCATTGCATTTGCATTATTCTCACATATAGAAGCAACAATAATAATGTACCCAGGATTTTGTAATATCTTGATTTAAAAGAGTGTCCATGGAGTTTCTTGCCGGTTCTTCTCCATAGAGATCTACGTTTTGGAATGGGCAACTAGCTTCAACTTTCTGATTAACTGACAGACTATTTAAATTTTGAAATTCAAGTGCCTGTACAAGGTTTAATTGAAATAAATGCTTTGAGTTTGAGTTTGAAAAGCTAACAACAATTTTTATCGTGTATAGTCTAGCAAGATTACATTCTAAATGCAAAAGAACTTTTTGCTAGACTGAAATACATACAAAAGCCTATGTAAATCCCATTTCGACCCACATCTGAGGCTGAATACCAAGGTCGAACAAAACAAAATTGGGCTTACCTGTTACAAAGTTTTCAGTTGCAGGCTTGGCCTATATCACTTTGAAACCAAATATATGGATACTGTCACCTACATAAGGGTGTGCGATAAGATACCTTAAGCTTTTGGGAATAGAGGTGGCAATCGTTACAACTTGTGATAATATACTGCTGGATATGGGTCTTTAGAATTGATTTTGCTTATGTCATCAACCTTGAGAGATGGCTTGGTGATCGTCTTTTGTCGTTATAAATACTTAGAAAAGCGGTTCCGTCAAAACCTGTCATTTTCGCCAGTATTTGACATTAAGGTGTCAAAAAACGCTCTGAATTTGGACGGCCATTATTGAGTGACCGTTCATCGCTTTTTATGAAAACTAAAGCTTTAGTCGAGTTATAAGATAGGTACCTAAGGTCGTAAAGGATCGTCAAGGACTGATAAAGGACCCGGCCCCATAAAATATATGTATATATTTTGTGAATTCAAAGGTTTTATTAAAAAAAAGAATAATATGTAAAAGCAATGGTAGAGCCAGAGAAAGGCGTTGTTGTTAATCTCTATATAAAGTACTGAGAGATCTTTTAGTTATTATGACTGAAATAAATCAAACTGAACGTGTGGAAGACGTTGCTAGTACTGGAGTGTGCGGGGCGAGTTGTAGGCGGAAGCGTTTTGAGATTTCATAGCTATTTTATAGCAATATTAAATTTTCCTGTTCTATTAATGATAAAACTATGCTTGGTGTTCTAAAACTGGCACATAACACTGACTTTTAATATAAACTAGAGCAAACGCCACAAACGAAACGAAACAAAAATCAATATATCCACTGGTTAACTTATTATGTCAAATAAATAATTCGAATTTTTAATTATAATCACCACACCTCACAACTGGACTGATCATTGCAGTAGTCTTTTAGACAGGAGAATACTGCTACCTATATAAGTAGCCAATTGTCAAATTCTCTTAGTTGTCAAGACACTAAAGAGAAGAACTAAAAAAAAAATTAAACCGACTTCAAAAAGAAATGAACTCAAAATTATGAAATAACTTTAATTTAACTTTAATTTTGGAAGTCGGTGTCTTGGGATCTGTATTTTAGTTTTTGTATTTTGTTTTTTTACATACATCTATAAAATTTTGTATATTTGTTTGGAAGCCCTAATAGATTGCCATATGTGCATATAATACAGTTCCAATAATATCACCATACATGCGTGTCGAATTCATGACCTTCTTTTTTTTGAAGTCGGTATAAATAGTTCCTATTTTCTCAAGAACAATTCTAGACTTATTCTTCTTTTAGCCTAGACTAGACTAAAAAACACCAGCTTAAATCAAAGAACTCTAAAACCTTACAGCCCATAATCGGTTCACACAAAACGAACCAAGCGAAAAAGTCTAAAAGAAGCAAAAAAGCGCTACCGCTTCTAAATTCCGCTGCATTTTATAAATTTCTCTCTAAATTTTTCGAGGCGTTATTTATAACTTAATCTCGAAGCTCGGTAAATGTTTTAAGCGCTAACTGCTAAAGATATATCTTTTTAAGATCCAGTGAAATGTCGTTTTATTCGTTGGAGACTAGGCTTTATGGGACTTTTATTTCAAAGTGGTAGTGTGGAAGTAGCACTATTTGTAACTTGGAGTTGGTTACCATGTACATAGTTTCTAATCCGATATTCTTCGGCGTTTTGGGGGCTGTGTTTTGACTGGGTTGATTCTCAACCTAATTTAAATTGTATTATTGATTTAGGACATAACTTCTACTTTTTGTTGATCTTATTGACAATGGGGATTGTCCAAAATTTCTAACCATTAGATTTTATTTTATTTTTTGAAAATATAGAGTATTTTGAGAAACTAATTTGAATATTTTGATGATTGGCTCAATAGTTATTTAATAAAAAATTATTGAATTATTTTAAGTTTTTAAGGTAGGTGACGTCATCAGTGGCATAAAGATTTAGTGCCGTTGCCTGACTAGTACATAATTAAAAATTTTAATCTGTCAACACAACGTCATCAATCCAAAGAGTACTGTCACATCTGTCAAAGTGTCAATAGGCCGAATAGACGTCTTGAATAGTCGAATCCTATCTTAGCGTATTTATTTACAAATGGTTTTTTTTATGGGTAAGTGTCCTCCAAGGAATATACTACTCTCTATCGTCACTAGAACAATCGACGCGGCGACTTAGAAATAGAATAATAACGCACGCGACGACATTATTACTATTATTGCTGCAAGTTGGAACAAAGCACTTCCTGTATTCCATAACTTCCAGTATATTAAATATTGTCGAGTGTTGAAATAATGTATGTAATGTTAATATAAACAAGAATGTTTATATTTTTGACATATTTATAATAATTTGACATTTGACAGCTTATAGACAATCTTACTTTTTTTTCTGAGGTAACGATACAAAATTGTACGGCCAAAGCCGACGTAATTTGAAGGGCAAAGAAGGTCAATCGTATTTTATCAAAAATATCAATAAAATATGACTATTTTTCATAATTAATTAGTCCGTAATGACCAATAACGCTATTCCTCGAAATGGTTTTTCAATTACAACATTTAAAAAAATATGAACAATGCCCATTGAAGGGGCTGATGGTGCTCGAACGAAATTGACAAGGGGTCATTGTTGGTTAACAATGGATTGAAATCGTATTGAAAAAATAAGATGACGGCGTTAGTTCTGATTTCGGCTACGTCACATCGACACTATTTATTACAAGTAAATATTATGTAAGTTTTTAGTCTTAAAAAAACACTAGCCCTTTCTAACTCATCATCGTCTGCCTAGCCTTTTCCCAACTATGCTGGGGTCAGCTTCTAGTCTAACCGAGTGCAACTGAATACCTGTATTTTACATGGAGCGACTGCCTATCTGACCTCCACAACCCAGTTACTGGGTAATACGATACCCCTTGGTAAGACTGGTTGTCAGACTTTCGGGCTTCTGACTACCCGTCACGTCTGTCAAAGATCCATGAATGACAACCGGGACCAACGGCTTAACGTGCTTTCCGAGGCACGGAGGGGTCATTGTATGTAAAGATGGTTACCCATCCACAGACCAATCGCAGCAAGCGTAGCTTAACCTGATGGGTCGACCGATGCGGCTGTTATTATTTACTAACTAGCCCTTTCTAACGGCAGATAAAAATTAAAAAAAAGAGTTTAAGCTTTTTAACTTGGCTTCAAACGATTTTTTTTACAAAATTAGTACGTATTTTCCACTAAGTTTATTCTCAGTTTTATAAGGTAGCACTTTTTGAAGAAAATAGAAAGAACAAAATATTTCTTGTCGGAACTACAGGGTTCCTGAAAGCACACTTTTCTGTAAAGAACTGTGGAGCTGGATGGAACTTGAAATGTGTAGGGCTTTACCGTTTGAACTCAAGTTGCTAGAAACATCTGCTATAAAGAACAAAATCTTGTAAACCGACTTTTCAGAAGAAAAATACTGATGTTTAATCAATAGCAAGGACATTTTTTCTACAATAAGTCTTTGTACAACGGGGTATGGTTCAAAATCTTCTAACAACTTAAATTGACTTCGTATTATCTATGTAAGTGATGAACACACTACATACTAAGGCTAAAAGAAAATATAGTGAGGAAACCAGGATTTCATAGTCAGAAACCGCTAATTTGCCGCCATCAAATGTAGTTATGCTTCTCTGTCTATGTATGATCTGTGGCTACACTAGTTTGAAGAATCGAGCTAAGCTTCAAAAGTCTCCGAAAAAGTTGCTACAAACATTGAAATAAATGTAAACAAAATATGCTTTTGATCTTTGACTGGCAACCGGTGCGCGCACATCGGAACTAGTTGCATAGATCCCGAGAAAAAGATCACATAGTTACAGACAGCCGCCAAAGGATCACATAGTTAGTCCCGTTTTTCTTTTTAAGGTACCCAACCTAATAACATTACATTTAACATTAAAAACACTATTATTTTCCCATAAAGCTTCAAAAAAAACTCCAACCAAAAAATACAAAAAGACACCTCTCGCCAAAGTCACACGTTACACTCGAGATGCGGGTATCCATTAATCAATCTATCGTTAAGACGCTTCACGTTTTTACGTCGCGACAAGGTTACGTCGAGAGGGTCCTGAGTTGTCCTAAAGTGTTATCAAGTGACGTATTTGGAACAACTTTTGGGTGTTAAAGTTGATAGAAACTGGTATAGTTGTGTTGATTGTTTTTTAAATATTGGCGGATGAGGGGTTTCTTGTGAGATAAAGTTATCTTTTTGTTTTCGTGTGATAAAAGGCGTTTTAGGGGTTGTCATCGAAGTTTTTGAAAAAGAATGAATATCGACAGTATAGGCTGCCGCCTTTTTACTGGTAACCTATATATTATTATTATTATAAACGCGAAAGTTTGTGAGGATGGATGGGTGTTTGCTACTCTTTCACGCAAAAACTACCGAATGGATTTGTATGAAATGCACACAGATAGTTCAAAACCAGGATTAACACATAGGATACTTTTTATAGTGATATTCCCACGGGGACTCTGTGCGGGTGAAACCGCGGGGCTTTGCTAGTAAGTTATAATATTTTATGTGGTTTTCATCAGTAATGCAAAGAATCGAATCTTACTTTTGCTTGCTGGTCCATTGAGCTATTATTTTCCACAATGTAACGACTTAACGAGCAATGACTACAAATCTTTAAAAAATATAATAACGCAGTAATTTAATTCCTAAATTGAACAATCATTGTCAAATTCAATGACCATTGCTTCATTTACAAACTAGAGGACTATGTTAGTAGTAACTATAGCATCAAATGACAATAGACAGTCGTTAACAGTGGCTATTACATACAGGCTATATGAGGGCTTGTCGATGGCCATTTTAGTGACCCGCAATGAGCTAGAAATAGCCATCGCAGTTGATTATAGCCTGTAATAGTTTGTTAATTTGTAGCGTGTTTCATTACGTTCTTGTGTTCTTAGTAAAGAGAGACTGTTAGTAGGTTGAAATTGTTTGAAGGTTTAATTGTTATTGATTTAAACCTATATGGACAAATGTTTAGACAAGTAGTAATTTCTGTTGTCACAAAAAAAATTGCCACCCTTTGGTTTCCTTTCAGTTGTTTTACAGTACTTAGATACTGTATAAAATCTTATTATGAATGCGAAAGTATGTCTGTCGGTTGCCTTTTCAGGGCTGAAACACTGACTTGGGACCTGTAAAAGGACATATTATGCTACTGTTCGATTCGGATTGCAGATGAAGTCGCGAACAACAGCTAGTACCTAAGTCATAACAGGAACTGAAATTCTCATTGTATTCATTTTGTCATGCCACATGATGATTTTCTCTATTATGCCTGCATTTTCACTCTATAAACGCACTCACTAAGCGAGACAACCGATTTAATTTTATGTCAACAACAGCACTACCAACTAAATCTTCCTGCTCGAAAACCAATCCAAAATCTCACCTAGACATCACCTGACAGGCTCACAAAGAAAATCAAAACTATGAGAAGCGATTACGTCTGATTACGTCTGAGACGGTTTCTCGGTTTCTCGAGTATTCCAACATCGACTCTGGTGTAGGGTTACAAAGGAAAATGGCTGACGCGAAACACGAGCAGGCGGGGTTAAGTAATAAGAGCGGAGACTATTTTATTTAGGAAGTTTTTGGCTCGATTTCTCTTATAAATTGAGTTCGTACCGAGGTATTGGATTGTTGAAGGTTTGTTGGCAGTACCTTGTATGAGTGCGGTTGATGTGATATCTTTTTATAACAGAAGGTGGATAATATTACATAAATGTTTTACTGAATAGACGTACATATAACTAACATACAAAGCAAACAACACTTTTTGAAGATAATCTAATTTCACGATCATAGAAAAGTCAAGAATGTATGAAACTGTCATAAGCTTACATAAATCCTGTTGAAAGTAATTTTGGAACGAAGTTCTGCGGTAAGCTGGTAGAAACCGTCATGTAACGAAAAAGCGTTATGCCTCTTCATGCGACTTTCTCTCTCTCTCTCTCTGTCACTTTTTATATACGTAAATAGAGAGAAAGGTCGTTTTCATGGTTTTAGAGGGTTCTGAAGCTAATAGTGAAGTCAAAATGAAAATCTAGGATGGCGACAACTTTATGAGAGCTTCAAAAACTTATACTAGATGGCTCTGTATTAAAGACGCGTATAAAATTCACACCTCTCTCTCTGGGTCTTTATGTTATATACGAGCGTGAGTCCATGCGAGTGTTGCGTAAGGAAATTCGTTCCTGGCGGAGTTTTTCCGACCGTACACGTTTTTTTCCACGACGACATTCAACTGGATCAGTGATAAATGATTTTATTTTTGTAAGTAGGTTTGCACAAACACTTTTACACGTCAATCACATATTTTTTAAACTAGATGAGATCGGCGTTTCCTATCTGACTACTTTGAGAAGAAAGGCCGAAACAAACTCAGAGGTCATAGTCTCTTTTAAAGTCCAGACATAATCTTGGTCAGGTCAGTGGAAAGAAGCAAGAGATGATGTATTCGGCGAGTAACTTTTTTTGGCTATTGTTTCCAATGAAATAATGTTTTAAATGTGCGTTTTATTTGTGCAAATTAATTAATTTTGTCTTTCTTAGTCCTTTTATAACTTGCACCACACACGCGCGTCATCTCAAAGTCTATTATCTTACTACTTTCGGTGTAATACCGCGATACTGCGCCGCCTCAAAGGAAGGAGACTACTGTACATAGAGGCACAGTTATGTTATATAAGTGGTATTTCAGCTTAGAGTGAGGTACATAAAGGGATATGTGGTGATGCCCTAGTTTTAGTATTGAGTGTTTTGTTTCTATAATAATAAAAACACCAGACTGAAGTAACTGGGCTGTGGAGGTCAGATAGGCAGTCACTTCATGTAAAATACTGGCGTTCAGCTCCGTCCGGTTAAACTGGAAGTGGAAACCAATGTAGTTGGGAAATAGCTAGACAGATGATTATGAGTAACTGGTGAGGAGGCAGACTGTGATTATACATCTCTGCTTACCCCTTTGGTCAATATAAGGGCGATGATTATTTGGAACTGTATCACTGCAGGGTTTAAGCCTCTTTTCAATCACACAAAAATAGCATTGATGAACATGAAGTACAGGATTTCTATAAAATTTTTATCTAGATAAATAGAATTTTAAAATAATTAAGATAATTCAAAATACATCTGAAAATGTCACATTAGTTCTTGCTAGGTTTTGAATCTGCAGTTAATAGCTTAAGATTGAAAATCTTCATGATACTTTTAGATGATTGTCTTATATGTATTTCCAAATTTTATAATAAATTTTATCGTTTAGTTAAATGTGAATGTTATACGCCATGTGCTGACTACAGCAGAACCATCTTTTCTTTATTTAGATTTTCTTTCCTGACCTTTTACTTGAAAGGTTTCTTAAAGGTGAAAGTTCACCTACGTACTATTTATAAACGGAGATAACGAAAAGTTTTACAAAAGACTGAAAAGATCTCTAATCTGTTGTCAAATATCCTGTTAGCTGTTGTGAATTTGTGATTGGTTACCAAAATAAAAACCATCAATATTTCTATTGACATGATGTGATTCTACAACATAGGTACTAGATTTTCAATAAACACACGTAATTATCACTGATAAAGTATTTTATCTCACGAACCGACGCGCGCTTTACTTACCAATCATCGTCAATAAAATATAGAAATCCAAAAAATGTTATAATTTTACGGAACAACACAAGAAAATGCAACATGTCAGATAATAACTACCACGAAGCAGTAAAAACAGAATCTATAAGATGCAAAATAAGCTGATAATTCAGCTATCACGACGTTCAGACAGGAGCCGACAGAATGATAAATAGGCCGAGATTAGGAACGGCGTAAGGCCGGCTTGAGGGCAAGTCAGTGAGGTCTTTCGAAATTTCGTTACGGACTGAAGATTTTTTTGAAATATGGCCCATGTTTTTAGATTGGAATAAAGTTTTTTGAGGTAGAGAAAAATATGGAGATGTTTTTTTAACCGACTACTTTGGATAAAGAGGAGTTATGAATTTTACAGAATGTGTGTGTGAAATCGCTTTCCTTCTCTTATTACATAAATTGGTGTAAGTATACATTTTAATGAATAATATAGAAAATTCAATAGTACTGAATTTCACTACGGAAAATAATAAAAGTCCTACAGGTGAACAATACTGCTATCGTCTAAAGATTGAACTTAAAAATATAATTGACGTTGGTTTACGTCATAAAAAATATAATTTAGCACCCTTCACAAAAACAATCTGAATAAACAAATAAAAACAATTGTTCAACGATCGACGACGAACATCTAATAAAATGCCCAAAACATATTTTCAATATAACTAGCGTAGTGACGCGCAACACGTAATATTTATCGACAGTCGATACTATTGTACCAACTAACAATAGACTTGTGACATTTTTACGACGTCACGGAACGTACAAAGTATATTTTGGCTTAAGAAACTTTTCGACTTTAATAAATATTGGTTTATGGGCTGTAAGACATTGTTGTTTTTAGTCTCAAAATAATTTTCAATGCTGTAACTTTGGTATGTTCCGTATATTACATTGTTAATATAGGAAATATTTTTATTAGTTCTGGCAATTGAAATATCATTTGTTATTACGTTATAACAACTTAGATGTTACGTCGGGAGAAAACGTCCTACTGTCTGATAGTCTTCCCCCAACTATGTTGGTCGTCTAACCGGATGCTGCCGAATACCAGTATTATATATAGAGCGACTACCAATCTGAACTCCACAACCAGTTACTGGGTAATATTCAAAAACATACTCCTGTCTGCTAAAAACAACAAACTGTAATCACCAATCATTTTACCAACATTGGTAAATAATTTTCGTGTTGATAAGCAAAACTACAGGTTTTGTTATTCTTAATAAATTTTATTAATATAATAACATAATATACCTCAGATCATTATGAAATGACAAATTACGAACTATCGCGGTCACAAGCGCTCATTAAACCTAAATCTGTATTATCTTGTATCAAAGTCCAATTAAAATAGGGAACTAATAGCATATTTAAATATTCTAATTAATAAAGGAATTATTTAGTTTCGCTTTCAATTTTTATTCACAAATTAATAGGCAAATATAGCGTTAGTCTATCTAATGAATTATGGTTAATATCGCCGATAGGTATTAACAGCACCCAGTGATTTATTGCGCGTAGGCAACGTTAGAGACAACAGGGTTGAAACGTCTCATGTGCCTGTAAATTGCCAACTCACATCACTTTCAAATTAAAATAGTTACGACAGTAGAATTAAAATTAGGTATTTATTTGACATAAAAAAGTACACAGATACAAGGTCACACTCAATTTAGTAATGTGCAATTTCGTAAAAATAAATGAGAGTAGTATAAATAATTTTAAGGATAAGAAACGTAGTGAAGAAAGTAAAAGGGGTTTTAATTAATTAAATACAAAGAAAGGTAGTATCTATTTATGAGCCAGGCGTGGGATTTTTGTGAGTAGCTTCTTCTAAGCTTGTCGATAGCAATCTAAATACAGTCTGCCCAGAATTTGGCTATAATTTTGGCACCTTCAGTTACTTTCGTCTAACGTGCAGGCAACAGGACACGCTGGACACGAAATATCGTGTCAAGCTACATAAAAAAGAAGATTTTTCTCAGAATTGTGGGAACTCCTAATATTATTGAACGAAAACAAAAACTCAGTGCATGGCATATTTACAAAACCTATTTGTGTCACATATCGTACCATCCCTACGCAACTCAGAATTCAAATAAACATAAAAAAGACTACATATACTTTTTCCTTTCAACCAATCTATTCGCTCTGTTTACTCAATAAATTCAAATAACAATAGTCGATATATTCGCATCACTACTGACAAACATTATTATGCGTTAGTACCTTGTTTATATATGGATAATATTATTTATTTTTTGTATTCACGAAATTTGCTTTCTATAGCGAAGTCCTACGGGAGAATGGAAACTATATTGAATTACTCAACTGTCCTAGTAATGGCGTTGTCATAGAAAAAAACAAATAAGAAAGCCAACTCGAGCCCCGAGCGAGCGATATTAGCCTAAGCACGTAGGGCTGTCACTTATAGTTTATTCAATCGTCAAAATGCATAGTCGATCTCTATACAAAACAATTTTCCCCTGTAGGGTAAGCATCACATTTTTTAATTATTTTGTCTACATAGACCAGGTGCTGCCTACATTTTTTTCATTACCTACGTCATATTATCTGTTTAGTTATTTGAAAAATTACGATCGAAATATGATTAATTAAGGGGAAGCGCTAAGGTAGCCCGCGAAATTCAAATTTTCTTACGTTTTTTACTGCGTAGCCACGACTGGCACACCTTTAGCAGCGATAAATTTTGTCAGTGTGTGCATGCGACAAAACATACAGACGAGCGCGCTCACGTACAAACCGTGTTCGGTGCGTATGTATAAAGATATCCTACTCATTTGTATTTACTCTGGTTATGTGTTGTTGCACTCCCAAAGATAGGGTTGAGCTACCCAACACAATTACTGATTCTTGTGTGCCTAATGTCAGGGTAGGTCCATATAAGTACCTAATGTATGGCGATAAACATTTGACATAATTTCCAATTTCATTAAAAAAAAAACACCCTTTTCTGCTACGGCATAAAGGCCAAAAAATTTAAATTTTTACCATACAGATGTGCAGACGCCAGCACATCAAGCTACCCGAAACTATCAAATTTACCCAATCAACTTTGAATCTTATGCTGTAGCGATAAAGTTGAAAATCTATTAAAGAAATTTGCCAGATTGTAGTAGCTTGATGTGCTGGCGTCTGTACATTAACCGTTTCAAATTGATATTGGTAATTGCATTACCAACACTAATTCATCTGAATTGTAAAGAAACTATTCTGTAAAAATCACACTGTTAAAACTTGCAGTAAGCTGTAAATAGTAACAATCCCTAACATCAGGTGGATTGACATTTCACTTTACCTAAGTTTTCGTGGTGTGATTTTTACAGAACAGACTGACCGAACTAGTTTAGAAATAACCACCACACAAGCAAAGTATTAATCAATTTTTGTTCCATCCTTCTTAGAAAAAATCCCTTTGCCCCACACTGTTACAATTACACCCCAATATTAATATTCCTAAAAACGTCTGCTTACACCCTTTTAGTAAAACATGCTCCATAATATTTCCTGTACATATTGTATATTCTACACACGTCTCTTTGTGCCAAGCTTCTTATATTAACGCCAATAATATGCATACAATTTTCAAGAGTTTTCTTTCCCAGGAAATATGGCGTCGTATTTTGCGTTGCTCTTAGCCTTGTGGTTAGAATAGGCTATAAGTTATGGGGGTGGAGGGTGGGGTAAGGTTGTTTTAGGGGGTCAATAGTTTGGTTATATTGGTTTTGTAATGCTGTGTAGAAAGTGCTTTGAAATCATACATAACATCACGACTCACTGTGAGAGTGCTTTGAAATCATACATAACATCACGACTCACTGTGTTCGTTGAAAGCATAGATAGAGGTGTAGTATAGTACACCAACATTTTTGGCAAGTTATGTTTAAATCCCACGTAACAGGGGACAAGCCTTTTTTTTTGTTGTCGGGGGGAGACCTTCAAAAGGCACCCGACCTCCGGGGAGGGAGGTCGGGGAGTGTGGGATTTTTACCTCACTAAAACCGCCCCGGTGATCACCATCAGCACATAGAGGTGTCCCGGTTCCTCTTAAAAGACCAATTCCGGAACCCCCCCGTGCAACGCCTGTAAGGCACATCCCTGGGGAGACTGTAAATGGGCCTCCCCTGAGTCTCGCTATGCACGGCAGCACGCCACTGCCTCTGCCACTGTCTTCCCTGGGGTCACTTGGTGGGCGGACAGAGTCCCCACTCTGTGCGTCCGCGACCCCAAAGGTCCACCTACCTTGTTTGGTAAGCGGGTTTCGGCGTATTAGGCGCCAAGGCGGTTGCCACCCCGACGCCTCCTTCTCAGAGAGGGGCCAAGCCTATTGTTATCAACCGGCCGCACACTTAGACTCCGGGCTACTACTGAGAATTTTTGGATAGAAAAACTCAATAACCCTGTACATGACCTGGGATCGAACCCAGTATCTCATGGTCAGCAGTAGCGTTTGCGACCACTAGACCAACGAGGCTCTGAAATCTACTCCAGTATGTTGAAAAAGTGTCTTTTATTATTGCATGAATTTCAAAATAAATGTAGATCTATGCCATTCCAGGGTTAAATTTGAAAAGAATCAAGCCTACAAACAGGCGCGACACACGATACAATCGCGCGCGACACAAAGGCACCGCTCGTTGCGCGACTTGCGGTGCCTTTGTGTCGCGTGTCGTGTCGCGCCTGGTTTGAGCCATAAATTGCCTGTAACTAAACCGGCACCTATACCCTTCAAAAATCAAAAGTCATTTATTCAAACTAGGCTGAGAATCAGCACTTTTCGAACGTCAAAATGACAAAATACAGTCCCTCAAAACGCCTCCCCTTCACCACTTCCTAGTGCTTTCACTAGGAAGAAGAAGTGGAGCAACAAACTCCCCAGACAAACCGGAACATAGCAACGCTACTTAGCGGTAGAAATAAAGGTGGGTGGTATTACTTCCCCAGACGAGCTCCTTCACAAAGAGCCCCAAAGTGACATTCACATACTATACAGATTTTTCGGTACTCTTTCTGTACACCCAACAAAAGCATAAAGCGTGAAGGTACCAAATAAAGCCAGTACACATGATTGAACACGTTTCTTACGTGTCTAGACAAGTTTTTCATGAACTCAGCCAAATCTTTAGATAATATAAAATCCTGTCACCTTTATGCTGACAGTATTTGCTAAGAAATATGAGGAGACATGATGTGTATACACTACCTTACGAACGGACCTGGAATACTAATTCACGAAGTGAATAACCTCTTTGAGAACCAGAAAGGTGTCTTGCTTACGTCGATGATAATTTATTATAAGTCTCTGAAGATCAGAAAGGTTCTCGTGCTAACCTATGATATCGTTATAAGTATTTGAGTTGTGTAGATTTGTCTATAGATTTGTTGGTATATACAGAGTTGATATGACAGAGGGGCATTAAATTACACTACGTATACTATACGTGTATAGTATTAATTCGATACAGTACAAAAATAGAAAGCGCCAAAAATGAGTTTTTTTTTTTTTCAAACAAACTAAATAGCTTAAAGTCAGAGTGAAACGCAACCACCCTTTATAAATAAATTTGACTGACCTTAGACGCCTAGGTAACAAAGTCGCGCAGGAGCGCGTGTGTGTGCGTGTTATCTCTCTTGGCGGGGGCGCGGGGGGCGGGCGGTTTAGACCGCTCGCGCCGCCGCCCGCGCCCGGCTGGTTGTTAAGTACGCGCACACACAAAAACACAAAATTTTTAAATTCTCGATGTGTCCTCGATTCATATTAATGCACAAATTATACCGACGGAGAATATTGTTATTTATTAAATCACTGTCCGTCGCTAAGCACTTTAATTCCCGTAATCTTTGTACTGCCAATTGTATGGTGCCGGCGCGCGGCGTTCCTAGGGCTATTGCGCCGGTCACCATACCTTTCTCGGTATGTTCGCAGAGCTAAATCTGCGTTTCCACGGCATTCACCGTAAATTAAAATCATGTAAGTGTATTCTGACGCCGTGTAAGTTACACGAGGCATTGCTGAACACTTTAATGATTACACACACACACAACCAACGTTTAATTACGTATCCTATCACAATAAAAACAGTCAAACACAAAAAAACACTAACACTAAATAATAATATTCCCAAGTTAAACTTATTTAGTGTCTATCACAATAACAAAACAAAATCACAATTATTGTCAGCGAGTTCGACAAAACATAAAGGCGCGGCGGCGGGGGGCTCCCGTATTACGTAACGTACGTCCCGAATGGATGACGCTTGCGCACTGTCCACTGAAAGAAAGTTTTTTAGCAAATTCGCAAGGATCTAGAATGCAATAGCAACACTATTTCTATTCCTTTTACGCGACCTATTTCTATTCCTTTTACGCGCGGGAAAAAGGCGCGGGGGTTTTGCTATGATTGTCACTCTCATAGTGAAAGTGCAAGTGTGTGTGTATTTATTGCTTCGTGAAATATTTGGTTGTACTTGTGCGGCAACAATGTATCTTATACTCAGATTATCGTTTTAAGGTGCATGACCTATGCGTATGAGATAATCAGCTGTTAGGAAATATACATCGTGTTCAAACGTAGCAAAAACTTCAAAAATCATTTGTGACTAAACTACTGCTCCTATTTAATTGATTTTTGGTACAGAGCTTGAAAATGGTATCTAGTATAGGCAGTTTAAAGAAAAGCCCCTCTGTCGTATCAACTTTGTATATGTATAGTTATACTTTTTTTTTTTTTTTTTTTCAGGATGGGAAATCATCAAATGACTCCTCCCGCTCTGGGTGGAGCGGAAGGGAGTGTCAGACTCTTACTGACTAAAACCCACCCGTGTTCCTTCCTTCGCCCTTTATGTTCCGGGCCAGCGGTAACCCTTTCGGACAATCCCGCTGACCCGGCAGGCTTCGGCCCTGACGGGCCCCTTCCATTGTTGCTGACATCTCTTTGAGGCGCGCGTGGAACACGTACGCGCCGTCCGGCACGGGCCTGGTCCTGATCGGACGGTGAGCTACCCATTACTCTCCGCCCGCAGGCCCGCGCCTACGGTGGCCGGGAGTCGTCGCGCGGCTCCCGACGCCCGGAGCGTCTCCCGCGGCGGCTGGGACGGGAGGCTCTCTCCCTCATCCATCCCGCCGCCTCCTTCGCTAGCATGACTGCTTCGCAGAAGGAGGCGACTGCCCCCCACTCCCTCTCGCCCCGGACCATGGCTCGAACCAGGCCCTGACGCGAGAGGTCGCCGCCCCTGCCGATCGCCTCAACGAGGACACGGCGGTGCTCCGCCCAAGCGGGGCAGACCTCCACCGTGTGCTCCACCGTGTCCTCTGGGCGATCCTGGCAATGGTGACACCCGGGCGTTTCCTCCCGCCTGATTATGTGCAGGAACCTCCCGAAACTTCCGTGTCCGGTGAGGACCTGCGTCAGGCGGTAGGTGAGGGCGCCGTGACGCCTCTCTAACCACTCCTCAAAGAGGGGTCTTACCGCCGCTATCGTGGCGTGCCCTGCGCTGGGTTGCGACAGTCGCTCTTTCCATGCCGCCATGAGATCGCGCTGGAGGTCCGTCCGCTCCGCCGCGATTTGCTGCGGAAGCGGAGTTTCCCCCCGGCGTAGTGCCTCCGCGCGCCACTCATACAGGCGCGCGAGGACTATCGCCTCCAGATCCCATGGCGGCAGTCCGGCAAGAAGGCTTGCCGCCTCGCCCGAGATCGTGCGGTAGCCCCGGATCAGCCTTGTGGCTATCACCTTCTGGGGCGCGTTCAAATAATGGGCGGCTCGCCGCCGCAGTGAACGCGCCCACACCGGGGCACCGTATAGGGCCATGGACCGCACGACCCCCGCGTAAAGCCTCCGGCAGGAGGCGTTTGGCCCCCTCAGGTTGGGCAGGAGCCGCTTGAAGGCGGCCCCAGCCCGTTCCAGTTTGGGAGCCAAACGTCGGAAGTGCTCAACGAAGTTCCACCGGCTGTCGAGGACGAGACCCAGGTATTTCATCGTCGTCCCGACGCCGATGTGAACCCCTCCTACCGTTAGTTGGGATCCCGATGGTGGCGTGTTCCGGGGCCCATGAAACGACATGGCCTCGGACTTGTGCAATGCCACCTCGAGACCCAACTGCCGGATCCTCTCAACGACTATCGCAACCCCGCGTGTCATCGCGTCGACCGCCGCCTGATGCGACCTCCCCTGCGCCAGGACTAGCGTGTCGTCAGCGTAGCAAACCACGCTGACGCCATCAGGGAGGTCGGCCCGCAGCACCCAGTCGTAACCGATGTCCCACAGGAGCGGCCCCAGAACCGAACCCTGTGGAACACCGCACGACATCTCTCGCCGGTTCCACTCCCCATCGCGACCGGGGTAGATGACGGCTCTGTCCGTCAGATACGCCCCGACTACTCGACGGAGGTAGGTCGGCACCCGGTGATACCGGAGTGCCTCCCCAATGCAGCCCCAGGGCAGGGTGTTAAACGCGTTGGCGATGTCGAGTGACACCGCCACGACGACCCCACCCCGGGACACCGCGTCCCCCGTCGTGAGGGCTCTCACGCGCATGATGGCATCCACCGTCGAGCGCCCCTTGCGGAAGCCGAACTGGCTGTCCGCAAGATCCGGCCCCGTCCTCACCAGGTGCCCGACGAGGCGGCCCGCAATTACTCTCAATAGGATCCCGTTTTACCCTTTGGGTAGGGAACCCTAAAAACAAAAAAAAAAAAAAAAGGCGGAAAGAACGCTGATCGAAAACGAAGTAATAATAGCGCGGGCGGGCGATGTGATTCTACGGAGCGGGTAACAAGAAATGGTAGAAACTAGTATAATATACTAGTTTCTACCATTTCTTGTTACCCAAAAAAAAAAAAAAAGGCGGAAAGAACGCTGATCGAAAACGAAGTAATAATAGCGCGGGCGGGCGATGTGATTCTACGGAGCGGGTAACAAGAAATGGTAGAAACTAGTATAATATACTAGTTTCTACCATTTCTTGTTACCCGCTCCGTAGAATCACATCGCCCGCCCGCGCTATTATTACTTCGTTTTCGATCAGCGTTCTTTCCGCCTTTTTTTTTTTTTTTGTTTTTAGGGTTCCCTACCCAAAGGGTAAAACGGGATCCTATTACTAAGACTCCGCTGTCCGTCTGTCACCAGGCTGTATCTCATGAACCGTCATAGTTAGACAGTTGAAATTTTCACAGATGATGTATTTCTGTTGCCGCTATAACAACAAATACTAAAAACAGATTAAAATAAATATTTAAGGGGAGCTCCCATAGAACAAACGTGTTTTTTGCGGGGTTTTCGCCTTTTGGTACGGAACCCTTCGTGTGAAAAACCGACTCGCACTTGTTCAGTTTTTTCTCAGATCCTAAGGGTCCTAGCGTGATGTTTAAGTAGCCTATAGCCTTTCCCAAATGTTGAGCTATCAAATGCAACAATATTTTTTCAAATCCGACTGGTAGTTCCAGAGATTAGCGCTTTTAAACAAACAAACTCTTCAGCTGTATTATTAGCGTATAGATAGTCAACCTCGTAATTGCTTTACCAGCCCATTTTCAGGGTAACACGATACGTTTCGGTATGACTGGTTGTCAAACTTTCGGGCTGACAGCCCGGACGAATACGGGGCGTCTCGATAAGTACCTAATGGATGATCACCCATCCACGGACTGACCTCGTCAAGCGATGATTAACCTTGACGATCGACCTGTGCGGCTTATTATAATTTAGTTACGAACCCCACCATCCACAAAATCTCCAAGGGTGGGTAGAGTTATTGACTCAAATTTTTACCACTATCACAAAGACGTCAAATTGGTAGTTTAGTATGTGTCATACCTACATACTAAACTACCAAATTGACGTCTTTGACAAAACATCTCTAAAACCGTCACGTGTGAATAAAGTTAAAGTTACTGCCTATCACCTTTCCAAAGCAAAAATAAACTTTTTCCTGTACCCACAAGCTCCGCATACATCCCCTAAGTCCTGACTTTACTACGAAACTAATAAATAAACAGCTTTTCTCTTAAAAAAGGTAAATGAATAAAGAAAATTTTCTCATAAATTCTGCCTACTAAATAAATCGACAGACTACACTTTAAGTCAGGTAAAAAGTGAAGGGAAAAAGTAAAATATATTATTATCGAGATAGGGCCACTTTTTAGCACTAGTGTTGGAATTGATTATCGATAAAACGGATAGGGCTATTTTCCGCTAGGTTTGCGAAATGCGTTCAGTATTCAATTGTTATTAGAGAATTGATTTGTTCCGTTTCAAAGCTTTAAATGTATTAGACGGTTTCGCGATTTGTATTCGCTGCCGGTTGAAAATATTGAAGTTTAAATGTTATGCTGTGTAATGTTAAAGGAATTTCAATATTATAATGTTGCCTGTAAGGTATTGACAAGGCTTTACTGGTTAAATGGTTTGATTTGATGGATGTGTTATGGTTCATATTTTTGGTGTCGAACAATATTTATAAATACTACAATAGACCTGAGATTAATGGAGCTGATATTCATAGAGGTTAAATCACATAATACTACGAGTCACTAAACGCTATCCATAATCCATACTATGCATAGGTACTAATATTATAAATGTGAAAGTGTGTCTGTCTGTTACCTCTTCACGCTTAAACCGCTGAACCGATTCAGATGAAATTTGGCATAGAGACAGTTTGAGTCCCGGGAAAGGACATAGGATACATTTATCCCGACATTCCCTCCGGATCGAAAATCAGTATGTTTGTCTGTTACGTTTTCACGCTTAAACCACTGAACCGATCGACATGAATTTTGACAAATAGGTGGCTTGAGTCCTGGAGAAGGGCAGAGGTTACTTTGTATTCTGGATATTTGTATTAAAAAACTGGCCAAGCGCGAGTTGGACTCGCACACGAAGGGTTCCGTACCACAAGGCAAAAACGCCGAAAAAACACGTCTGTTGTATGGGAAGCCCCCTTAAATATTTATTTTATTCTGTTTGTAGTATTTGTTGTTATAGCGGCAGCAGAAATACATCATCTGTGAAAATTTCAACTGTCTAGCTATCACGGTTCGTGAGATACAGCCTGGTGACAGACAGACAGACAGACAGACGGACAGTGGAGTCTTAGTAATAGGGTCCCGTTTTTACCCTTTGGGTACGGAACTCTACAAATGGTGAAATACAAATCACACGCATACTAAGTCGTGGGCATACTGCTAGAGTGTAATGTACAGACGCCAGCACATCAAGCTACACCTAACTGTCAGATTTTCCCAATCAACTTTGAACCTTAAGCTTTAGCGATAAAGCTGAAAATCTATTAAAGAAATCTGACAGATTGTGGTAGGTTGATGTGCTGGCGTCCGTACCTACATATTATTCTACTTTATTATACTTGAAATGGTGAAGGGTCTCATCATCGGGTCTACGATTTTTGCTAGCATTTATTCAAATTGAAAAAGTGATTTCTAAAAATAAACGTACAGTACCCGGCTATAAATATTGCACATCGACCTTTGGAAAGAGACAATCGGCTAATTTCGGCTTCGTAGAGCGTTATCTCTGTCGCACGAAATACAAACAGTATCAACCGGTATCTATTAGGAGCTGTTAAAACAATTATAATTTGCTTCTTTTGATAATTATTTTCAATCTTTGTATGAAATACAAAAAAAGGTCAAGGTCGATGTGCAATACTTATCGCCAGGTACTGTAAAGATTCTGGGAATCAAGCATGTATTTTGATCGTGAGCTAGTTAATTGGGGCCAGTGGTAGCCTAACGGCGCGACTTACAAGTTGTAGGTCGTAGGTTCGAAACCAGGCAGGCGCTTTACTTTGTGTAAATTATTTCATCAGTATTTCTCTCTAAAACGGTGAAGGAAAACATCGTGAGGAAACCGGCATGTCTGAGAACCGAAAATTCGAAGACATGTGGCATCTACCAACCCGCACTGGGCCCGCGTGGTGGATTACGGCCCACTCCCTCTCTCAGAGAAGAGGCCTGTGTCCCAGCAGTGGGCACGTTATGGGCTGATTATGCTCATGCTAGTTAATTGAATCAAAATGGTCTCATTTTGATTTTAAAATAACTTGGCAAAGATACTCAAGATAATGAAAAGTGACATGTTGAAAGATATACAATAAGCTTCATCTTTCTGACTGGCTGACTCCTTAAAGGCTCCTACAAACAGGCGCGACACGCGATACAATCGCGCGCGACACAAAGGCACCGCTCGTTGCGCGACTTGCGGTGCAAAGGGACCGCAAGTCGCGCAACGAGCAGTGTCGCGTGTCGTGTCGCGCCTGTTTGAAGGAGCCTTAAATTGGCAATAACTGAAAAGTACCTGTAAAAGGTTTCATTGGAACCTTGCTTTGAGCTTGAGACTGCCAGGGTCGCGGGTTGTTCGAAAGAGATACCGTGGCCCCGGCATAGGCAACTGAAGGAACACGGGTGGGTTTTAATCCGTAAAAGTCTGACACACCGGAGGTTATTTGACAATTTCCCACCCAAAAAAAAAAACTTGGAGACTGGTAACTAGAAAATAAAATATTACCATCGTCTGCCCAGCCTTAACCCAACTATGTTAGGGATCGGCTTCCAGTGTAACCGGATTCAGCTGAATACCAGTATTTATTCAGTAGTAAATACACCAGAGTTATCACTACATAGTATAAAAGAAGTCGCTTCCCGCTGTCTGTCCCTATGCATGCTTAGATCTTTAAAACTACGCAGCGGATTTTGATGCGGTTTTTTTAATAGATAGAGTGATTTAAGAGGACGGTTTATTTGTATACTCGTAATACATTCATATTATGGTAGAGAACAGCCGAGAAATTCAAAGATTTGTAATGTGATGTCGGAACAAACATATTTTTGTGCGCTTACATTGCACACGCTGGCTAAACCTTACGAGTTAGATCAAATTAATGTACTACGGAATTTTATATCTTAAAAATATCGATAAAACAGTCCGCGATGGTATATGTTTATCTCCTAAGGATAACCCACAGTAACCATTTTTATCTTTTACATATAACAAAAAAATTATGGGTTATTTACCAAGCTATTTTAAACAATACAGTATTATTCCTTATCCAATTAAATACATTAAATCCGTTGTGCATTTCATGGAGATCAAAATTGACCTTTACAGCATATCGTTAAAATGAATATCTTAGAAGATATCAGAGATTTAAAAAGCGGGGGCAGGGCGGCTGGCGGGCGGTACGAAGTTCGCCGGGTCAGCTAGTCCTATTAATAATATTATAAAGGCTCCTACAAACAGGCGCGATACGCGACACAAAGGCACCGCAAGTCGCGCAACGAGCGGTGCCTTTGAGTCGCGCGCGATTATATCGCGTGTCGCGCCTGTTTGTAGGAGCTTTAAAGAGGTAAAGTTTGTAGGTTTGTATGTAGGGGGTAATCTCTGAAACTACCAGTCGGATTTGAAAAAACTTTTGTATTCGATGGCCCAATTCTTGAGGAAGGCTATAGGCTATTTAACATCACGCTATGACCCTTAGGAGCCGAGCAAAAAGAAAAAAGTCAGAAAGAACACTAAGCAAAAACGAAGTAATAGCGCGGGCAGGCGATGAGACGGGACGGGGTGGGGCGGAGGAACAAGAAATTTCACGCGGACGAAGCCGCGGGCAGAAGCTAGTCAACTAATATAATTAAATAAATGAGATCATACGTTATTCATGTTGCCTATTTCACAGTTGGAATACAGCATAACAAGAGGTACATCTAAGATATTTCGTGAAAATATCTGAAAGTTAAACCGATATTTACTAACCTTTAGCCTATGTCAGAATAAAATTATAAAGATCTTTTGAGCTAGCTTGAAGAGGTCTTAATTTGTTTGTTTGGCCTATTTTCTGTTTGATGTATTCTACCATTCTTTAATTATTGTGCTTTGAATTCGTTAGTGAGTACCTACGTAGAATTTTGAGTTATATATAGAAATGGAAGGAGGAGATTTTTCTTAGAATCTTACGTAAAGACGGCATGATTTATTTGAGAAAATCTTTGTTAAAGGCTCCTTCAAACAGGCGCGACACGACACGTGACACAAAGGAACCGCAAGTTGCGCAACGAGCGGTGCCTTTGAGACGCGCGCCATGCGCGTCGCGCGTCGCGCCTGTTTGCAGGAGCCTTAAATAGGTTCTAAATGTCGATTTTTTTTTTTTTGTTCGTGTAGTTATGATAGTCATCATGGCTAGGTAGTTACGCTTACCGCGGTTGGTCTGTGGGTGTGTGACCATCTTAAGATACCAAAACGCATCCGTACCTCGGAAACCACGCGGTTGGTCCCGACTTTCATTTTAATTGTGGATCTTTGACAGTCGTTACGTGTCGTCAAAAGCCCGAAATTCTCACAACCAGTCTTACCAAGGTTTGTGTCGTCCAGTATTACCCAGTAACTGGGTTGTGGAGGTCAGATATAGAGTCGCTCTTTGTGAACTACTGATATTCAGCTGCTTCCGGTTAGACTGGAAGCCGGCCCCAACATAATTAGGAAAAGGCTAAGCAGAATCTTTTTTGCTGCTAAAAAGCAACTACGAGTGACGATTTTTAAAAACATCCGAGGTACAATTATTTACTTATCTAATCTCGTGAAAGTCAGGCAAGCCCGACTGAGAAAAAGACATTAAAATAAACATTCATAATTTGGTAATACATATTTAATTACTTTTTTATGTCGCCTAACATCAATGCAATCACACTAATGATCGTAATGAAGATCTAAAATTATATTTATTTAACCATTTATGTACACACTTATAAGCAGACAAGAAGAAAAGAACAGAAAAATCCCTACAAAGGAATACAAATTCTAATTCTATTCTATGAATACAAATACTTTTCCAAATACTTAAAAGCTCCTACAAACAGGCGCGACACGCGATATAATCGCGCGCGATACAAAGAAACCGCTCGTTGCGCGACTTGCGGTGCCTTTGTGTCGCGTGTCGTGTCGCGCCTGTTTGAAGGACCCTTTAGTATAAAATTACCTAGTAATTAATCAAACACCAAAACTTTTCAATCACTAATGTAAAACAACAAAATTAATTACAATAATAATTATCCAATTGTCAAATATGGCATAGAATAATCAAAGTGTTGTTACTGAATATTTACTTGTGTGTTTACAGAACTATCTCATTATGTCGGATTTCACTCTACTACAAACCCAATTATAGTTGGCAAACATTTCTATTGTCATCGGTTTGTATCGATGTCGATAGTTTAGTTAATTCTATTATATTATAATTATCGATAGTTATTAGGAAGATTGTGGTACTACACTAAAATGGGAAAACCGTAAGAAAACAAAACGATATGAGAGTTTTAAACGGTTAATTAAGAAAAAAGTGTATGAAATTAAGCTAGTATTTGTCAAGGGAAAAAAACACTTTATTAATTGTAGCGAAATGCTTTGCCGATTTAGGCCTCATTTATTAATAATTGAGCCTATTACCATTCCCCGCCACAGCCCGCCACATTCACTGTTAAAAATGCAAACACATCACAAAAAGCTACAACGTAACTACAACCTTAATCATTTGACCTGTATTTATGCCAATCGTATTTCGCGGAACACGCGGCATCGCAGTCCAATTTGAATTTAAACCACCGTATTTTTATTTGTTTATCGATGTGTGGCGCACCACTAGCGAGTGCAGTTAGTGAGGCCCATAAATCAGTTTCCGTCGCCTGTAGGCACGTCTTAATACAATTTTATAAGTGACGGGTGCAAATAACGTGTACTTATCGATAAGATCTTGTCGATAGTTACAACGATGTAATTGGTTTTGGTTGATTCAGCTTTTGAGCAACATTTTCCTTGTCGGAAAATGTATTTTATTTCTGAAGCATAATGACCAAGGAAATAGAGTTTGGTGAAAAAAAACTAAGTCAAACTGAACTTGTTAAGTTAAGCGAGTCATTCTATCATGACAAGATAATAATATTCGTATATGAAATACTTATAAAGATCGCGTAGGGACGATACTTGTTTGGTACAAAATCAGAAACATAGAATTATGATAAACATCAGAGAGAAAAACTAATCATGCGTAACATTTCGCAAGACAGCACTAAACAAAATGAACAATACGTGATTTGATTCCCAAAAGCCAATTTTATATAACGATACTACTTTTGATGAATCCTCTTTTTGTTGGTAAAATATGAAGTAGGTAATTTCGTAAAAAAAAAAAACCGTCCAGTTACAATTTTATCGATAAGCTTGTCCCATCACTATACTTCAGCTTACATAAATCATGAGGACATACGCCCTATCTGTTGCCAGCTTAATACGATCCCCCAAATAGGGGTGGGGGGCTTTTTAGAGGCAAAAAGCTGAGTTTGCCAGTTTGCCTTGGTATTGTATACTTTATATTGGAAATCTAAGCGGCTGTTATTCAGCAGATTTTAAGGAAAAAAAACGTCATGACAACTTTTTTTTGTTGTTTCATTCTTTTTTTTTGAACAAGGAAGTTTAAGGACTGGTTGTCAGCGATTAGATTATACTGACGAATTTTTTAAAGGGATTTTGGATTGAGTTTTAAATTCTTTGAAAACACTTTTTGGTCGCCATCCGGATACTTTTAACTCCGGTAAATAGAATGCGGTGGCTTTATGGACACAGCTAGTCATTAGATATAGTTATGAATCTTATACTTTCATGTTTTAAATAACTTTTACAATATTTTAAATCACTAACTATTTATACTAGGTCCTAAATTAAATGACTAAAAACTAAGTGTGGATACACACGAGCGAAACGCATCGACGACAGAGGCTACTGCAGCCGTCGACAACGTGCGGCACGTGTATTTGAGTACGGTGCTCAAATACACGAGCGGCATGTTGGCGCGTTGATGGCTGTCGCAGGCACGCGTCGACTTTTGCAGTTGCCTCTATCGTCGACGCGTTTCGCTCGTGTGTATGCAGACTTAGGCATTGAAGTACTCGTCCGCATCGCTGTTTTAAATCTAAACTTAATATTATAAAGCTGAAGAGTTTGTTTGTTTGTTTGGTTGAACGCGCTAATCTCTGGAACTACCAGTGGGATTTGAAAAATTCTTTTTGCATTTGATAGCCCAATTCTTGAGGAAGGCTATAGGCTATTTAATATCACGCTATGACCTAAAGGAGCCGAGCAAAAAGAAAAAAAGTCGGAAAGAACGCTAAGCAAAAACGAAGTAATAGCGCGGACAGGCGATGCGATGCGACGGGGTGGGTCGGAGTAACAAGAAATTTCACGCGGACGAAGTCGCGGGCAGAAGCTAGTAGGTAATATAATGTACTTTCTAAAGAAATCTTAGACACCACTGACTCAAGTCGAAGGAAAACTATATCAGGAAACCTGAACTTGAATTATCTGCAATCTCCAATACGCATTGAGCATGCGTGGTGATCAATACTCGTTCCTTCTCTGTATGAGAAGATGCTTTTCCCCTGCAGTTTAAAATCTACAGACTGATATTTTTTTTAAATTTATTTACTCAAAATCTGTATTAACAATAGCATACATAAAGTCTGCCAAACTGCATAACAGTTTGTTGGCAGTTGTTCTTATAGAAAACATTTAGGCAGGTACAATCAACCACATATTATTGGTAACATTTTAAAATTCACAGCGCCTTTATGTCGTAGTAATAAGGGTCATTTTCGTAGACTGATGTGCGTTTGACTGTACTATATAGGATTTTTGTTACACAAGAATACAGATGAAAACTAATACAAGCCGTATATTTTTCGCTCGAAGTCATTCCAAAAGCTTTCCACATTGATTTTCAGCCAGCGGAAGCAAGTTCTATGTTCGCGTCACTGAATTTTTCAGTACGTTCATATAAATATTTATGTAAGCCACACTTTCGCGCGGTTAAGTACTGTAAATGCCGTGAAAAAAATCTGAAATAGACGCCTGATTTTTTAAAGTAGGTCTAGATTTTATTTTATTTTTTTGTAAATGTCCGGTAGTTTCGTCTTTGGGGAATACCAAGGGTTAGACAAATTTACCTTTTAAATGGAATAGTTAAAACAGTTTTCTAGTTTATAGCTTTAACATATCGTGAGCAAAATTCCAAACTTACTTAGACAGATTTTTTTTATAACAGAATATCTCTTAAATATTTTGCTCTACACAGGAATCGAATCTCATACCTTTACGATCAGCAGCCAGAAAAACAATAGAATTTAATATATTTCTAAGTAGATGGATATTACAAGCCATACTTAACGTTATCTTTCAAAGAAAAATTCCAATTTCAAGCATAAAATTAAGATTCATTTTCTACAAAAAAAAATCTAATTAAACTTAGTTTAATTAGAATGTTCGCTAATTACATTTCATGTAATTAGATTCTTTCCAAAGGATCTAAAGATTTTAATTTAATGTCTTTTGAGGTTTTACTGTAACCCTTTTAATTTTAAATGAAAGTGTGTGGGTTTGCTTAAAAAAAAAACGCAAATACTCGTACATTCAGTTAGGGTTAGGTGAACTCTGAACTGAGTTCACTGATTTTCTGGTAGATCTATGAAGGTAGCTAACAACTTTGTTGACTGGACCTGTTCATAATATGTATCATAACTTTTGGCGATATGTCAGAGAAATTAATTGTTTGCAAACTTAAATTGTCCGTATATTTCGAATCGCAACTGTCATTCTTTGACAGTTGTATAAAATGGCTATAAATTATTGATGTAATGTGTCGATTTCATAAGCAAGTATTTTCTCTGACTACAGTTCGGCCTATTGATATTGGCTGTGTACTCTGCTCGACTTGAATTTCTAGATAAAAAAAAAACGGGCAATAGCGAGTCGGACTCGTGCACCGAGGGTTCCGTACCATCATATGTTTTTAAATTTTCATCGGCGAGGCCTATATTTGTTAGACAATTTTAACACTACGCACTGCGGTGTAGATTATTGCAGTTTTAGGTCAGCGCCATCTCTTGACCGAAAGTGGAACTAGTGTAACTTTTGTTGATGATTTCTGAAAAAGTGTGCTATTTGCAAACTTCGGAGATAAGGGGGGAACGGTATTTTTTTTACATTTTTCTTTAAAAATCGAAAACTATCCGGCTTAAAAATTGAATGTTTGAGAATTTGCAAACTGCGCTCTTTCATAATATGATACCCCACATGCCCTAGTAGCCACTTCAAATTTTTCAAACCCCTTTCAGTTTCTGTTGCAAAAAAAATTCTTTCTTATTTGCAAACTAGTTGGGCAAACGTCATCTAAAACTATTCCAAATATCAAGTTTATAGCATTAGTAGTTCTTGAGATATCCAGCTGTGACAGACAGACAGACTCAGTCTCACCATAAGGGTTCCGTTTTACCATTTTGGTACGAAACCCTAAAAACCAGGTTATTCTTATCACTTTTATGTAAAGGCTCCTGCAAACTGGCGCGTCGCGCGGCGCGAATCGCGCGCCTCACAAAGGCACCGCTCGTTGCGCGACTTGCGGTACCTTTGTGTCGCGTGTCGTGTCGCGCCTGTTTGTAGGAGCCTTAACCCATAAACATCAATATTTCTATTGTACGTAATAAAGAAAATAATTCACTTACCGATAAGCCATCCGGATCTGCTCCCCATTCTTGTACCAGATCAGTTGGGCCGGTGGGTTTCCACCTCGACTCCTGCAGACCAGCTCTAGGCTCTGTCCTCGGCGTACCGTCTCGCCTTCAGCGTAACCTTCAATGTACGGGGCTCCGGGAGGATCTGAGGAAGATAAACGTAATAAGATTTTTATTTCCAGAAACAATACACAAACATATCGTGTTACGATTACAAATTTCGCAGTAGCACCCCTGTGTCTGAACTTGTGCTCAGGTGACGCCTAGAGAGATCCCCCCCCCCCTATCCCCTATTACATAGGACTTTTTTATTATTTTTTATTTATTTTTTCAGGATGGGAAATCATCAGGAAGTGTCAGACTCTTAGTGACTAAAACCCACCCGTGTTGTTCCTACATGGGACTTTAACATAACTGGCGAAATGTGGGAGTACTACAGATACACGTCTGCCTAACCCCTTGGGGATTATAGTAGTGATGTTCTGCTATGGAACTTATTGTTATTGAAGTGAAAACTTCTTGAGGCGCGTTGGCATTTTTTGAGATGGGAAAAAATTTAACTCGCGTCACTGTTACCATAATCGACGCTGCGCGTGTTTTGTTTATAAGACGATTAAAAAATCCCCGCTTCGGATGTGTTCGGCTGTCCTCGGGATGTACTCGATTTTAATGTACCTATATCCAATATGTCAGTGAGTGATAGCAAAGTATTCTGTTTGTGTTTTGTTTTCACTTCTGTCGGCACTCCCGGAGTGCCACTGTTTTTCTTCAAAAACCGTTTACTATATTTCTACCAATACTAGTCGTCATCTCAGTATTTATGATCATTCAATCTGCCGAGCCTTTTTCTAACTTTGTTGTGGTCGGCTTCCAGTCTAACCGGATGCAGCCGAATACGTTGAACGATGAAAGAATAAGCTTAAAATGTGAAAAAAATAAGTTTAATAAAAAGAAAAGTATTGAATTTTAATTTGAACCAAAGCTTTTATATAAAGAAGTAATGAAGTGACAAGATTTGACAAAAGAGACAAAACCATAACTTTTTGTAACACACCTAAATAAGTATGAATATACAACATTAAAAATATAATGTAAGTATGTTTCATTATATTTAATAAAGTAATTATCATGAAAACTTGATTCCACGTAAATACTTGTTTTTTTTTTTTTGTAGATACGAGGGGTAAACAAAATAGCTGATAATGATTTATGTGGAAAATGGGAGTGACGTCATGGTATACAGAGGAGAACAAAAGTTTTACATTTATTAATAAATATTACTGTAATGTTATAAAGAGATAACATTGTTTGTTCATGATTTGTTTGTAAAGGGCAGGTAAACTCTGGAAGCACTTATCCGATTACTTAAATTCTTTCACTGACCGAAAGGTATTATTACAAACACGCGAATAAAGTCGTGGGCAGAAGCTAGTGGATTTTATAGTAAATATTGACGTAGATACAAAGAAGAATGTTTTGTTTTGATTGGTAATTTGAGCCTTTTTAGCTTACACACGTATTGTCAAAAAAATACTTGTAAAACAATAACAGTATGCAACCATAATTAACCAACCATATAACCATATAATAAAAGTAAAACCACCATTTAAAATGTAAGAAAGAAAATACGTTTATTAATAAGTTTATGTACTTATTATATTTACTGCGTAAAACGCTTCCACAAAAATATGAAATTGTTATTTTCGTGGAAAATAAACTCAATTGAAATAATAAGTTTGGCCTTCATTTTTAGGTATTTCCACAATCAAATTATGATAGAACAGAATAGAAATCTAGACTTGATTGTTTTCATTCAATTGTTAATAATCTGTTTTTCAATTACAAATTCTGGCTAACACTTTGGCCATGTTACATCCTAAGAGTATTTCAGATAGAATAAGCTAAAATTACGTCAGTTCCGTAACAATTAAGGCATCAAATAAAACATAATGCACATAAGATAAAATAAGAAAATTTTCGAATCATCTTAATATGAAATATTTTATTTAAAAACGCATAAAAAAGAAACAGGTAAGTAGATAAAGTAAGAGAAATAATAAAATAAAAATACTCAATGCTATCATTTTTCACTTTTCCTGACTGACATGCCACGCATACATTCTTTTTGTTTTAAAAATCCCTTTTCCTAACAAAAGATGCTGAGAATGATCAAAAGAAAAAAATATACTCATAAAGATTTTTTTACCACAAAGAAACACTTTTCCGAACGAGTGTACGGGAAAATTGCCTTCGACGAGAGTTCATTAACCCCAAAAATGGGGTTCCGTAACATTATTAATAAGGGGTTCCTTAAGAAAAATAATAAAACGATTCCTACCTTGGGGGTCATATCATTTGTTTGTGCGATTACACTGTAAATCATTTTGTCTTAAAAATATAAATTTTCCCTCTGACTGGGTACGTATTTTTGGGTTAAATTTTGATAAATGACTTCGCAAGGTATGATTAATATTGTATTTTAGGAGAGCTCAGTGGAACTGAATCAGGGTATTATACTCAGTGAATAGACAACATTAATTATATTTAACACTAAACGTTATTCGCCGCTTTGGTTTCTGATAAAGTGTGGACCTTTTCTCTCTTCCTGTAGAAGTAAAATAAACTACCAAGCAAGGATGAACAGAAATTATAAGCACATAGAATAATCAGCCTATAATATTCCCACTGTTGGGACACAGACCACCTCTCTGTGAGAGAGGAGATCTAGCATAAGGATACACACGTCAACAAAATGTTTACCCAGAAACCAGACTATACTTTTCCGAAGGATATTGACGCGTTGAATTCAAATCTTGAAATCTCGCATTTTGAAATTTTCGTGTACGTGGATTGTTCTACGTTTGAGAATTCATACACATACAGTCTATTGGAAAATTTCAAACAATTTCTCAGCGAAGAAAAAAAAGATATTTGAGTAAACTCAACGTCATTTTAAAGAAGAAGATTAGTTCTTTGAGATGCTATTGTTGCGCGCCGCAAATAATGTTTGATACATGGCGACATTAGTTACCACTAGCGCCATCTAGTATCGGGTAGCAGAACTAGTACCTCGGTACTAGGACCTTGACCCTACTTGACCTTTTTGTA